>LPNX010671433.1:0-214614 GCA_001517045.1 Pseudotsuga menziesii
TCAAATCAATTTTTTAATTGATTTTGACTTCTTTTAAAAAATTGACTTTAGTGTCAATATGTCCAAATTTAGCATTAAAATGCCATCTTGATGCATTTTTAGCCAAATAATGCCTCACAGGGTGTTCCGGTTACCCGATTGATGTAGAAAGTGGTCTCCAGGGTAAAGTGGATGCTCCGAGTGTGAAAACGAGTGTCCCCATGTCAGAAACAGACTCTATATCTGACTTTTATCACATTTTGAAATTTTTTAATAAAACCATTTAAAAATGGCTTAGAAAAACGGAGACAAATTATTTTTCTCAGAATTCGACGAAACTTTAGGGGGAACTAGTACATGTCCATACGACTCAAAATGAATGCCTAGCATGTTGACAAACACTGACACGAAGGCTCTAATAACCTCCTAAGGCTGAAACACCAAGACGACTACCCCAACTTTGGAGGTGTGAGTGAAAAACTTAGAAATTATTAGTCGTTTGTTCAACAACCAATAATAACCAAGGGAAAATACACTCTCGACTAGTCGGTTTGATGCTCAAGTCTGGGAAGCCGGGCCTTTTATAAAAAATTAAATGCTAGGACATTTTTTACAATTTTACCCAAGGGGGTATGAACATGTGTCACAAAAGAAAATCCGAACAGACTCCTAGAAAAAGCCTGACGGACTTCTGAACTCTGAAGAAAGAACAATTATACTTGTTCCAATTCACCGGCTTGCTTGAAATATCCACCAAGTACAACTTAGGTGGTAACAAGTATCATTTTTGAATCCTTTAAATGCTCCTAAAAACAATCCCATCCACAACTAATAACTAATTAAGAGCCTTAGTAACTCTTTTTCTAGGGACTGTTGCTCACGTATATTGACTAGGTGGCAACGTCATGTACATTGTAGATGTACATATTGTACAATTTGCACCATGGAAAATCCTAGGGATTTTTCACTCAGCAGGGCAATTCTGCCCCTTTTGTACACGAAATGTCCGCTCCCTTGCATGGGATAATTAATGTAACTTTATATGTCAGCATGGGTCATTCCTCTAAGGATGTCACCATGGACTTTATTATCTGGGAAGTCCTCTTCACCGAATGTTTTTTCTCCTTCCAATTAATTTTGTTAGTTAACAATTTTAATTGGTTGGGTTTTTCACTCACCAATCCTCCAAAGTGGTGAATTGGCATTCTGATAATCAAGCCCATGAGGTGGCTAAGGTTTCAAGTTGTTGTCTATGACCATGCTAGCCATATCTTGTAGTCTTGCAGAAATTTTTTAGAATTTTAACTTTTATTTTGATTTTTCCTAATTAATTAACTTTACCATTTGGTGGTTAATTAATTAAGTTTTGATATAATAATGTAATCTCTTGAACCTTGGCATTTTGTAATAGGGGCTTTGAATGCAAATGAAAATGCTATGACACCCCCTAAGCCACTAGTTCAAGTTTCATGTCATTCTGACAAGGGGTTAGGAAGTTAGACCAATTTTGGTTAAGACAATGTATTTTTTTCTAGGAAATTAATTTAATTTCCTAGGGTGAAAAATTAAATTATTTGATTTTGAAGGAAAAAATCAAATAAGGCCATAGTAATTAAGTTTGGGGGGTGGCTAAGCATAGTCAAAATCTCATTTGAATACCCACCATGGTCAAAATAAATTTTTGAAGATCTCCTAAGTGGGGCGCCCCTCTTGTCTTAATAAAAGATAAAAGGTAAAATATTAAAAATAAAATATTAAAAATAAAAGATAAAAAATAAAAGATAAAAATAAAAAATCAAAAAATCAAAATTTGAGTCAAAGGAGGCCACAGATAAAAAAAAATAAAAAGTAAATGATAAAAGATAAAAAATAAAAGAATAAAAGATAAAAAATAAAAGATTAAAAAATCAAAATTTGAGTCAAAGGAGGCCCCACTTGAGTCATGGAAACCTTAGATCTAAGGGTTAAGCTTCATTGTGAAATGGATCTATGTTTTTGACCATTGATTTGAAGAGGCATCCTTGCTTATGATTGGTGGATGGCTTGCAAAGTCAACAAACCTAGATCTAAGGGTGGAGGAGAGCTAGAGTTTAGATCTATGTTTTGGACCCTTGATTTGGGAGTGGGTTTGGGATCTTTTACTATAAAAGAGAGGCCCCTCCTCTCATTTTATGATCATTCTTTGGAGCATGGTTATGTTGCCAAAATATTCTCTCTTCTCCCTCTCTTCTCTATTTTTTTCTCTAAAGTTTTCTTTGGCTATTGTAATGTTGTTGTCGTATTGGGGTTTATAATACATCAATCTTTGGAGGATGTATTTGTTGGTGCACCCATTTTGTGGCTTGAAGGGTGAGGTAACTGTTTATGGTTGGTTATTGTTGCATTATTTATCATAGAAGCTCTCCACAAAGGTTTTTGTGGAGAGACTTGTAGGTAGAAAATTTTCTATTTGCACTTGTGATTAACATTGTAAGATTTTGCAAAGGTTTTTGCATGATTTATGGTGTTTTTATCTCTATGTGTGACTTTTTCAGCTTTAGCTAAAGTCTTTGCAGGGATCCAAACTTGAAAAAGTTCTCCCTCCAAGGCCCTAATCTCTAATCTTGTTTTCTGTTTTAGGAACAAGTATTTTTGTTATTGTTTAGTAGCAAAATCTAGTTTTCTTTAATAGATCCATGTTATATGTTTATTATATATTTCAGATCTGATTTCTTACTGTGTTTTAGGTGGCTGGAAATGCAATTTTCAGCCTTCTAATATTCAATTTTCTGATATTTTAATACCCATATTTTTACTGTAAAATTATTGTATTTTTATATTAACATTTTCTAATTCCTTTTGAGTTTTCTGTCATTTTCCAACAAGCTTTACTTGCTGGTTTTTAGCAGGTTTTTCAGTTTACAAGGGGATGTTCTACCCAAATCACATAAAAAACACCTCAACTTGCAACTAGTTCCAAAGGGGTTCAAACCCTCATCTTTTCTCATTTTTTATTATTATTTTGTAAGCCCCGGGAGAGTCTCCTCGTGAGTATTCTCTAAAACCTTTCAAAGTAATTTGTAATCATACTGTAATTAGGTAGGAAGTAGATCTAGGAAGTAGATCACTAGTTGTGCTTTCATTTTCAGGTAGATCTAATATTTTTTTAGTTTTTTTACCCACCTTCTTTTTTAGGGAGATTGATGTGTGGTTAGTATATTTTGTTTAGATTAGTTTACTTTCAAGCATTTCTTTTCCAAACAAAGCATTTAGTTAGATCTTTACTTTCTGTCACCTAGTTTACTATTTTGAAGGAATATACAACTTAAACTATCCATGTATCCTCTGCCTTCTGTTATCTCCCTCTAGGGAACTCGGATCAAGGGTATGGAAAGCGGAAAGGCTTAGGGGCTTTAGGAAACCTAATTAGCTCACATTTCTTTCTTGCAAATCTTTAAGTTTCTGCAAAGTAAGTTTATTCTATTGTCCAGAGATCAAGTGCCGGCACCTCCCATAAGGGATAAAGCATAGGTTGACTCTGTTGATTGTTTAAATTGTAATTTACTTGCTGCACTTTATTTATTGTGTAAGCCAATCTGTAATTTACTTTTGTACTTGCTTTTATAAATTGGAAATTAATCAACTTATTTGGCCCCTCCTCCTCTACTCAGGCATCGCCCTCCGGGGTCTTCTGAGAAACGACGGGTGGTTGAATAAGTTTTAGTAATAGGAATCCACTTCCATATCGTTCTCTTCAACTAAAAACAAGTGACCTTGGAAGCTATGAGGGGTGAGAGACCGTTGGGGGTCTCACGGCGTTCGTGTCCTCCTTGATGAGCACCGACCACTTGGGGTTTGACTTGTGGATCTACGGGTGGAATTGTTTTCACTTTGTTAAGAGCCCATCACTCCCTCTTTGATTTGAAGGATACGAAGTTGGGGTAGTCACACCACCGGATCTAAAACTTAATCAAAGACTTCAACTTTAATAAAATTTATTAAAACGAACCAAGAGACATTGCAAAATGTCTTACCCACATTTCTGTTTCTGTATTTGCTTCAAAGTCCTTGCTTTTCAAAGCTTTCATTTTACAAGTACATCTTGCAAGCATCTCAATTTCACTTCAGTACCTTGCACTTTCAAGTATAGTATCTTTAAAGTACTGTGGCATGCTTGAGTAAAACATTGTTTAATCTTGTAACTTGAAAGCAATCTGTCGTTTGATCTTTGGCATAATAACTTGTTCATCCAGTGTATATCCTGTTTTCTTTCAGGTATCATTGTATATTTGTTTAACCATGCTTTAACACTTGTTTATGTTGTGTAATTCATTTACATTGTTCATATTGTTAATATTGTAGATCTTGCTTAGCTTAGACAACTGTGGATAATCATTCTTAATTCTTTTGTAAGTTTGTAACTTGTAATCTTTTTGACTCCATTTAATCTAGGCACTGATCTTGTAACTTTGTAACCTTAATCAAATAAAATCCCTTTAACTAAATTGTTAATAAACCTTCCTATAGGGACTACCCCGCTTGGCTTTGTTGGGATTTGGCCTAAATGGAGGAGTTGGGAGACTGTGGTGACAGTGGTCCCCAACTCTAACTTGCCCCCAAGGACACACAAAGCGGGTTGGAGACTTCTCCGTGTCATAAAGTGTATATTAGGCGGCAACAGGGACCACCCCCCTTGGCTTCGTTAAGAGTTCTGCCTAAACAGAGGAGTCAAGATTACGTGATAGTACCTGACTTGAGACTTGCCCCCAAGGACATATCGAGCAACTTGAATATTTCTGCTGCGTTAACCCCATGTGTGTGTAAGGCGGAAACAAGAAGTCAAACAAGCAACAAATAGATAGTAACGAAAATGGAAGCACAAGTCACTTGAATGAAACTAAGGCATAAAACCCAATAGATGCCAAAATCAAATCAGCTCCAATACAAACAGCTCAGACAACACATAGACATTTACTAGAAAGGATTTGCTAACATCAATTACAATACCTTTCGCTGCCTGGTGGAATCTCTGCTCAACACATTTAAGGTCTCAGACTAAGTGTCGTATCTGATGAGCAATCACAGATCACACTTCAAGGGACACAAATGGTCACTGGACTTGGTTTTAGGTGGCTTCCCTAAAGGTTAGGTTACACAGAAAATGGGGACAGTGTATGAAATAAGTCTAGGAGGTTAGGAAAACAGTGCCTTGTGAGATTAGGTGCTAATAGGGATGATTACCAACTCTCTAATAAATTAGTTTTGAAGTGATTTAACATTTAACAGGCTCAAGATAGATTCTTCAAGTCATTTTTGGCAGCTGGTCTGAGTTTAAGGATGGTCTTAGCACAAGAGAGCCTGCTGCTATAAAAATATCAGATCTGAAATAAACAGGGCAGTGATCCTTGTCCATATATACTTAGAAGTATATTTCTTGGACAACATTGTGGAAAATTATTCAAATAAGCTCAATCTTTCCCTTCTATAAATTTCATTTAACTTTTGTTGTGTATGATTAGAATGGTGAAAATTGTTGTTCAATGATTTCCTATATTGCTTTCTTTTGCATGTTTGTAGATGTTTCTTATATGATTTTGCTTTTAAAATGAAGTTCATTTTAACATTTTACCTAGATTGAATTTCCTTTTGTTGAAAATGAACTTCGTTGATCATCTAATATTAGTTTTGTTATATAATTTTGTTTCTAAAATGAAATTCGTTTTAAACACATTTATCTAGATTGAATTTTCTTTTGTTGAAATAGAACTTTGTTGATCATCTAATGTTTGTTCTTGGCATCATATTTGTATCTTCTAATGCATAAGATACATACATGCAATCTACAATAATAACTAAAATGAAAGCAATGCATGTCACTAGTTAGATTTTGGTCTTTTCAGTTTTCATTGAACATGCACTAGATTCTCTTATGTTTCATATGGTAGGATGTCCAATTGTACTAGAATATTAAGGGATATGTAGATATCATTATTAGTTTAATATATATTTTTTATATATCTTAGTTCTTACTATGTCATATTGTTCCTAATATAGCCTTTATTGTGTGTTTGTTCCTAGTTGCTTCGACTACACAAATGCATTAGCGGTAAGTTATGATCTTACGTTTTCTTGAAGCTTAAAATAGGAGTTGGTTATGTTTAAATGTTGCATTTTTAAACTTCTTAATGGAAGCATAGATCTAAGACAGGAAAATAAGTGCTATTAAAATTTTCTAGGTCTGGAAAATCATTCAATATTTAATTGTTTATTTTATTATTTGTAATATTGTTCAACTAAATTAGTTGTGAAACTGGAATAATATAATTTTGTTCATATTGTCTCTTTGAACTTGTTCAAGGTGTGAATAGAATGAGCTGGCATGTTAGACCTAGTAATTTAACTAAAATTCAATGTTGTAGCATAAGTTAGTTGAGCTTGTACATAGTTATTAAAACTTGATATTTAGTTCTCTATTTACTTTCACCATCATTTTCACTATTTTTTTTTGTTTGGAAAAATACTTATAATATTTATAAAAAATATTTACATCAAGAGAAAACAAAAAATAGAAGGTTATATACAATGGTATTTACATTCTCTTCCTTAAAGCAACAATAACAACAATAAAATCTGAGAAGGCAATATAGTTTAACAATTTGGTGTCTTTGATCAAGAAAAACCTGTTACCGCCTAAAACACACTTAACCACAGAAAAGTCTCCCAACCGCTAGGTGTGCACAATTAAGATGTGACTCTATTCAACTGTCAATAGATACTATAACAGTAAATATCATGGAGTATGGGCGATTCCGACTACCAAAGTGCGAATACATAAACACTCATTCACAACAACATACATGCAACACAACACATTTATCAATTACACATTCAACACAATATTTAACATGGAAACTCATCCAGGAAAAACCACAAAGGCGCTTTTCATTTGGCATGAGAAATATATGGCACCTTTTTGTCTACGCACTGAGCTGCAGACTCTGTTCTAGATCCTCTGCTCTTATGTATACAGACTTCTCTCTCCTCTCATGCTCTCTGGTCTTCTGTCGTTGGTTCTTCTCTACTTGACTCTACCATTAATCAACACACAACCTAGATCAACTCAACTTCTTCTATAACTCTACAACTCTTGACTCTTCTACTGTACTGTTGATCCGCACACAACCTAGATTAGCTTGACTTCTTTAAAACTCTGCGCACTCAGCTGCAGACTTCTTCGACTCTTCTCCAAAACAACTATTGACTAGCTACAACAATGTAACGACAACCATAAGTAACAGACACTAACTTAATGTTAATGAAGCTAGTAACACACAGATAGCACCAAGCCATAAGCATCGATCCGGAAGTAGAAACCCGCACACATCTTGTGTTCTTCCTTCTTATAGACTATTACTTGTCGCTCTCATCCAACTTCATTCCATTAGCCAATAGGCTGTCATTCCCATTCTAGCAATACATGTCAGTAGGCACCAACGACCCAAATTACAAAGATGTTTTCATACGTGTGATTTTCGTCGACTCTAGCCGGCCTCATACCCACAATATTTCCAAATTGTCGCTTTCTAGTCGCTGTGTCGTTGCACACATTCTGACATGGTTTCCTCTGTCGCAACTCGTCTTGTCACATATTTTCCTTCTATCGCAGCTTCTCTTTTATCGCGAACTCTTCCTCCATCGCGCACTCTTCTTATGTCTACTCTTTCTTTCGCAGCTGCTTTTGTTGCAACTCCTTCCTTCTTCCTTCCTATGACCTGACTCTTTTCATACTTGGGCATAATTCCAATTGAATTCTTCCTAACTTCCCCTAGGGCCAACAAAGGTAGCTTATGAGCTTGAACTTCCCAAAGAAAGTAAAATCCAAAATGTATTCCATGAATCAAGTCTTAAGAAAGAAGTGGGCCAACAGATCATTCCATCTATTGAGCTACGTCCATTAGATGATGAAGGGATTCTAGTGCTAATTCCTGAAACAATTCCACAAGTATGAGAAAGAAAGCTCAAAAACAGGGTAATCCGTGAATATCTGGTACAATGGAAAGAGTTACCTATTGAAGATGCCACATGGGAAGGAGAACAGGTATTGCAGCATCCCAGTTTACAGTTGCTTGAGGATAAGCAATTTCAGGCAGGGAGGACTGTAATGTCCTCTTCCAACTAAGCACCCTAAAAATCCTGTTAACCTATTTAATTCCCATAGGTTCGAGCAGGTATTAATGAAAAAGGGAATTAACTAAGCACTAATAGTACTAAGAGTAGAAAATAACATCAATTTAGTGTTATTATGTCATCAGTAGAGTAAAGAAGGACATCAAAGCGGATATCAACAAGCATGTGGGCCTTATTTCACCTTGCATGCACCAACGAGCATCTAGGTTGCATGCATGCAAAGTTAAGTCATGCAAAACCTAATGTTATAAAAGAAGACAAGTCTAACCAAAAAGGCATCCAATGTTATTATTCACTTTTGAGATTGGTTTCGAAAGCAACAATAGTAGTTGTCGCAGCAACAAGTTGGGATTGAGGGCGTGAGTCTTCAACTAGCAATTGTTTTCAGCAGCAGAATCTATCTGCCCTAATCACTTTTCGGAGAGATCACTCAAATCTATCATCGGCACTTCAAGGAATTAATTGATTATTAGAGATCTAGTACACAGAGGAGAGACTATCAAAAGGGTCACGACTTTACTGCTAGGGACGAGTTGGAGACACTGAGAATAATTCACCTTGACCTAGAAAGACACCATTTCTTCTGCATCTCACTTCCATCCTCCTCAGAAGGACCATATCACTATTCTTGGTGATTATTAGCTCATTTCTTGCACATTTGGAGGAGTTCCAAGCAAAAATGTGTGGGAGTGGGGCACCCCTCTATTTAGGAGAACCAATTCACTAGTGTCTGTTTCCTTTACGAATGCATCTGCATTTTTGAATAGTCAAATGCATTCTTTACAGAGGCATATTTTCACATAAAGCATGGGATTGCCTCAGGAAACACGTGCAAATTCAAAATTCGATTAGATGATTAGCAGCCCTGGCAGACTTGTCCAAATTATTTGCATCGACAATCGAGATACAAAGGATTTCCAATCCATTTGGTGACAGTGAAGGTGTCTTGAAGTTTCGAGATTATGATTAAAACCACAGGATAGTCATAGTATCAACCTCCAACATCTACATTAGCAGTTACAAGATAAGGTTCCATGAAGTCCTGAGTATGAAATAGCCGCTACGGGAATGTCTTTTATCAGTGCCATATCCACCGTTTGAACTTACGTACCAATCGGCACCAGATTGATTGATACCTAAAGCGAATTTGTCAAAGGTTGAAGCTCAAACAGGAAAACAATGGAATCCACAATCAGATCAAGTTACCACCCATGGATTTGGATGGAGGCCACGACAATGATCTGAATAGACTGACTCATGATTCACCTATTCAACATCATTGGCAGAGACTTATCTTTTCATGTTGGCAGTCGATATAGATGGGGCTCCACAACTCTGTGTTTGCAAATCACCTTCGCGTAGATTTGTGGAGCAGCTATAAATTATTTGCATTTGGCGTCCCATATCAATTTTGAAATCCACGTTGTTGATAGTTGATTACGGAGGGAGTGCCTCACGGTTCTGTGGAGTATTTTTCTTTTTTAGCACATCACGAGTAGTTGGTGTTTTCTGCTGTAGCATGGAGTGTTGGGGTAACTAAACGTAGCCACCTGTGGCCAGCGTATCATCTCTATTGACAGTCGAGTATATTGGTTGGTGAGTTGACAGTGGTGTGGAGATAGCATTGGCATGTGGAGCTGGTCTCGGGCCCTCGGTTTTCTTCGCTAGCAGCCTGTTGTCTGCCAAATGCACACCGTTAACAGAAACCTTTTGGACTGTTGTTTCCCTAAGCAGGAAAGGTGTGGCCTTGGGGGCAAGCAAAGAGCCAGGTGGTGTCACCTGATCCCAGCTCCTCCGTTTAGGCTAACTCCTAACGAAGCCAAGGGGGGTAGTCCCTAAAAGGGTTATCTAAGGCTCTTTAAAATGTTTTTTAATGACTCTTAGGTGGAAGATGAGAATTAGTGTTGTTTAGGAGTTTTGATATACACAAAAAAGACCAATTTACGCAATCCACATTGCTATTTGCAAAACACGATATGAATAATAAGACAAATATTAAGGCATCCACGCATGAATAACTGAGAAATAAATGGACAAATGGTCCAAACAAGATGATTCAAGCATAAACAGACCAGTGCCTTAAATGGAGTCAAAGTGCTAGGGATGCTGAAAATATAAGTCTCTGATGTTTATGAGATCGTTTTGCAAATGTACTTGGTCAAATTTTAGTGTACGTTTTAAGATGAGGCTGATTATTAAATGGGAAGGGGATCTCCAAGATATACCTTTTGGTACAGGAGATATGTTCAAAACCCTTAACCGATGCGGCTACCCGCAAGGAATATGTACGCTGGTCCGGAGTCTCCGAAGTTGTGTTCAACACTACATCGCAAGGGTGTAGCCTAACTGGTGCCTCGAGGTCACTGACCGGGTGTTCCTGCTTCCTTTGGGTATTTTGCCACCGCAACGGCTTAAATCTAGGCATTAGATTTTCGCTTGGGGAAAGTGGTAGATTTTATTATGGTTATACTTGGAATTAAGCGTGAGAATTAAAAAAGTTACAGTGCCTTTGACTATCCCGTACAGGTAGAGCATACACACTGTAAAATTGTAAGTTCTGATTTTAAAAAGTTAATGTGAGTTGCAAATTTTATTAACAGTTACAACTCTCCGACAGAGAGTGCTCTTGATCCACCTTATGGTGAGATTCAAGAGTCTTATCTAACCTACTATGATAATGCAATTCAAGTGCTCTCCGATAGAGAGTGCTCTTGACTTGTCTTATGATAGGTTCAAGAGTCGTTGGGTTCCTTTTATGAATAATTAAAAGAGCAAAAACAAAAGGCATGCAAGTGAAGATTGAACCTAGCAATTAGTGGAAAACAAACTAAATCTAGCATGCACTCTAATCCACGTAAGGAAAAGACAAGACACACTTCCCCCAAATAGGGGAAGTAGAAAAAGTGTGGGAGGATTAACCCCACTAGTCCTTTTTATTAATGATTACAATAAGAGGGATTTTAACCCTTGAAAAGAAAACAAAAAATGAAACTAAAGAAATAAGCCTTAATGACTTTTACAAGGATGCAAGTTATGCTTGATGTTTTTCTTCTTTGTTTTTGCAATCTCTTCAATCTTCAAGTCCTTCTTGGTTCACTTTTCCTTTTCGATGTCTGCACAAAAGAAACAAGTACTCATGCACCCATTATTTGTTAGACAAAATAAAACTAATCTAAGTGCAAAAATAAATATTTTTTAATGCAAAAATTTAGTGTTTTTGGAAGCAAAACTAGGAAAAGTACATGCAAAGAAAAGTGTAAAACGGAAAGCTGAAAAGATGGAAAAACAGGGCAGCCAACAAAAGAGTTAGATGGCTGCAACAAAATGAAGAAAAGGGGCAGCCAAGTAGGACGAAAGATGGGTGCAAATCAGAGAGGAAAAGACGCTTGAAAAATGGCAAAAAGGAAGCTGAAAAAGTGCCCAAAAGGGCTGAAAATAGGTGTGAAAGAGGGCAGCCAACTAAGAGGAAAGTTGGCTGCAAAATTTTGGCAAATAGGACAGCCAAACAAAGGTAAGTATGGCTGCAAACAAAAAGAGAAAGAAAGTAACGAAGAGTGAAGGAAAGGAGAGCAAAAAAGCAAGCAAAAACAGGGTGAAAACAAATAAAACAAAGAGGGAAAAAAGGTGAGTAAAAAAGGAAGAAGAGTGAGGGAAAAAGAAGCAAGCTAAAAAGGGGAAAGAAGAGATAGATAAATAGGACAAAGAGAGATAAGGAGAAGAAGGATGGGTGGATCTTATAACCAAGGAAAAGAGTTTTTTAAACTTTGATTAAGAGAGGTAAGAAAGAGCCCATTTTTTAGCTGTATGTTTCAAAACTGGATTAAGCACTCTGAAGGACCTGCATGGTGAAAGTATTAGACTAATAAATCTTGACGAGAAACCGGTTGAGCTTCAATCCCTCCTCCCTTGGTGGTCCCTGAAACCAAACAACTCAAAACAAACAAACGAGATCAAATGCTAGGATGAAATACTAAAAATAAATACTTGAAAGGCACTCGTATAATTGACTACTTCCTGCTCGCTTCAAACATCTAATGAATATTCCATAGATAATCAACTTAAGACATTAAATGATTACCCTATCGTGCTAGATTTATAGCCCTCATAAGCTAACATTGATCAAATATTGACTAAAATAAAGAGCAGGGTAAGAATGAGATCACCTCGCCAGATGAAAGTCACATACGAAAAGCCCACACATTGACCTCCAAAGTCACTTTATTCCATTATAAAATAGTGGTTACAATCTTGGCAAAGTTCTCTTGCAAATTCTCCATATGCAAATGGTAAGAAGAGACTCTTATTTATACAAAAAATAGAGAAAGATAAGGCTTAAAACCCTAAATCAGGACTTAGCATCAAAAGAGCACACTACGATGATTGAATGAGCTTGGCACACTGATTGTGAAGTTAACTGCAGGTTCAGGAAGGTGAGAGTGGGGAGGTGGCCTCCACCTAGGTAAGGCGCCCCCACTCCTCAACCTTGGAATCTCCACAAAAGAATAACACATTCCCACATGGAAAAACGTCACCTCAAGGAGAGGATGCGCAAGCCTGAAGAGGAACACACTGACAGTTTAAGTGAATGCTAAACTGGGAAGATACTGAGGTGCAGTCTGCGTTGGAGTTAATAAGGGGGGTGAGGTGTCTCATCCTCCCTCGTAATGATCACCAAGCCAATAAGAAAACAACACTTAACCAAATTGAACAGTCAGCTGAAGGAGAGCGAATTTCTGATTGAGAGTTTAATTGTTGCACTCCGATACTTGATCTGAAACTAATTGATACTAATTGGAATCATCATGAATTCCCTGTGTCGAGCTAATTAGCTCTTTATTTTATTCAATTTGGCCATTTTTGGAGATATTTTGATTTTCTACAATTTATTATTTTTTATTATTTTAAAAAATATTTCTCATTTTTTTGGGTTTTTTGAGAAAATATTAATTTCAAGGCCAAATAAGAGTCCGAAACTTAGGATAAGTGTGTCTAGGGGTTAAATGAGTGTTTTGGATTAGAAAATAAGTGTTTATTTGCCAAAAACCACCCCGAACCACTTAATTATTACAAATTGAAAATTTCCAATTAAACCATGGTCAAAATGGTTTAATTAATCGAAAATTTTAATTATTTCTCTATAGTCAAAAAATAAAATTAACTTTGATCATTTTATCATCAAGGCTTACTGAATGATAACTCATTGTATAAGCCCCAAGCTGCTCCAAATCATAAGGAAACTCTACATATGAAGAAGATGGTTGAGATTGATATTCCACTGATTGCATCACATCTGACTCTTCACTACACTGCTTCTCCAGATTTTCACTATTGATACCCATATATGGCTCTAGATGATCATGTGAAAATTCTGCATACATCTCTACCATACCAATCCTTCCCAAAGTCTCTGAATAAATGCTCTCTTTTGTGTGCATGTGATAGATGGGATTTTCAACAAATCCCTCAACAGATTTTGAATCAACACTCCCCTCTCTAGATATATCATAACTGGGATTCTCCATAAATAACCAATAATTATCATCAATATCTTTTTTAAATATGGGGGAGTCCCCATCAAATGCATCATGCTCCTAGTTCTGTGTTGATTCTTCTGAGCAGCATCAAGAGCCATTCTCTTAGGAGAATGGAGACACTTGGTCTGGGACTAGGATGTGGAACCAATCCAGCACTGGGGGACTCAACCTAGAGTTGAGTGACCATTCTGTTGAATGGGGATATCTGGTCCGGGACCAATATATGGAACCAATCCAGCACTGGGGAACTCAACCTTGAGTTGAGTGACCATTTTGCTGAATGGTGACATCTAGTCTGGAACAAGGATGCAGAACCAGTCTTGCACTGGGGGACTCAGCCTAGAGCTGAGTGGCCATTCTTTGAATCGAGGCACCTGGTCAGTTACCAGGAATTTACCTAGTCCGGGACTAGGGACTCAGCCCAGGGTTGAGGGCCATTCTCTGGGAGAATGGAGGCGCTTGGTCTGTTACCAAGTATTTGACCTTGTGTCAAATTATGCAGCTTATGCCTGAGGCAGCTGGTCTGTTACTAGGATGACACTATAATCCCTAGACCATGTCTAGGCACGTGTGACACTCTAACCCTCGATCAGTGGGCTTTGTGATCTTCTCCAAGGCTTAGCTACCCTTGGTTAAGACACCTTAATATCCGATCTTGGTGTCACACAGAGTGTGAGATAAAAGCATTAGTAATTCTCTCTGTTTATGATGATGTACTTTGAGTGGGGATGAAGGACCACTTTAGCCACTTGTTTTGACCATAGGGCACTTGAAGAAGGCTAAGGCAAAAGTCTAAAATACATAAGGACCCTTGGTACCACTAAGGTGTCAAAGCGAAATTGCAAAATAACCTTTAGCACCACTAAAGGTAAATGTCAAAGTGATAAAATAATAAAATAATGATATTTTTTCTTTTGAGTTGTGGTCCACTTACAGGTGACTCAAAGGCTATAAAGGAAGATCAATCCATTTCATTATTACACACTCTTGCTCTCTGTTACCGACTAGGCTGCACCTAGTTGGACTTTCAGTGAGCTGCCAATGATGAACATGATACTTGTTCATATTTAGAGTTCGGAAGTCCTTTCAGGCCTTCACGGTCATTTTATTTTCTGTAACACATGTTCATATCCCCTTGGGAAAATTGTAAAAAATGTCCTAGCATTTAATTTTTTATAAAAGGCTTGGCTTCCTAGACTTAAGCATCATGCCGACTAGCCCAGAGTGTTTTTTCCCTTGGTTATTATTGGTTGTTGAACAAACGACTAATAATTTCTGAGTTTTTCACTCACACCTCCAAAGCTGGGTTAGTCATCTTGTTGTTTCAACCTAGGGAGGTTATTAGAGCCTTTGTGCCGGTGTTTTTCACCGGGCTAGGCATTCATTTTGAATCGTATGGACATGTACTAGGTCCCCCTAGAGTTTCGTCAATTTCCGCATAAAATAATTTTTTTCATTTTTTAAGCCATTTTTTTAAAAGTTTAATTAAAAAACTTCAGAATGTAATAAAAGTCAGATACGGAGTCCGTTTCTGACGTGGGGACACCCGTCTTCACACCCGGAGTATCCACTTAACCCTAGGGACAACTTTCTACATTAGTCGGATAGCCAGAGCACCCCGTGAGGCATTTTTTGGATAAAAATGCATCAAATAGCACATTAATGCTAAGTTTGGACAAATTGGCACTATAGTCAAAGGTTGAAATGTCAATTCATTATTAAAATATTTGTGGATGGGTGACTTGGCTTAGTGGTCCCCTTGGTTGCGATTCCTAAGGATGAAAGCGTCAAGTTAAATTTGGCCTTCATATCATTTCTTTACCCAAAGTTTTGAGAGGTGACGCCAATGTCAATGTGCTCACTTCTTCGCTTCATGACTCAAGGTGTGGCCCACGCCTTTTTTATTGGTGGCTTGACTAGCTAAGTAGTGACATCATGTGAAAGATTCTCGACTTAGCATTTGATGACGTGCATGTGTCCACGTGAAGGATTCGCATATCATGACGCAACTATTGGAATTGGCATGTTGTATGTGATGTGGCAGCTCGCACTTGGGCTCAGCATCTTGATTTAAGAGCTTGTGGAGTGGTGGGGAATATTGGAGGGAGGTTGCCTACCTTTTGAGAGGTGGCACCTCCTCCATGGTAATCTTTCCAAACAACTTAGATCGCTTCCCTTAATTTCGTGAACGCCAACAAAGACTACCTCCAATATTCGCCCCACATCACGTGAAAGATTCTTGACTTAGCATTTGATGACGTGCATGTGTCCACGTGAAGGTTTCGCATATCATGACGCAACTATTGGAATTGGCATGTTGTATGTGATGTGGCAGCTCGCACTTGGGCTCGGCATCTTGATTTAAGAGCTTGTGGAGTGGTGGCGAATATTGGAGGGAGGTCGCCTACCTTTTGAGAGGTGGCACCTCTTCCATGGTAATCTTTCCAAACAACTCAGATCGCTTCCCTTAATTTCGTGAACGCCAACAAAGACTACGAGTTGTTCCTTGTTCATGCCGACTCCATCTCTCATTTTGGATCCTCCCCCTGGTTTGGCATTTTCTATATAAGCTGGTCTCTTCTCCTTTGTTTGTATCGGAAGGTTGAACCTCTGCTTGCATACATTGTAATATTTTCTGAGTATTGTTAATAAAAGGCTTTGGAGGCAATTTCTGTGTGGGATCCATAGATGTTGGGTTGATGTTTTCTTTATGCTAAATCATTGAGGTAATCTGTATCAACTCTTTTCATAATTTGCAATTGTTGGGATTACTTGTCTTCGTAAGGAAATTTAAATTTTGGTAAGAATAGGAAGTGATTCTTGTTAGGTTACTTCTTATTGTGGAATATATTAGATTACCAAGTTTTATATGATTTCTTGTTTGGATCTATAATACTGTTTATCTTGTTCACACAGGTTCTTTTAATCCCCTTTGCATGTTGTTGAAGGTATTTTACAGGAAACCCAAGCTGGAGCATTTAATGAGCGAGTGGGCTCTACCTCTTCTCCAGTAACTTCGAAAGAATAAGCATCATCCCTCGGATCTCACGAAAGGAGGCGTCACCGTCCCTTTTCCACTTCTTGCTCCACTTGGTTCTATCACTTCTTGATCCAAAAAATCTTTAAATTTACTTTTCTTACCGTTACTTTGCTTAGATCTAAATTTCAAAGATACATATAAAGTAGATTTAAATTCTCAATTCTAGATCTTATTGCGTAATTACGAGTTGTTCTTTTAAACATTAGATCTAGCCTTCTTACCGCGAGTTTAAAGTAAAATTTCAAAGTACTTGGTTAAGAAGATTAAAGAGCTTTCATTTGATTTATCTAGCATTTTAGTGCTTGAAATTTGCTTGCCATTCTTTTCAAGAGGCAAGCAAAGATCCTAAGAAGGCAAGCTTTTTAGCTTGCCTTATTTAGTTGTTTCCCTTTTTTGTAATCAGTTGTTACTTAGATTTTTTTTGTAATTTTTTGCATGTTGTCCAAAGACACTTCCAAAGTGTTTTTGAGCATCTTTCACTGACATATGCTTGCTTGTTTGATGAATGTTGTAGTTTAATCAACTTACTCAAATCATCTGGCGACTCCACTGCCTTTAATTTTACCAAGGCGTTCTACGAGAAGAAACTTTGAAGGCTTGCTTCAGTTCATTCCTGAGCCTGAAACGGTTTACCATAGGAGGAAAAGCAAGCTAGCTTCTCGTAAGATCCTTGACGATATTTCATCTGAGTCAATCTTAGATATTCACCTTTTATTTGTTGATACTTCTCAATCAAATAATTCACATAGTACCATGGGTACTTTGTTTAAACCTCTGGATTATTCTGCCGTAATTGGGCAGCCTCATAACATCCCAGATAAAGCCATTGAGAAGGTTCCATCTTTTTATGAAAACGATGCTATAGCCTATAACTGCTAAGTCTCATTTGTTGGCTTTTTCACAGTGCTACAATAAATGGTGTCACAACGTCAACCATGAAGATGTGAAGATGAGGTTGTTTGCCTTATCTCTTGAAGCTGACGCCTTTGAATGGTTCACCTCCCTAGATGATGATGGTATCAAGACCTTGAAGGAATTTGAAACTGCTTTCAATAAAAGATGGGGGGATAAGAAAGAGAAAAGGCACCTTTTAGCTGCCTTAACAAACACTAAAAAGAAGGAAAATGAAACCATAGAAGAGTTCAATAAAAAGTTTAGTGATATGGTAGGTAGATGCCCGGATGATATTAAACCATCATATACCTCAATTCTCATATATTACACAGAAGCATTCGAGGGAGAAATGAGGTACCAACTTAGAGACAAAGAACCTGACGACCTGAAGAAAGCCATGGAAATAGCTAAAAAGATAGACATAAACATGCAATCTAAAGGAAAGTCTAACATTCCGAGATTTGTTAGAGGCACTACTTCATCTTCCAAAACTCAGGATACCAGAGGAAAAACAGTAGAGCCTGAAAGAAAAGATGAAGGCAAGGAATCAATGAAAGAAGTAGCTGACATGATGAAACAAATGATGATAAATTGTACTTCCTAGATGAATGCTATGCAAAATAGGATAAACAACATGGAAAAAGCACAGGTTTCTCAAAATCATAAAAAATTCCAGCCTAGACAAAACCAGGAGTGGAAAAAGAAGTATCCTCCTTATGAGCAGAGACCTACGAATCAACTTGAAACAAACAACATGGTGATTGATGAGGTTCCTCCCTATTGTTGGCCTTGTGATGAACTTCATGAAGAATCCACTTGTCCAAAATTCTGCTACATTATGGAACAAGAACAAATGGAAATGAATAACTTTGTAGGACATCCTAGAGGTCATGACTACATAAACAATGTAGGGCAAGTTCATCATATTTCAAAAGAAAAATGGAAGCAAGCCAAGGACTACAGTCAGGAAAAGGAGAATGCTATTAAGATTTTTGGTGAAAAGCCTTCACCTGAACAAATTATGGAGAGGTACAAAGGGGTGGTTTATCAGAAGAAGAAAAACAGGATCCCAACCAAGTCAAGTTAGCATCTGCCAAAGGTAAAAACTCCTCCCCCTCTAGATCTAAACATTGATTTGGGTAATTGGTTTTCAAGTGCTAAGATTTCTGTCCTTGTGATTGAGATCCTCAAAATTCCAAGTCAAAGAGATATTTTCATGAAAACCTTAGTAGAGCCTAAGGAAAATATAGTTGAAAAATCTAAGGAAACAACTATTGAGAAGCCTAAAGAGAAACTGGTTGACTCAAAGGAAAATGAGAAGGATAAACCTAAAGAAGATTTGTCCAAGAAATTGAGTAACTTTAATGAAGATGTCCCTATCATCTTGCACAGTAGGGATCCTAATAAAGAAGATCATCTCGCCTTCTACATTTCTTTGATTGCAAAGAACAAATTGTTGCACAATTGCATGCTTGATTCAGGTGCGTCATCAAACATCACGACTAGAAAATTCATGGAACAAATGGGCTTAACTATCTCAAGGCCTTACCAGAATGTATGCGCCATGGATTCAAGGGAAATCGATGTTGTGGGTATAATTCTAAATTTTCCTGTCAAACTAGCAGCATACCCTGACATAGGTGTAACCATGGACATAGTGGTCATAGATGTTCCTGATAGATGGGGAATGTTGTTGTCAAGAAAGTGGGCTGCCTCTCTAGGAGGATCTATTCAAATGGACTGGACTTACGCCATGATTCTTGCTTCTGAAGATGCACATGTCAAGTTATATAGAGAAAAGGAAAAAAAGTATCATGTAGAAGATCCCGAAGAGCCAGATAATGAGTATATTTGTGGAACAGATAACCTGGGAAACCATGCTATCTATGCCAATTATCTTATACCCATCAGAGAAAAGGATAATGATGAGGAGTATGATGAGCTATGGAGAATGAGTTTTGATGGAGCCTTTTCCAAAACTGGAAAAGGAGCCGGTATAGTCCTAACTTCACCTTCAAACAAGAAATTCAATTTTGCTTACAGACTTGAATTTGATGCTTCCAATAATGTGGCGGAGTATGAAGCACTAGTCTTAGGACTTGAGATTGCTAAAGATATGGGTATTAGAGTGTTAAGTATCAAAGGTGATTCAGATCTAATTATTTCCCGAGTTAAGAAAACGTTTGCATGTAAAAGTGAAAGGCTTAAAAAGTATCGAAATACAGTTTGGGCCATCATGGAATATTTCAGTGCATTAGACCTTATAGCGGTTCCCCGCGCAGAAAATAGTGAGGCAGATAGACTTGCAGTTGCTGCTTTGGCATTAGAGTTCACATAGGAATTGGTAAAAGGAGATGGAAAATTTGAAATAAATTTTAGGCCTTCAATCCCCGATAACCTTGATCATTTGCAATTTTTTCAAGATGATGATAAGATCATAAGGTTTATTAACAATATGCATGAATTTGCCGACTATCAGATCAACTCTCAGGATGAGCAAAGTTCTCATGTTCAAAAAGAGGATCAGCCAAGAAACCCTATTCCCATGAATGTTATTGAATGGGAGCACACTTTTGATAGACAAGACATATATAAAAAGAAAGAAGCAATAAAGTTGGATGATTACATAGAAATAAACATTGGTACTGATGAAGACCCAAGAAATATAAAAATTGGAAAAGGTACTTTTGATAAAGAAAGAAAGGATTTAATAGAGTTAGTAAAGGAATACAGAGATGTGTTTGCTTTTACATATGATGAGTTAAAAGCTAAGTCACATGACACGAGGACACGGGACACGGAGGACACGAAAATACGAGTGTTCGACACGGACACGGCGACCCCCGGAATTAGGACACGGAGGACACGTTATATATATATATTTTTTTAATTAAAAAATATATATATATTAAAAATATAGTCATATAGATCCATTTTTTTTTAAATCTAGAACATTTACACATATTCAATAGAAATTAGAATAAATACACAATGCACAATCACATTTGTCATTAATACATTTGTCATCAACATTACACATTTGTCATTCATAGATTCATAGATTCAAGATTCATAGATTTATAGATTCAAGATTGAAGATTCATAAAATTTCTCAATGTCTCATAGAGGATGCAGATTCATAGTCATAGAGGATGCAAATCTCTAGGTAGTAGGTAGTTAGAATGCTTGCAGGAGGAGCTGACGCTTGAGTGAGGGTGCAGATACCAAGGAGTGTGCATGCATATATGCCATAGTCATCCTCCAGCTAGGGTGCATAAGCTTTGACACTATTATTCATGCAGGCAGGTGCACTGGCAGTAATGATTAGGGTTAGGGTTTGATTCCGTCAGTTGGGGCATTTCATGCATGAGTCTAGATACATTGTATCTTTTCTTGTCTCTTATTCTATAAAAGAAATGAAGGGCAAACCAATGTGTTAGTGAGTAAGTTAAAGATTTGGGCTTTTTCTTTGTGAGTTTATCATGTATAATTAGTAGAATACATATGTTGTTTAGGGAGTGCAGATCTGTGTGTTTTCTGTCCATATTATCAGCAGTGTGTGATTTTAGGTTAGCGTACTCTATAACTGTTATTCTAGGAAAAAATGCAAGAAAAAATGTCATTTTTTTGGAAAAAGTGTCATGATTTTTAGAAAAAAGTGTCCTGTTTTTGAAAAAAGTGTCATGTTTTCAGGACACGTCCAGGACACGTCTAGGACACGTGATTTCACAGTGTCCGACACGTACTTTGAAGTGTCCTATTTTAGGACACGTAAAAATGACATGTCCGACACATGTCCTTGACGTTTTCGTGTCGGACATGGGGACACGGGACACGATGGGGGTTTAGGACGTGTCCTGTTACTTAGGTTAAAAGCCTATCGGGATGACGTATTCCAACATACTATACCCCTAAGGTCAGAAGCTAAACCTTTTCGGCAAAAACTTAGAAGAATAAATCCCAAGTTGGCCTCCATGGTCCAGAAAGAACTACAGAAAATGTTGGCAGCTGGCATCATTGCACCTACCAAACATTCATCATGGTGCTCAAACTTGGTTGTGGTAAGAAAAAAGAATGGGTAGTTGAGGATATGCATTGATTTTCGAAACTTGAATATTTCATGCATAAAGGACAATTACCCTCTACCTGATATGGAAACATTACTGCAAAGAGTAACTGGATCTGGTATAATGTCCATGCTAGATGGTTTCTTAGGATATAACCAGGTGCTAGTAAAAAAGGAGGATCGACATAAAACCACCTTCACCTCACCTTGGGGAACATTTGAGTATTTAAGGATGCCTTTTGGTCTTTTGAATGCAGGTGCAACATTCCAAAGAGCAATGGATTATGCTTTCAATGAGTTAATTGGGAAAATAATAGAAATCTACCAAGATGACCTTACTGTTTTTTCAAAAGAAAGATCTGACCATGTATCTCATCTTAGAAAAGTGTTTGAGAGATGCATGAAGTTTGGCATATCATTGAACCCAGCTAAGTCAACACTTGGAGTTGATAAGGGTAAGTTGCTTGGACACATCATTTCCAAAGATGGGGTCAAAATTGACCCAGAGAGAGTAGAAGCTATAAAGAAAGTTTCCTTACCCCATAATAAGAAAGCCCTACAGTCCTTCAATGGTTAGATCGACTTTATAAGGAGATTCATACCAAACTTAGCAGAATTGATGAAACCTATGCAAAAGCTACTAAAGAAAGATGCTAAGTTTGAATGGGATAAAGAAGGTAAAGAAGCTTTTGCATCCATAAAAGACTGCATCTCTAGGTCTCCCATTCTAATAAGTCTTGATTACTCCAACGACTTCCATATATTCTCATTTGCATCAGAAGACACAATGGCCGAAGTTTTGTTGCAGAAGAACAAAGAGGGTCAAGAACAACCTATTGCATTCATGAGTAGATCCTTGCAGAATTCTGAACTTGAGTACACTACCATGGAAAAACAAGCCTATGCCCTTGTCAAATCTTTGAAACACTTCAGAACTTAAATAGGTTACTCCAAAGTGGTTGGCTATGTCCCTCATTCAGCAGTGAAGGATATCTTGTCTCATCAAGATTGCCTTGGTATAAGGGGAAAGTGGGTATCAAAGATCCAGGAATATGACTTGGAGATCAAACCCACTAAATTAATCAAGGGGTAGGGACTTGCCAAGATGATGACAGAGGGAAGTGAACAAGACTTAGGTATGGTCTGTTAGAACAGTTCACCAGCATCATCCATTTCAACTGGAATTCAACATCTTCAACAACAACAGTGGTATGCAGACATTATATTCTACCTCCTCAACTTAACATGTCTCGATCATCTAATTGGCCACAAGAGAAGATCACTAAGATTGCAAGCCACTAAGTACTGCCTCACCCAAGAGGGATTGGGTTGGAAAAACCTGGATGGTCTCATACTTAGGTGTGTGGATGAAGAAGAATCTCGAAGACTCCTGAAGGAGTTTCATTCAGGATTTTGTGGTGGCCACTTTGCAACCAAAACCACAACTCATAAGATCCTTAGAGCCGGATACTATTGGCCCACTTTATTTACTGATGTGCACAAGTCTGTTAGGAATTGCCAGAAATGTCAACTGTTCACAGGAAATCAGAAGCTTGCTGCATTACCCCCAAAGCCGGTAGTAATCTGGGCCCCTTTTGAACAATGGGGTCTTGATTTGATTGGGAAATTTAAAGACAATTCAAGTAATGGTTATACTTGGATTTTAACAGCGACGAATTATTTTACCAAGTGGGTAGAGGCCATACTTACTAAAGCAGCAACTGAAAAAGTGGTTATGGACTTCCTGGAAGACAAAATCATCACTAGATTTAGGGTACCTGCTAAGATAACCACAGATAATGCCAAAGCTTTCAGTTCAGTAGCAATGTCTTCATTTTGCTTTAAATATGGCATCATCCTATCCCATTCCTCAAATTACTATCCCCAGGGAAATGGTCTGGCTGAGTCAAGCAATAAAAACTTGATGACCATCGTAAAAAAGATTGTTGGTGACAACAAGAAGGCATGGGATAGTAAAATCAAGTTTGCACTTTGGGCGGATAGAATTACTAAGAAAAGTGCTACGGGAAAAAATCCTTTCGAATTGGTTTATGGCGTGAATGTGACTTTGCCTATTCATCTTCAGTTACCAATATATCAAACTCTGCAAGATTCAGGTTCAGATCATGATGACTTTCAGAGTAGAATAAATGAGTTGATAAGAGTTGGATGAGGTCAGAAGAAGGGTTGTTAATCAGAGTATTAAAAATCAGGACAAGGTTAAAAGGAATTTTGACAAATCATCCAAACCAAGGGTTTTTCAGAAAGGGGACATAGTGTTACTTTGGGACAAACGGAGAGAAAAGCTGGGCAAGCATGGAAAATTTGACAGTTTATGGATGGGCCCTTATATCATTCATGATGTGGCGGGTGACAACTCTTTTTATCTCAGTGACATGGATGGGGAAAAGCAGAGTCTACCTGTCAATGGGCAGATTCTGAAACTATTTTTCAGTGAAAATATTTGATGCCCATAGGGGCATCTTTGTATCATTACTCTCTAAACCTCTCTTCGCATTTTATTTCTTAACTTAGTTCATTTTCTGTATATTATTTTCTCTGTCTTAGTTGTAAAAAAAAATCATTTTTCTATCATATACTCCTGCTTATTTTGTTTCATTTGGTTATCTATATTCATGTGACTGACTTAACCTAGTTTTTGTGCAGGAACCAGAGATTCTAGGTTTCTCGTATGATCGATTTCCACGAGGTACAGATCAATCACACGCCCCACAGTTGGAGCCAGATGTTATCGACTAGGCTGCACCTAGTGGGACTTTCAGTGAGTCGCCAATGATGAACATGATACTTGTTCATATTCAGAGTTCGGAAGTCCTTTCAGGCCTTCACGGTTGTTTTATTTTCTTGTAACATATGTTCATATCCCCTTGGGAAAATTGTAAAAAATGTCCTAGCATTTAATTTTTTATAAAAGGCTCGGCTTCGCGGACTTGAGCATCAAGCCGATTAGCCCAAAGTCTTTTTTCCCTTGGTTATTATTGGTTGTTGAACAAACGACTAATAATTTCTGATTTTTCTTTCACACCTCCAAAGCTGGGGTAGTCATCTTGTTGTTTCGGCCTAGGGAGGTTATTAGAGCCCTTGTGCTGGTGTTTTTCACTGGGCTAGGCATTCATTTTGAGTCGTATGGACATGTACTAGGTCCCCCTAGAGTTTCGTCAATTTCCGCATAAAATAGTTTTTTTTTTCCATTTTTTAAGCCATTTTTTTAATGGTTTAATTAAAAAACTCCAGAATATAATAAAAGTCAGATACAGAGTCTGTTTCTGATGTGGGGACACTTGTTTTCACACCCAGAGTATCCACTTAACCTTAGGGACCACTTTCTACATTAGTCGGACAGCTGGAGCACCCCGTGAGGCAATTTTTGGATAAAAAAGCATCAAAATAGCACTTTAATGCTAAGTTTGGACAAATTGGCACTATAGTCAAAGGTTGAAAAGTCAATTCATTATTAAAATATTTGTGGATGGGTGACTTGGCTTAGTGGTGACTTGGCTTAGTGGTCCCCTTGGTTACGATTCCTAAGGATGAAAGCGTCAAGTTAAATTTGGCCTTCATATCATTTCTTTACCCAAAGTTTTGAGAGATGACGCCAATGTCAATGTGCTCACTTCTTCGTTTCATGACTCAAGGTGTGGCCCACGCCCTTTTTATTGGTGGCTTGACTAGCTAAGTAGTGACATCACGTGAAGGATTCTCGACTTAGCATTTGATGACGTGCATGTGTCCACGTGAAGGATTAGCATATCATGACGCAGATATTGGAATTGGCGTGTTGTATGTGATGTGGCAGCTCGCACTTGGGCTCGGCATCCTGATTTAAAAGCTTGTGGAGTGCTGGTGAATATTGGAGGGAGGTTGCCTACCTTTTGAGAGGTGGCACCTCCTCCACGGTGATCTTTTCAAACAACTCAGACCGCTTCCCTTAATTTCGTGAACGACAACAAAGACTACAAGTTGTTCCTTGTTCATGCTGACTCCATCTCTCATCTTGGATCCTCCCCCTGGTTTGACATTTTCTATATAAGCTGGTCTCTTCTCCTTTGTTTGGATCGGAAGGTTGAACCTCTGCTTGCATACATTGTAATATTTTTTAGTATTGTTAATAAAAGGCTTTGGAGGCAATTTCTGTGTGGGATCCATAGATGTTGGGTTGATGTTTTCTTTATGCTAAATCATTGAGGTAATCTGTATCAACTCTTTTCATAATTTGCAATTGTTGGGATTACTTGTCTTTGTAAGGAAATTTAAATTTTGGTAAGAATAGGAAGTGATTCTTGTTAGGTTATTTCTTATTGTGGAATATATTAGACTACCAAGTTTTATATGATTTCTTGTATGGATCTATAATACTGTTTATCTTGTTATTATTTCACACGGGTGCTTTTAATCCCCTTTGCATGTTGTTGAAGGTATTCTACAGGAAACCCGAGCTGGAGCATTTGATGAGCGAGTGGGCTCTCCCTCTTCTCTAGTAACTTCGAAAGAAGAAGCATCATCCTTCGGATCTCACCAAAAGAGGTGTCACCGTCCCTTTTCTACTTCTTGCTCCACGCGGTTCTATCACTTCTTGATCCAAAAAATCTTTAAATTTACTTTGCTTACCCTTACTTTTCTTAGATCTACATTTCAAAGATACATATAAAGTAGATTTAAATTCTCAATTCTAGATCTTATTGCGTAATTACGAGTTGTTCTTTTAAACATTAGATCTAGCCTTCTTATTGCGAGTTTAAGTAAAATTTCAAAGTACTTGGTTAAGAAGATGTTATCACATATATAGTAGCCAGGCTACCATATTCTATTTTTCAGACACAGTACATTTTTCAGCCAGATCTCTTACATATGAGATGCTGAGATGAACATTTTTTATGGATCATGATTATATTAGTGGACTATTGTACTCTCCCATGCCAGGACTGAGTCTTAGGACACTCAGATTTGAAGACCGATATAGCCATTTATGTTATTTCAGAGCAGTAGTGGATGCCCAGTGATATATCAGTACTTTCTCATTGGATACATGGTGTTTCAGATGGATTATATTGCATGGATATGACTCAATATTTTATATGGTGTTGTGGTTATTATTGCTCTTATATTGATTCTTGTGACATATATTGACTTGTGGTATCATGATCTGGCAGTCATATTTATATGGACTTGGTTGTATATTATACTATGTATTGATGTCCTTACTTTGGCTTTGAGGTTCTTGATCTATACTCATTGGTTTTACCCTCCTTAGGGAGAATAGAGGTAGTCATTCCCACCATTGTTTTGGCTTGCTAGTGTTGGCTCCATCATTTCATTGTCTTCATCCATCCATTACCTTCCAGTTTAATTTTCAACCCGACTGACTTCTTGACTTGTGGCATGGAGGACCTTTTTCCCCGCTAGAACCTTTGTTGGACAAGCCTCCCTGTTTACATTGTGTCTCGGCTCTGAGTTGGTGACAAAACTTGCCTATGGTAAGTTGGATAGTATGCCTAAATCATTCTGGTCGGTTGTCTCGATGTTTGGCACTGTGAAGAATTCCCCCCTAGTCACTTGAGATGTTGGCTAAAACTGAAAGCTCATGTACTACTTTTATTGAAATATTAAATATGCGCCCATGGAAAATGAAATTTGTAAAACTGTGTTTTTTAACATAGGCAAAAAGGGCAAGAGCAATGAAATGCTAAAAAAAAATACTCCTTGAAGAGTATAAGAAAAGGTCCAAAAAAGCAATGGTTAAAAAAATATTATATCAAAGGATTGCTGACCTTATTAAAAATAAATATGGCCCGGATGAAAGTTGCGATTAGCTGTGCTTTTAAGCATTGGTGAATTCCCAAAGGGTTCATATAGGCCAAAAGGCCACAGAATGAAATGTGATCTTAATGAACTTGGATCAAAATTGATGTAGACATGATGCCTAAGTTGAATAAGCACTCTCTAAACAACTCACCCATCTGTGAGGCACTGCCATTCCTTGTGTTGATGTTTGTCCAGTATTGGTTATAGTGAGTTCTCCCTTTCCTTGTCCAAAGTGTCATGATGTTGAGTAAGAGGTCATCCTTTGCCTTAGCATTGTCATTTCCACCTTTCACCCTTCACTAGCAAAATGACTACAGCAATGAAGTGAGTATAGTCTTGAAAGTCTGAGTCTAAGCAATAATAAATAAAGCATGATATTTATAAGTATTTGTTGATGAACCGCCAGTGAAATAAATGTTACTTGTTGATTTTGTTACGTGAATGAGTTGTAGAGCATGGTTTAACCTCTTAACACTTGCAGCATATTGATCTATTCTGAGTTATTATTGGTGTCTAATTATTCGCAGATGGTTATATTGTTTATTGGTTATGATTGATGATCAGACAGAGAACTATGAGGGGTATGAGTATACACCTTTGATGGATTGGGACTCTTTGAGTCCAATGAGACAGTTTATTTCCAGTTTCGGGCACTTGCAGATGTGATCAGGCTTATTCTGCTTTTCTGATGCAATTTTTCTTTACAGATTGATTTGTTTGAGCAGGGAGATGTTTCAGTTGGATCTCCTATGGCGTTGTATGGGCATAGGGGTGTGCAGCCACTTGTTTGTACCATTGTACCCCCATCCCAGAGAGCTTGGGCTCAATTTGACAACGCAGGCACCCTAGGAGGCTGTTTTAGCAGTATCATGTTTCCAGAGGCAGATTAAAAATTGATCAAATGGCTATTGAAGAAATCGATTTGGGCTACTGAGGCAAAGAAATGGTATGGGGTGAATCACAATGATGAGAGTGATGTATTCCACACCTTCTCCAGCAGTTTCAGCATTTTATGGGGCCCACACCTATTTTTGGGCAAATTTTATATATTTTTTGGAGTTTTTTTTGGAGACTCACGATTTCCTCAAGGAGGCACAAAAGTCAAAATTTTAAATTATTATATTATTTATTGTGCCATGGGGACACCCAAAGGGAGTTAGTTAAACACTCCTTGGACCCACCATGTGCTTTCATTTATTTCTTGTTGAGTGGGTTACCTTTATTTGAGTAGTTTAAGTCCACTTTGGTAAATTATAATTATATTGATCCATGTATTGTATGTTGAGCTCATCTCAACCATTGATTAGAACATTGTATCTTTTAATCTTAGCCACTCGTTTTGAAAGTGGTTAGGATTTGGTTATGATTGAGGTTCTCTCATTTCTATTTAAAGGAGAGAGCTTCTCATTTGTAAGAGGTCTTTGGCTCTTGGATCTGAATAATAGAAAGACTTTTTTTGTGGAAATTTTCTGGATTTGCTTTGCATCTGATGTGCTCAAATGGTGATTAGCTTGTCTTCAACTTACTAGCATTATGGAAATTCTCGTGAGATCTTTTTTTTTTGTGGCTATCATTGTTTTGTCTACAGGAGGGTGTTTTGGCTGGAGCATTTTTGTAGGGGGGCCTCAACTCGCTCGGTTCTCTTCGTCTTGGATCAGGGGGTTTTCATTAGTTTCATTGTGATCTATGATTACTTCATTTTACTGTCTTGTAGCATTCAGTTTCTTTATTTTGTATGTGCAAATGTGATATGGTTGACGTTTGCTCATGCAGGGTAGGGGGCGCTTTGATGGCTTGGAGCTTGCATGTGCCATAGAAATCACGGGGATCTTCTAGAATTGATCAAGATAGCTAGGATCGTCACTGTTACAGACTTCTACAAGCTTATCTAGGTAAGATCCACAGGTAAGTTCTTCTTTTCTGATCTTATTCCATTGTACCTTGCTGAAATTTAACTATTTTTCTGAAAACTCCTAAACCATAAAAACCTAAAAAATTAAATAATCAGGGAACCGTCCGATCTTTTGCCAAACCATTTCTGGGTTTCATAGATCGGGCCTCCCCCTAACTAAATCAACTGGAACGCTGGTCAAATTCCTCATAGATTGACCTAGATCTGATTTTTCAGCAGAAAACTGCATAACCCCCCACTGAAAAAATTGACCTGCTAGGGTTTTGAGTTTTTCTGATTTCTGACTTCGCAAACGAATAGATCGGGTCCCACACAGCCTATATCAACCCCAACGTTGTCCAATTGCTTGACCATTTGACCTAGATCTGAAAAATTGACTGAAACTGCCCTAGCGCCCTCACTAAAAATTAGACTTTTTCGGAAGTGGGTTTTTTTGAAATCTGACAAGATAGACAGATAGATTGGGTCCCAAGCATTCCAGAACACCCCCAACGCTGAGCTAGTTCTTCTCGGTTTGCCCTAGATCTAAAAAATTGGTTTTCAACCTCCTAGCCCCCTTTCATCAGATTTTGACTTTTCTAGATCTGATTTTTCTGCTGATTTTCTGATTTGGGCTTGTAGATCAGGTCACCCTGACCTCTTCTCTCCTTCAATGCTGAGCCATTAGCCTCCAAGTAACTCTAGAACTGCAGATCTGTCCTCCTAAGCCCTAGCGCTAGCCATCCATTGAGTTGGGTTTCCTGTACCTTAGCTTTTCCGGACCAACTACTTTTTGGGTTTGTAGATCAAAGTGTCTCCCAAATGGGTTCTTTGAAACGTTGTCTTACTGCTGACTCCATTGCCCAATGCATACAAAGCACTGATCTTTAAGCTAGCGCTGCCCTTAGGCTCTTAGCCTTTGCCATCTACCAACATTCATTGATAGCTCAAACACCTTTTACTAAGTCTGATTTCTAGGTACTGAATAGTCCCAACTCTATTCGTGCTCGCCGTGTCATAGTTATGTTTCCCAAGACAGTTGCTAGTACCTAAACCCTAGAGCTAGGGTTCCCATTCACCTTGCACCTTAAGTACCCTGAAGCCCCATCTGATCTTCTTCTGGTGTCTAGGTTCGATCTCTCATGTTGGGAGCAGATCCGTGTCTCCCCCATTGTTGTCTTGGACTAGGATAACCTAAAGTGAAGGCTGCCTTGATTGGCGTGACAACCATCCATTTGGGAGTCTAGGCAGTCGTGGTTCCACCCCTTAGTTGCTTGCCCCTCTACCATCCATTCTGGATCCACCTTAAGCAGGCAACTACAAGGCAGATGATAACAGAAGATTAAAGAGCCTTCATTTGATTTATCTAGCATTAGTGCTTGAAATTTGCTTGCCATTCTTTTCAAGAGGCAAGCTTTCTAGCTTGGCTTATTTAGTTGTTTCTTTTTTTGTAATCAGTTGTTACTAGATTTTTTTTGTAATTTTTTGCATGTTGTCCAAAGACACTTCCAAAGTGTTTTTGGGCATCTTTCACTGACATATGCTTGCTGGTTTTTAGCAGGCCCATCAAAAAAGAGAAGGAAACTCTGCCCAAAAATGGCTTTTTCGAACATTTGGAGCTCCCAAGAGGCTTTCCCCTCAGCTGGGCTTATTTTCCTTGTATGTTGTAAGCCTTTGAATCCCAGACAACAAGGACCAAAGAGCATCTCTGTTGAAGCATTGTAACCGATTAATAAAAGCAAGCTTGAGTAGGCTCGGTAGAGCCCGGTCCCCATCCCCCTTGGGGGGATTTGTGTTGGTGTCCTTTTTCTGTTTTCTTATATGCTGTTAGCGTAGTTGTTTTTCTTTATCATTCCATGCTTTGTTTAAGTTTCGCAAAAGTAACCTAAATACTTACCCACTACGCTATACCGAAGTACCATAAAGGAAAAGATTTGAGCAGTGTAGTAATTATAAAACAATTTTGTTATGCACTGCTAAGTTAAAATAAACCCCCTCGCTTTCCCGAGTACAGGTTCGTGGATAAGGGCTTGCCCAAGTACTGAATCTGGAAAGAGACTCCTGGGTTTTATCTTTTTTCGAAATCAAAAAAATTGTTCTAAAACTTTTAAAATAAACAAGACTCCTTCCCCGTATGCTCTACGCCGCTACAGCTTGTCTGATTAGTTGGTGGTATCAGAAAGGGATACGAGTTACTAGATTTAATAGAAAAATCCACACAAGTGATTTTCTTGAGAATTCGGGAGGTTGCAAAGGGTAATCACTACAGAGTCAGGGGGCTACTCCAAGAAGGTTCATCCTTGCCCTGTTGGACATTTGGTATTACCGCTTTAGCACTCAGTTTGAAGGGACTTGACTTGTTGGGTTAAAGCCACAATTTACCCATTCCTTAATCAATTCATTTAATAATCTAAAATTTACCAACCGAGACACTGCAATACTTTCACTGAGACTACACTAGCAACCCACATTTGCAAGCACTCATTTCATCTTGGCACCGGTCTTTTCTTTTCTTTTTTGCATAAGTTAATCTTGCAATGTGTCATTGAATATTGTGTATCTAATTTGAGAGGTGTTGTTAAGGTTAATCTTCTTTGCAGTATGTTATCACATATATAATAGCCAGGCTACTATATTCTATTTTTCAGACACAGTACATTTTTTCAGCCAGATCTCTTACTTATAAGATGCTGAGATGAGCAGTTTTGACGGATCATTATTGTATTAGTGGACTATTGTACTCTCCCATGTGAGGACTGAGTCTTTGGGGACTCAGATTTGAGGACCGATGTAGCCATTTAGTCATTACAGAGCAATTATTGATGCCCAGTTTTATATCAGTGCTTTCTCATTGGACAGATGATGTTTCAAATGGATTATATTGCATGATTATGACTCAGCTTTTTATATTGTGTTATGGTTATCATTGCTCTTATACTCATTTTTGTGACATGTATTAACATGTGGTGTCATGATCTGGCGGTCATAATTATATGGACTTGGATGTATTTTGTATTATGTATTGATGTCCCTACTTGGACTTGGAAGTTCCTGATCTATACTCATTGGTTTTACCCTCCTTAGGGAGAATAGAGGTAGTCATTACCACCATTGTTTTGGTTTGCTAGTGTTGGCTTCATCATTCATTGTCTCCACCCATCCATTACCTTTCAGTTTAGTTTTCAGCCCGACTTACTACTTGACTTATGGCATGGAGGACCTTTTCCCTGCTAGAACCTTTGTTGGACAAAGCTCCTTGTCTATAGTGTGTCTTGGCTCTGAGTTGGTGACAGAACTTGCCGTTGGTGAGTTGGATTGTATGCCTAAATCACTCTGGTCGGTTGTCTCGATGTTTGGCACTATGCAGAACTCCCCCTGGTCACTTGAGATGTTGTTGGCTAAAACTGAAAGCTCATGTACTACTTGTATTGGAAAATGTTTTATATGCGCCCATGGAAAATGAAAATGCTAAAAACTATGTTTCTTAACATATGTGAAAAAGGGCAAGAGCAATGAAATGCTAAAATACTCCTCGAAGGGTATAAGAAAAGGTCCAAAAAAGCAATGGTTAAAAATATGTTATATCCAAATATTGCTGACCTTATAAATATAAATATGCCCCGGATGAAAGCTGCGATTAGTTGTGCTTTTAAGCACTGGTGAAGTCCCAAAGGGTCATATAGGCCAAAAAAGGCCATGAAAATAAAATCTATGATCCTAATGAAACTGGATCAAACTTGATGTAGTCATGATGCCTAAGTTGAATAAGCACTCTCTAAACAACTCAACCATTTGTGAGGCATTGCCATTCCCTGTGTCGTTGTTTGTCTGGCATTGGTTATAGTGAGCATTCCCCTTCCATATCCAAAGTGTCATGATGTTAAGTAGGAAGTCATCATTTGCCTTAGCCTTGTCAATTTCATCCTTCACCTTTCACTAGCAAATTGACTACAACTATGAAGTGAGTATAGTCCTGAAAGTCTAAGTCTGAGTAATAATAAATAAAGCCTTGTATATGTATTGGTTGATGTACCCACTAGTGAAATGATTGCTACTTGTTGTGATTGTTGCTTAAATGAGTTGTAGAGCATGTCTTAGCCTTATAACACTTGTAGCAGATGGATGATACTCTGAGTTATTATTGGTGTTTGATCATTTACAGATGGTTATATTGTTTATTGGGTATGGTTGATGATCAGGTAGAGACCTGTGAGGGGTATGAGTATACAACCTAGATGGATTTGGACTCTCTGAGTCTAATGAGATAGTTTATTTTCAGTTTTGGGCACTTGCAGAGATGATCAGGCTCATTTTACCTTTCTGATGCAGTTTTGCTTCACAGGATGATGTGTTTGAGCAGGGAGATGTTTTATTTGGATCTCCTAGGGCGTTGTATGGAACATAGGGGTGAAACCACTTGTTTGTACCATAGTACCCCCATCCTAGAGAGCCTGGTGGGCTCAGTTTGGCAATGCAAGCACCCTAGGAGGCTGTTTTGGCAGGTTCACGTTTCCCGAGGCATATTAAAAATGATTAAATGGTTATTGAAGAAATCGAATTGGACTAATGAGGCAAGGAAATGACATGGGATGAGTCATGATGATGAGAGTGATGTCCTCCACACCTTCTCCAACAGTTGCAGCACCTGATTGGGCCCACACTTATTTTTGGGCATTTTTATATTATTTTCTGGAGCTTTTGGGAGGCTCACGATTTCCTCAAGGAGGCGCAAAGTCAAAGAATTAAAATATTATATTATTTTATTGTGCCATGGGGACACCCAGAGGGAGTTAGCCAACACTCCTTGGACCCACCATGTGTTTTATTTATTTCTTGTTGAGTGGGGTACCCTCTTTATTGATCCATGTATTGTATGTTGAGCTCATCTCAACCATTGATTAGAACATTTTATCTTTTAATCTTAGCCACTCGTTTTGAAAGTGGTTAGGATTCGGTTATGATTGTGGTTCTCTCATTTTTATTTAAAGGAGAGAGCTTCTCATTTGTAAGGGGTCTTTGGCTCTGGGATCTTAATAATAGAAAGATTTTTCTGTGGATATTTTCTGGATCTGCTTTGCATCTGATGTTCTCAAATGGTAATTGGATAATCTTCTGCTTCCTAGCATTGTGGAAATTCATGTCAGATCTATATTGTTCTGCTATCATTGTCTTGTCTACAGGAGGGCGTTTTAGCTGGAGCATTTTTGCAAGGGGACCTCAACTCGTTCGGTTATCTTCGTCTTGGATCACGGGGTTTTCATTAGTTTCATTGTGATCTATGATTACTTCTTTTTACTTTCCTATAGCATTTAGTTTCTTTATCTTGTCTTAGCAAATCTGATATTGTTGACGTTTGCTAATGCAGGGTAGGGGGCGCATTGGTGGCTTGGAGCTTACATCTGTCATAGAAATCACTTGGATCTTCTAGAATTGATCGGGATAGCAAAGATCATCACTGCTAAGAATTCTACAAGTGTTTCCAAGTACGATCCAACACGTAACTCTCTTCTCTTTAATAGATCTGAATCCATTGTACTTGCTTTTCCTTCCATTTTTCTAAAAACTCCTAAAAATCCTAAAAAATCCCCAAAAACACTAAATCTGGGAACCATCAGATTTTTGGCCAAACCACTTCTGGGTTTCATAGATCGGGCCTCCCCTTCACTAAATCTACTGCAACGCTTGTCAAATTCCTGCTGATTTGACCTAGATCTGATTTTTAGCCTAAAAACTGCATAACCCCCCACTGAAAATTTGACCTGTTAGGATTTTGACTTTTTCTGATTTCTGACTTAATAGATTGATAGATCGGGTCCCACACAGTCCAAATCACCCTCAATGCTGTCCAAATTCGTGGTAGTTTGACCTAGATTTGAGTTTTAGAATGAAACAGCCCTAGCGCCTTCATTGAAAATTGGACTTTTCCGGAGTTTACTTTTTCTGAAATATGACAGGCCAGGGGGATAGATTAGGGCTTGAGCACTCCAGAACACCCCCAACCCTGAGCTAGTTCTTGCCAGGTTGCCCTATATCTAAAAAACTGACTTTCAGCCTCCTAGCCCCCTTCATCAGATTTTGATTTTTTCAGATCTGATCTTTCCTGCAATTTTCTGACTTGGGTTTGTAGATCGGGCCATTCTGATCCCATTTCCTCTCCAACGCTGAGCTGATAGTCTCTTGATGGCTCTAGATCTGCAGATCTGCCTCTCCAAACCCTTGCACTAGCTCTCCTTCTGCTGATTTTCCTGTAACCTGAATCTTCCGGGCCAAATACTTTTCTGGGTCCATAGATTAAGGTGTATCCCAGGTGGGTTCACTGAACCGTTGTGCTGATATTGACTCCATTGCCCAATGCACGAAAGGCACTGATTTCCTATCTCTAGCGCTAGCCCTAAATTGACTTCACTCCCATTCTTTTTGCCAACATTCAGTGATAACCCAAGTTAAATATCTTTCACTGAGTCTGTCTCCTTGGTACTAGACAGTCCCAACTCTATCGTTGCTCACCTTGTCACAGTTACGTTTCCCAAGACAGTGGTCATCTCCATTAGTTACTAGTACCTAAACCCTAGAGCTAGGGTTTTCATTTACCTTACACCTTACGTACCTCAAAGCCACATTTGATCTATTCTGGTGTCTAGGTATGATCTTTCCTATTGGGAGTAGATCCAAGTCTCCCCCGTTGTTGTCTTGGACTTAGATAACATAAAGGGAAGCCTGCCTTGATTGGCATGACAACCATCCATTTGGGAGTCTAGACAGTCTTGGTTCCACCCCCTTAGTTGCTTGCCCCTCTACCATCCATCCTGGATCCACCTCACATAGGCAACTACAAGGTTGGTGATAACACAGTAATTGGTATTTTTTTTTAAACTTCATCAATTCCATATTAAAGCTCCTAGAATTAATTATTTCTCTCATAGAGTAAAAACCCTAGATTTTACTTTTCATTAGGGTCCACCCCCCTTGGCTTCGCTAGGAGTTGGCCTAGACGGAGGAGTTGAGTATCAGGTGACAACACTTGGCTTGAGCTTTCCCCCAAGGTCGTACCCAGTGGCTTGAAGATTTCCGCCACGTCACCCGAGGTGCGAATTAGGCGGCAACATCTCATAGGTGCACTCGCTCCAGGGAAGGTATACGCTGGTTCAAAAAAAGAAGGAAGTTTATCTCGTGGTTATGCCCTAGGATGGATGAGTCTAGCAAGGGCACTCACACTTGGTTTTGATACACCCTCCTATTAAATTGAGCACATAGATTTGTGGACAAACACACAACTCACAGGATAGATCACACAATTTACTCAGTTATTGAAGAATGAAACAGTGCAAAAATGGCTTGCAGCTGTGAATGCTTTTCATTAATCAAAGAGTAATTAGATAATAGTTACAATGAAGTACAATGGCTTAAATAGCCACATGCGATTCGAATCCACATGAGGAAATTCGAATTGATTAGACTCTACTTGACTGTAGGTAACTAAGACCTTGTCTAAATCCTTGTTGGAGGACTCAATAGTTAACTGACCTTGTCTAAACCATTACCGGAGTTCAACGGAGTTCTAAAACACAACTCAAGTCTCTATTTCAGTGTTGACTGAGGCTAACTGACTGCGGTAGGTGAGAAATGCGCCTCTCCTGCGTGCAGCCATGCAAACCTAGCGCTAACTGAATGTAGAGGACTAGAACTGAATTTAACTGACTCCTAACTCAGCGTGACTAGTCACCAACTCAACTCAACTCAACTGACCTTGGTTGGTATTGGCTCTCCCAGTGGCTCCTAAATTGTAGGAATTGGTCTAGGAAGCTCCTAAACTGATGCATGCAAGTGTAATCAGTGGCAGTAGGCCTCAATTAGTGTTCCCCACACTTTAGTAACTGGAACATGTGTCCCAATTAGGCCAAGTGGACCCAATGGTGCTAGTGACTAAAAATAGACTGGGTGGACTCCCGATTTAGACATGACTCCTGATTTAGACATATGACCAAATTGTACAAGGGAGGATTATTAATCCTAACACCCCCCCTGAATGCTAACTTGGACAATCTGTGGGCCCTGGTAACTAAGACCATAGGTCACCCATTACTTCAAGTAAAGTAAAGTAACTGTTCAATACAAGGAGCTGGGGAAAAAACCACATGGGAAAAAAGCCCCCCCTGTAATTAAGCAGGTAGAATCAGGATCAATTTAGTTCATCTGTGCACAGGTATCCTGGGCCCTGGCATGTGAACCTCTCCATAATTATGTCTGGAGGAATCTTCCTCTTTGGAAGAAGAATGATATGTTCAACTAAATCAGAAATATAGACAACTGCCGGATGAAGATTGAACCCATGTAGAGCAACTGAAGTCAACTGATAAGTGAGAAAAGGTTCTTGAGGATTCAGAACATGTGAGAAACACTCAAGAAATTGATATGTTGCAGCCATGAACATCAAAACATGAGTGGTAAAAACATCCCCAAGTGTTAGGAGAAAGTGTCCAGGCGGATGCAGAAAATCTTCCTCTTTACTAGTTCTGTGAGGAGTTGAGCATGTGACCAAAGGTAGAGAAGCCCTGGGACTGTTGAGAGCGAATGCTTGAGCTCCATAGTCTGATATAGCTTCTGAAATAGCTAATGAATCACAAAATAAAATATCAGCAAACTCATAAGAGGAAACTAACACCAAATCTCCAACAACAATTTTGAGGAAGAATTGCGGTACTTGATTTTTCACACCGGAATTGGTGAGAGAAGCTACAAGCATGACTGAAAGCTCTTGGATTTTAAAATCTGAACCAAATAATATCAGATCAAAAAGTAAATAAGATCTAAATAGGTTCACAACAGATCCAAAATTGTGAAATGAAATCAAATCCCCAGCAGCAGTTTTGTAGGAGACTTGCGGTACTTGTTTCTTCACACCGTTGATGAGAACAACTACAAGCAGTACTGAAAGATTATGAATTTGAAATATTAAACCAAGCAATATCAAATCAGATCTAAATAAGATCATATAAAATCCAATAAGGTTAATATCAAATCCAAAGAAATGGTCAACCTAGACAATGGATGCACAACTTTCTTCTTCTTCAAAATTCTGAATTTTGGTGCATGCAATCCTGCAGGAATTTGTTGGAAGATCTAGGCTATGGGGAGCGAATGGATCACTTTGGTAATCTGATATTTCTTCCAAAATATCCAAGGTATTACATATTTGCACACCAGCAGCAACATTAGAGGGAGAAAAATCAAATTTCTTTTCACTTTCGGATGCAATTACTGGCAAATTTTGCACAGAATTCAAAGGAAAATCACCCGTAAATGTTTAAATGGAAGTGCAGCAGTCTTTTTCTTCAATATCAGAGATTCGAATGTCTTCTTCTGTTTCAGCCATATGAGGAGATGGGATATCAGAGATCTCATAAACTTCCGAAGCATTAGGAGAAGGAGTCACTGCAAGGAGACTGTCTTCAATTCGAATCGACTATGTAGAAGCTTCTGCTTCTTCTTCATCTTGAACAACTTCATCAGAGAGAGTGGAGGCCGAGATTTTTGGATCAGGGATGCTTATGGTGTTGGATGTGATCTCCAAAGTGCTATTATGATCCTCATCAATCATTCCAAAGGTTCTGTCCAATATTTTCTAGAGATCCTTTGGGTTTTTAACAGATCTTTTGAGGTAGCGCATGCTAGGAGAAATGGCCATACACATTGTTTCATAAGTTGCATCACATTCATTTAGCCAGTCAACCTCTCTCTCAAAGGACTCTTCACCAAGTCCAATAGACACCTCATAGAGATCTTGTCTCTTCAAAGATGCAATCATCTTCATCTTCCATTTTGAATAGTTTGTGAATAGGGTGAGAAGAGGAAGTGATGAATCCAGAATTGATGAAGCCATTCGAAGTTGTACCTGCAAAAACACAGAAGGGGCACCGTAAGGTCGACAGCCTGCACATTTTAGGTTTTCATCACACCCAGCATAATTAATCAAGCAAGCTTGATCAACAATTCCTTAACTTGGGGTATTAAGTGGTAAACCTTCTGCTTCTGGTGCAGAGTTGGAAGGAGTAATTTTGCTCAAAAATGATCCAGTAGGAGATCTGAGGAGGAGAAGTGCCTTGTTCGCTGAGGCTCTGATACCATATTAAATTGAGCACATAGATCTGTGGACGAACACACAACTCACAGGATAGATCACACAATTTACTCAGTTATTGAAGAATGAAACAGTGCAAAAATGGCTTGCAGCTGTGAATGCTTTTCATTAATCAAAGAGTAATTAGATAATAATTACAATGAAGTACAATGGCTTAAATAGCCACATGCAATTCGAATCCACATGAGGAAATTCGAATTGATTAGACTCTACTTGACTGTAGGTAACTAAGATCTTGTCTAAATCATTGTTGGAGGACTCAATAGTTAACTGACCTTGTCTAAACCATTACCGGAGTTCAACAGAGTTCTAAAACACAACTCAAGTGTCTACTTCAGTGTTGACTGAGGCTAACTGACTGTGGTAGGTGAGAAATGCGCCTCTCCTGCATGCAGCTATGCAAACCTAGCGCTAATTGAATGTAGAGGACTAGAACTGAATGTAACCGACTCCTAACTCAGCTTGACTAGTCACCAACTCAACTCAACTGACCTTGGTTGGTATCGGCACTCCCAGTGGGTCCAAAATTGTAGGGATTGGTCTAGGAGGCTCCTAAACTGATGCATGCAAGTGCAATCAGTTGCAATAGGCCTCAATTAGTGTTCCCCACACTTAAGTAACTAGAACTTGTGCCCCAATTAGGCCAAGTGGACGCAATGGTGCTAGTGACTAAAAATAGACTGGGTGGACTCCCGATTTAGACATGACTCCTGATTTAGACATATGACCAAATTGGACAAGGGCGGATTAACAATCCTAACACCTTCCCTAGGGTTTTATTCGTAAGAAGAACACCTGCAACATCCTCTTCATTCTTCACGTGCTAGGGTTTTACTCTAGCTCTCTTCACCTTCACGGGAAGACTGAGATTCTCCACGAGTAGGAATAGTCTTTCTCGACAGTTTGGTTTCACTCATAGGCTGGCTGTGAGAGCTCTAGGAAGCTCCCTATCACCTTCGACAACCTCCTTAGTCTCCTCGGCAGGCCTTAGCAGAGCTAGTGCTGCCTACTGATACCCTCCGGTAGCACCCAGCAAGCCCTAACAAGCCACGGGCTGCCTGCTAGTGCCTTCGGGCATACCCAGCACCCACAACAGACTTGGGCAGGTTGCCCCTAGCCTCCGGCAGTAACAGGATGCCTTTTGGGCAACCGTTGAGGGCTCGAGTAGAGACTTTCCAGGTCTGTTAGACCTCGGACCAAGCAACAGAGGACCGAGTAGAACCTCGGTCATGGCAGCAGGCCTCCGAAGCAGCCCGAATAGAACCCAGGAAGATACAACAGACCCTTCGGGTAGCAGATCCGGCCACGGGCAGGGCAGACATGTTTTGGGGCAGCAGAAAATAAGGACGGGTAGGGCTCAGGTAGAGCTGCATCAAATTTGGGCAGAGAAGCAGAGATCCGGGCAGCCTAGCAAAAAATTTGGGTAGGCATACCGAGTCACGGGAAGCCAATTCGGGCAATCTGATTTTTTAGGCAGGAGAGGGAAAATTAGGGCATCAAGCCCTAATTTGATAAAATCCTTAATTTGGCATTTCTATGTAAATTTATCTTCTGTAATTTTGGTTCTGTGGAACAAACCCATTAGGGTTTCTGAATTCATTGAAGAACTCAGTCATCTCATTTACGAGATGAATTACTAATGCTTTTGGGGTTTTTGTTCTCTAAAGATTTCCCCAGTGGAAAACTCTTGTGTTCAGTGTGTTGATGTGTTGATGTTATTTATTGCACTTGTCAGTTGTTATGGTAGTCGGCAACCTTTTAAAAGTATTCATGCTAATGCCAAATTTCAATATGGTATCAAAGCTTAGCATGTGAAGACCCAGTAAGAAGAAATTGTTGTTGTCTTCGTAGACCTTGGGATATTTCGCAGACTTGACATTTGACTAAGTGGCAGAGATGGCCATCAACATCTTCAGACCGGAAGAGAAGCTTCAAGGTTCAAGTAACTACAACTCTTGGAAAGCTAGGCTTACAGCTGTTCTAGAAAAAAATGACCTTGATGATGTTGTGTTCAACACCATTGAAGAGCCAACATCTAATGCTGGTAGGACTGCTTTCAAGAAGAAGCAAGCTAAGGCTAGGAGGATCATCAATGATTCTGTCAAAGAAACTTTAATGCCTAACATCATAGCATTAAAGACTGCCAAAGAATGCTTTAACACCTTGGCTAACTTGTATGAGAAGAAGTCTCCTAGACAGAAGAGAGTCCTGAAGAAAAAACTCCAAACATTGAAGTAGAAAAAGGATGAAGGGGTTGGTTCCTTCTTCACAAAGATTGCACAGGTAAGAGATCAACTTATTGCTATTGGTATTGTTGTTGATGACGATGACCTTGTGCAGACTGTGGTCGATGGTCTCCTAAGCTCTTGGTAAACCTTCCTGGCATCCGTCAGTGGACGTGAGAATCAGCCAAATTTTGAAATACTTTGGCATGATTGCATAGAAGAAGAGGGAAGGACTTTAGGCAAGGCAACTAAGGAAGGAAACCTTGCACTTACAGCAAAGACAAAGAAGTTCAAGAAGCCCTCCTTTCAGCAAAAGAAGGGAAAGAAACCTCAAGGTAAGTTCTCTGATGTTTCAAAAGTAGAATGCTATAATTGCCACATGTTTGGACACTTTGCCAAGGATTGCAGGAAGACCAAGAAGAAATTCAAGAGAAGATTTTAAGCGTCTGCTGCATAAGAAGAAGAAGAACACCAGGGCTAACAAAGAAGACGAACCTAGAAGAGAGTACTACCTGATCTCCACTCTCTCTAGATCCATTACAGACAGTGCTACCTATTGGTTAGTGGATAGTGGTTCCTCCAGGCATATGACAGGTAACCGTGGAGCTATCACTAGTTATAGAAAGAAGAAGTTCACTACACAGGTGGAACTTGGAGATGACTCCACGTACAAGATTGAAGGAGTTGGCTCAACTTCATTTCAACTTGATTTAGGTACGGTTTTACATATTGACGATGTCTTATATTGAAGAAGAATCTTCTATCTATTGCTGGCTTAGAGGACAAGGGATACAAAGTCCTTTTCATGGACAAGAAGGTCCTTCTATGGGCAAAGGATGAAAAGCTAAATTCAACTGTACAGGTTGGGGTTCGAGAGGGAGGCCTTTACAAGGCTTCTGAAGATTCCACTCATGCTTTGGTACATCATACAATTGATCCATGTGAGCTATGGCATTGAAGGTTTGGACACCTTCACTACACAATTCTTCCAGGATTACAGAAGTTAGTCACAGGTATGCCTGAGGTATCTCCAAAACATGATGGAATTTGCAAAGGATGTGCTCTAGGTAAGAACACTAAGAAATTCTTTTCTAGAATCAAGAATAAATCTAAAGGCATTTCAGATCAGATTCACTCTGACAATTGTGGGCGAATGTCTTCACCCTCCTTGAGTGAGTGCTTGTATTATGTCTTGTTCATAGATGATCACTCTCGAAAGTCATGGATTTACTTCCTCAAGGCCAAAAGTGAAACTTTGGACAGGTTCAAAGAGTTCAAGGCTCTGATTGAAAATCAGACTGGCAGACACATCCGTATCTTGAGATCAGGTAACGGAAGTAAGTATGAATCTATTGAAGACACTAGAGATGTGATCTTCCATGGTGAAGCTGTGTTTTGTCAAATACAAGAGCTTTCAAAGGAAGATGAAGTACCTCCCCCTGAGTTTTGAGATTCAAAAGTTCAGAGGGAGGAAAGAGGAATTTGAGGATCAAATTCTAGATGCACCTGAGGACACTCAAAGTCCACCAGAAGAACTGCTTGAAGTTCCTCCTTCCAAAGGGAGACCTGCTTGGTACTGAGAAACGGTACAAGAAGCTGAGAAGCATAAAGCTCCTTTCGAGACTTTTCGAGAAAGCATAAGACCACAAAAGTACTCTGCTTTTATGAGCCAGCTCATTAGTGCAGAATATTCCACGTACAAAGAAGCAACAAGTCCACAGGTATGGGTTGATGCCATGATTGAAGAGTACATTTCAATCATGAAGAATGATGTGTGTGAAGTTGTTCCCAGACCAACAGGAAAATTAGTGGTTACATCCAGATAGATTTACAAAATCAAGCATGCTGCTGATGGCAGTGTGGAGAAGTATAAAGCTAGAATTGTAGCTTGTGGCTTCACTCAGAATGAAGGCATTGACTATGATGAGACATTTGCTCCTATTGCCAGGTATACTACCATTAGTACCATTATTTCTCTTGCTGCAGTATTCAGATGGAAGTTACATTAGATGGATGTAAAGACAACCTTCCCAAATGGAAAAATTGAGGAGGAACTCTATATTGAACAACCTAAAGGCTTTGTGACTCATGGGAATAAGACCCATGTGTGTAAACTGAAGAAAGCCTTGTATGGACTAAAACAGGCTCTGAGAGTCTGGTATGCGAGGATGGATGGATTTCTCCACAGCTTGGGGTTTTCCAAAAGTACAGCTGACTCTAACTTGTACTTTAAGGTTGGTCATAATCATGTCTTGATCCTTGTTCTATATGTATATGTCTTGTTTCTTACAGGTGATGAACAGTTGATAGAACCGTGTAAGAGGGAGCATGCCTCTGAATTTGAGATGAAGGATCTCGGTTTGATGCATTATTTCCTTGGCTTAGAGTTCTGGCAAAAGCCAGGCGAAATTTTCCTGACACAAGGAAAGTATGCAGTAGACATCTAGCAGAGATTTGGGATGCAAGACTGCAAGTCCATGAGCGTACCCATGACTACCAACTTGACAAAGTTGCATGACTCAACCACCAGTTTACAAAGTGTGGACTCCACTCTGTACAAACAGCTTATTGGATCCTTGATGTATCTCGTGCATACGAGACTAGACATCTGTTACACAGTGAATGCTTTGAGAAAGTTCAAGTTTGATATGAAGCACATACACTGGGTAGCTGTCAAACACGTACTCAGGTTTGTGCGAGGTACTATGTAATATCCCAAATCCTGATATTTTCTAATTCTAAGCAAATACGTTGATACAACCGGGCATGCAAACTGCCATGCAAAAATCCGTATTTTATAGCAAAAATTAGGGTTAGGGTTTGTAGGATAGAATGAACACTTACCACTGATAAGCTGGCTGGACTGCACCTGAGAGAGTATGCATGCATCAAGAGCTGAATTAGAGATGAACTGATATCTTCTGCTTCCAGTGAAACCCCAGCAGCATGAACCCCAGATCAGCTAAGGGCGACGTTTTCAGTGAAGGAAGTGGCCGATAAAGGTGCTAATTTGCAGGACTGATAGCCTTCCCGTGCTGTAGAGAATGCCTGGCACATGCGGAAGTTCTGAGGTCTCTAGGCATGCTAGCGAATTGTTCTAGAGGTGCAACTGCTCACGCCCCCCTGATCCCGAAAAGGCTGATAACTGCTCAGGATGAGCACGATCGGATCTGATAATCACTGGGTACTGAGTAAGATGCCGATGATGAGAATGATGTCTGGGTTTCGAAGTAAAACTGAGATCTGAAGACCCAGCGAATGATTAGGGCTTTCTGGCTGAAAACCCCCTACAACTGCACACGTGCCCCTGCAACAATCTCTGTAGTATACTGAATAACTATGAATAAATGGAAGAGCAAATGGTAAACCTATATGGCTTAGCCTGAATGAGACTAGGGCAGATATCTCACTGCCAAAACCCCGCTAGCTGAAGACGCCGTCCCCAACCCCAACTGCTGTGCTGCTATTCAAGAGCTCCAAAATAATAATCATCAAAAGTGAGTCTCCTTTCACTTTATCTTCCTTTTATAACTTTCAACTGCAAAAACCCTAATCTTTGACCTAATTAGGTCACTTTATTTTCTAATTTGCAGTTGACTTGCATGCATGCACATGGAGACTTAAATGATTGCATGCATCATTAAATTATGCTTAGATGGCATGCATGATGGTGGCCTTTGGCCTTGGTGGCCCTTCTTGACCTAATGGTGATAACATGATGATGCCCTAGATTTTCTATAGATGGCATCAGTCTTTAGATGATTCCGTAACTGTTAGTAACCGCTCGAACCCACAGGAATCACATAGGTTAGCGGTTTTGGTCCTCAATGCCTAATCAGATGAGGTCCATAGAAGTGAGGTTTTAACTTTTCTGCTCCTTCCTGATTATTCTGTAGGGTCCATAGGAGTGAGGTTTTAACTTTTCTGTTCCTTTCTTCTTAAGCAAAGACTGTCTGTAAGGTTGGAGCCTTAAGTATACCAAATCCCCCACCTCAAAGCTCTGCTCAATCTTGTGTTTGTTTGCATATAACTTCTACTGATTCTGGGTTGTCTGTAAGTTTTCCTTCAAGATTTTAAGAATATCTTGACTGTCCTGTATCCAATCCTTTGCCTTAGGAGCCCTACTGTCCCCAAATGCCAAATCTGCATAGTCCAAGGCCTCGTAGCCATATAATGCCTTAAAAGGAGTCATCCTAATAGACATGTGATAGGTAGTATTGTAGCAATACTCCCCTAAGTGTAGCCATTTGATTCAGGTTCGCTGCTGACCTGTTATGTAGTTCCTCAGATATCCTTCAATCCACTTGTTGACTATTTCAGTTTATCCATCGCTCTGGGGATGATAACTCGTGCTGGTAGCCAGTTCGGTCCCCACTAATCTGAATATTTCCTGCTAGAAGGCACCTGTGAATCTATTATCCCGATCACTGACAATGGTCTTAGGTAACCCATGTGACTTGAAGACCTCCCTGAAGAATAACGCAGCTACTTGAGCTGCAGAGTAATCTGATGATATAGAAAAGAAATGTGCAAACTTGGTCAGTCTGTCAACTACTACATATAAACAATCTCGCCCTTGGACCTTGGGCAACCCTGTAATGAAGTCCATAGAGATGCTTTCCCACTTCTGTTCTGGAATTGGTAGTGGCTGAAGCAACCCTGCTGGATGGATGTTCTCAATCTTGTTCTGTTGATAGATGCTACATTCCCGTACGTGCTGCAGAACTTCTCCCTTGAGGCCCTTCCATGAGAACCTCTCTCGGATCTGTCTATAGGTCTTCAAGAAACCTTGATGTCCTGATAATGGAGAGTCATGTGCTGCATGAATGATCTTTTTCCTTCACGTGGATTCTGGGACGAGGTATATCTTGTTCTTGTAATAGATGATGTCATCAACAACCCTGTACCTATCATCCTGAATTTGTCCATCCAATAATTCGCAAGCGAATTTATTTTTGGAGTATTCTACTAAGAGAAGTGCCCTCCAATCTGTGGATATACTCCTGAGAGATAGTGAGGCAAGACGCCTGGATAATGCATCAGCTACTACATTATTCTCACCTTGTACATACTCGATCTCGAAATCATAGGCTTGTACTTTGTTGACCCATTTCCGCTGGCGCTCATTCAGTTCCTTCTGCTCCAGGAAATACTTGAGGCTGTTATGATCTGTTTTGATTTTGAACTTACTGCCCACTAGGTACTGTTTGAATTTCGTGAGAGCATGTAAGATGGCTAGCATCTCTTTGTCATATATGGAGTAGTGGCGCTCGTAGTTCTTCAATTTATGGCTCTCAAATGCAATAGGGTGATGTTTTGCATCAATACTGTTCCTAACCCTTCCCCTGAGGCATCACATTCCACTACAAAGAGTTGTGAGAAGTCTGGTAATGCTAAAACTGGACAGGAACTCATAATAAATTTCATCTCCTCGAAAGTTTTCTGTGCTAAGTCTGTCCAGGTGAATGCTCCCTTGTTTGTGAGATCTGTGAGGGGTGCTGCAAATTGGGAGAATCCCTTAACGTACCATTGGTAATAGGTGCACAGTCCTAAGAAACCTCTCTATTCTGACTGTTTTTGGCGCGGGCCAATCTCTGATAGCTCGAATTTTCTCCATGTCAACCTGTACTCCTTCCTCATTGATTATGTGCCCTAGGTACATCATTTCCTTGATGCCAAATTCATACTTGGACATTTTCGCGTAAAGCGAGTGTTCTCTAGAATGCTCAGTACTTCGTCCAGGTGTTTCAGATGCTCCTCCCATGTTTTGCTGTAAATCAGGATGTCATCAAAGAATACCAGCAGAAACTTACGTAGCTGAACTTGGAAGGTATGGTTCATGCATGATTGAAAAGTGGCTAGAGCATTGGTAAGTCCAAAAGGCATGACCAAAAACTCATAGTGACCATAGTGACAACGAAAAGCTGTTTTGGAGATGTCTTGGTCCCTTACTCGGATCTGATGGTACCCCGAACGAAGATCAATCTTGGAGAAGTATTTGGCTCCCCAAAGTTCATCCATGAGTTCATCAATTCTAGGGATGGGATACCTGTTTTTAATGGTCTTTTTGTTGAGTGCTCGATAGTCGATGCACATTCGTAGTGTACCATCCTTCTTCTTGACCAATACTACTGAGGATGCGAAGGGGCTAGAACTGGGCCGAATGTATCCAAGCTCCAATAATTCTTTGATTGTTTTCTTGATCTCATCCTTGTATCTTTTGGGGTGCCGGTAAGGATTGGTGATGACTGCTTGTGTCCCCTCCTCTAGCTCAATAATGTGTTCAAAGCCCCGGTTTGGCGGTCTACCTGATGGAAGGTCCCGAAAAACCTTTTCATGCTTTTGTAGCAAGGCCTGAATGTCACTTGGGTGTCGTGTGCTGGTTTCTTGGGGTTTCCTAAAGGTGACCAAACATTCTGCCGCCCATTCTATATCATCCTGTTGGAGTACTGCCTCCATTCTTAGTGACGAGACTGGTTTTGGGGGATAAGTGTTCATTCCCCTCAAAACTACTCGCTTGCCATCTGGCCCCTAGAATTCCATTTCCATTGCCCTGTAGTCTGTAGTGTATTTCCCTATGGAATAAAGCCACTGAACACCCAATACTACATGAGTATCCGATACATCTACTACATAGAAGGAATCTGTCATCTGATAGTTACCTAAGGTGACATTTAATTTTGGAATCCAGTAGTTGCACTCCATTCTGGAGTTCCCGGCTACTGCTACAGTGAATCCTTCGAACTTCTTGGTCTGAATACCTCTCTTGGCTACCCAAGCGGAGTCAATGAAATTGTGGGTTGCTCCCTCATCAATCAATACTCCTACTCTGTGACCCTTTACTACTCCTTTGACCCTGAGAGTATGGAATCTTGGTACTCCAGATAATGTAGCAATGACTCCCTCTGGTGTATCACCCTGGTGTGATTCTTCCTCAGCTACCCGTATTTCTTTTGTGGCCTCTTGCTCATAGTCATCCTCATCACTGTCCAAATATACCTCGATGTAGTGAGCCTTCGCCTTCCCTGCACACCTGTGTCCTGGTACCCATGGTTCCTGACAAGTGAAACATAGTTTCTTCCTCCTCAAGTCTTTCCTAGTGTCCTTGTCTAACCATGTTTTCTGGGGAACATTTTGCTGGAAAGGTTTCTTGTCCTTGTCCTTAACAGGCAAGTTGGTTTTGAGCAGGAACTTGTTCTTGGGGACTGAATCCTGTAGATCTTTGGCTCTGCTAATGGCATCCTGCAAAGTGAGGGGTTTGTAGGCTTTCACCCATCCCCGTAGTGGCTCTGTTAGGGCCTCAGTGAATAACATAGTCAACCTGCTCTCTAACACATCTGTTACCATGACCGCTATCCTCTGGAATTCTGAGATGAAGGCTTTTGCACTACCTATCTGTTTGAGTTGAGCCAACTCCCTGAAATGTATCTCTGGATCCTTTCTGTCAAACCGCTCCATGAGCTTCTGAGTGAACTCACCGTAGGAGTGTGGTGTTGTGACCCAATGTCACTAATCCGTCGTACCATCACTCGTGAGCCTCTCCGTCCAGGTGGAGTGTAGCCAATTTAATGGCATCTGTCTCTGTCATGGGATTGAGTTGGAAATAGGTATCCAAATTTTGAACCCATATCCTCGTTGAACCTCCGCGAGTCCCGTCAAAGTTTGGGATAGTCAACCTTCCCAAGGTCTTCTGCAACTCATAGTTGTGATTGAATCCCTTGTTGAAATTCTTGGGCCTGTACCTACTCTTCATGTTGCAGAAATCCGAAAAAGACATGGCAGCATGAAACTCATCCCCTAAGTCTCTATATTCCTGCAAATAAGCCCCAAAAGGTTCGCTAGGTTCTACCTGCATGACTGGACCACCTACTGTATCTGCCAAGAAGTGAGGCATGGTAGGTTTGTTGGAAGGTCTGCTATATATGTGCAGTGTATTCTGTATATTAGTGTATGCAACCTTTCCACTACTGCTTGTAGATCCTCGATCTACCGGTGAGGGAGGTGTACTGTTGATATCTATTTCTGGTTTCGCAGATAATCTATTGATCGCATTGAGTACATCTTTTTTCCCTTTTGCTAAGTCTTGCAATGCAGATACTAAGTTGTGAAACTCCATCCTGTCCTCCTCTTCTCTCGTTCCTTTTCCCTTATCAGAGTGTATAGGTTTGTTCCATGTCTGAACCGATATCCTCTAGTTGGATATTCTCAAATTCCCCTGTGTATCTACTCTTTCTTCTCCTATATGTTACAAAAGGGTCTCCTTCTGTATTCATCTATGTCTCATTTCTTAAGCCCACAGCTGGCTAAGAAGATAGCTCTGATACCACTGTAATATCTCAAATCCTGATATTTTCTAATTCTAAGCAAATATGCTGATACAACCAGGCATGCAAACTGCCATGCAAAAATCCCTATTTTATAGCAAAAATTAGGGTTAGGGTTTGTAGGATAGATTCTAGAATGAACACTTACCACTGATAAGCTGGCTGGACTGCTCCTGAGAGAGTATGCATGCATCAAGAGTTGAATCAGAGATGAACTGATATCTTATGCTTCCGGTGAAACCCCAGCAGCATGAACCCCAGATCAGCTAAGGGCGACGTTTTCAGTGAAGGAAGCGACCGATAAAGCTGCTAATTTGCAGGATTGATAGCCTTCCTGTGCCGGAGAGAATGCCTGGCACATGCGGAAGTTCTGAGGTCTCTAGGCAGGCTAGCGAATTGTTCTAGAGGTGCAGCTACTCATGCCCCCTGATCTCGAAAAGGCTGATAACTGCTCAGGATGAGCACGATCGGATCTGATAATCACTGGGTACTGGAGTAAGATGTCGATGATGAGATTGGTGCCTGGGTTTCGAAGTAAAACTGAGATCTGAAGACCCAACGAATGATTAAGGCTTTCTGGCTGAAAACCCCCTACGGCTGCACACGTGCCCCTGCAACAATCTCTGTAGTATACTGGATAACTATGAATGAATGGAAGAGCAAATGGTAAACCTGTATGGCTTACCCTGAATGAGACTAGGGCAGATATCTCACTGTCAAAACCCCGCTAGCTGAAGACGCCGTCTCCAACCCCAACTGATGTGTTGCACGCTGTACTGCTATTCAGGAGCTCCAAAATAATAATCATCAAAAGTGAGTCTCCTTTCACTTTATCTTCCTTTTATAACTTTCAACTGCGAAAACCCTAATCTTTGACCTAATTAGGTCACTTTATTTTCTAATTTGCAGTTGACTTGCATGCATGCGCATGGAGACTTAAATGAGTGCATGCATCATTAAATAATGCTTAGATGGCATGCATGATGGTGGCCTTTGGCCCTTCTTGACCTAATGGTGATAACATGATGATGCCCTAGATTTTCTATAGATGGCATCAGTCTTTAGATGATTCCGTAACTGTCAGTAACCGCTCGAACCCACAGGAATCACATAGGTTAGCGGTTTCGATCCTCCATGCCTAATCAGATGAGGACATTACATACTATCACTTATGGGCTCAGGTATACTTCCAGCAATGGAGTATTATTATCAGGATATGCTGATTCATATTGGCCTGGCAATACAGTAGACCGGAAAAGCACCTTTGGTTACTGCTTCAGTATGGGATCTGCAATGATCTCTTGGTCCAGCAGGAAGCAAGGTTCCATAGCTTAGAGTACAACTGATGCAGAATATATTGCTGCAAGTGATGCTTGCAAGGAAACAGTTTGGCTCATAAAACTTCTATCTGATATGTTCGATGGAAAGCTTGACTCAATGATCATCCATTGCGATAATCAGAGTTGCATTAAGCTTTCGGAGAACTCGGTGTTTCATGATAGATCAAAACACATTGAAATGAAGTATCATTTCATCAGAGACCTAGTACAAAGAGGTGCTTTGAAGTTGTAGTTCATTCGTACAGATGAACAAATTGCAGATATCTTGATCAAGCCTTTGACAGCATCAAAGTTCGTGTACTTTCATGACAAGCTTGGCATGGCAGAGAATGCCTATCTCGTTGAGAGGGAGTGTTGATTTTTCTAAGCAGCATCGAGAGCCATTCTCTTAAGAGAATGGAGAGACCTGGTCCGGGACTAGGCTGTGGAACCAGTCCAACACTAGGGGACTCAACCTGGAGTTGAGTGACCATTCTGTTGAATTAGGATATTTGGTCTGGGACCAAGATATGGATCAAGTCCAACACTGGGAGACTCAACCTTGAGTTGAGTGACCATTCTGTTGAATGGTGACATCTTGTCCAGGACTAGGATGTGGAACCTATCTAGCACTGGGGGACTCAGCCTAGAGCTGAGTGGCCATTCTTTGAATGGAGGCACCTAGTCAGTTACCAAGAATTTACCTAGTCCGGGACTAAGGGCTCATCCCAGGGCTAAGGGCCATTCTCCGAGAGAATGGAGGCGCTTGGTCTGTTACCAAGTATTTGACCTTATGTCAAATTATGCAGCCTATGGTTGAGGCACCTGGTCTGTCACCAAGATGACACTGTAAGCCCTAGACCGGGTCTAGGCATGTGTAACACTTTGACCCTCGATTAGTGGGCTTTGTGATCTTCTCCAAGGCTTAGCTACCCTTGGGTAAGAGTCAAGACACCTTAGTATTCGATCTTGGTGTTACATAGAGTGTGAGATAAGAGCATTAGTAAGTCTCTCTGTTTATGATGATGTACTTTGAGTGGGGATGAAGGACCACCTTGACCACTTGTTTTGACCACAGGGCACTTGAAGAAGGCTAAAGTAAAAGCCTAAAATACGTAAGGACCCTTAGTACCACTAAGGTGTCAAAGTGAAAGTGCAAAAAGACCTTTAGCACCACTAAAGATAAAAGTCAAAGTGATAAAACAATAAAATAATAATATTTTGTTCTCTTGAGCTGTGGTCCACTTACCAGTGACTCAAAAGCTGTTAAAGAAGATCAATCCATTTCATTATTACACACACTTGCTCTCACAGGTGTAGCTGCTCCAAGGAAGGTATACGCTAGTTCAAAAAAAGAAGTAAGTTTAGCTTGTGGTTATGCCCTAGCATGGATGAGTCTAGCTAGGGCACTCACACTTGGTTTTGATACACCCTCACCTAGGGTTTTATTCACAAGAACACCTACAACATCCTCTACATTCTTCACGTGCTAGGGTTTTACCCTAGCTTTCTTCACCTTCATAGGCAGTCTGAGATTCTCCACGGGAAGGCATAAATCTTCCTCGAAAATTTGGTTTCACTCATGGGCTGGCTGTGAGAGCTCTGGGGAGCTCCCCATCATCTCCGACAACCTCCTTACTCTCCTCGGTAGGCCCTAACAGAGCTAGGGCTTCCTGTTGATACCCTTGGGCAGCACCCAGCAGGCCCTAACAGGCCATGGGCTGCTTGTTGGTGCCTCCAGGCTTACCCAACATGCACAACAGGCTTGGGCAGGCTGCCCCTAGCCTCCGACAACATCAGGCTGCCTTCCGGGCAACCTTTGAGGGCTCGGGAAGAGACTTCTGAGGTCTGTTAGACCTTAGACCAAGCAACAGAGGACCGAGAAGAACCTCAGTCACGGCAGCAGGCCTCTGGGGCAGCCCAAACAGAACCCGGGCAGATACAGCAGACCCTCCGGGCAACAGATCCAACCACGGGCAGGGCAAACAGGGTTTTGGGCAGCAGAAAATAAGGATGGTCAAAGCTCGGGTAGAGATGCCTCAGATTCGGGCAGAGCAGCAAAGATCCGAGTAGCCTAGTAGCAGATCCGGGAAGGCATACAAAGTCTCGGGAAGCCAATTCGGGCAGTTTGATTTTTTGGGCAAGAGAGAGAAAATTAGGGCATGAAGCCCTAATTTGATAAAAGCCTTAATTTGGCATTTCTGTGTAAAATTGTCTTCTGTAATTTTGGATCTATGGAACAAACCCATTAGGGTTTGAGAATTCATTAAAGAACTTAGTCATCTCATTTACGAGATGAATTACTAATGCTTTTGGGGTTTTTGTCCTTTAAAGGTTGCCCCAGTAGAAAACTCTTGTGTTCAGTGTGTTGATGTGTTGATGGTATTCACTGCACTTGTTGTTTGTTATGTTAGTCTGCAAATTTTTAAAAGTATTCATGCTAATGCTAAATTTCAACATTATGTTCATCCTCATGTTCACAATAATCATCCTCAGAAGGACTAGTTTCGAAAATATTACGAGTAAAATTTTCCAAAAACTCATCACTAAGTGGAGAACATAGAGGAGTTTCATCATATACCATACAGACTTCATCAAAATTTTCTTTATAAGTTTATCTGATGGTTTCCTCTTGAGGTAGATCTAGAGTACAAGTATTATCATCATCACTGACATAAACCTGAGGATATTTCGAATCTTCAACTGCATCATGAAGTGGATTTTTAATAATATCTTCAATCAAGGGCTTCTTATGTGCTTCTTCAAAGGGGTTGTTGCAAATCTCTTCTTTAGCGTCAGGCTGTGTTCTTGGAGGAGGGCATCATATTCTTTAACAAGTTGATTAATCTCCCCCACTTCTCCTTCATACCAACGCAAAAGGAAACATTTGAAAAAATAAACCATGGAAACTATGGATTTTTTAGGAAGGTCATAGAACCAATTCTGTGCATCCCCTTTCAAGGAAAAGGAGAAAATGACCATCAGATCATCCTCATGCACCACATTAAAATCAACCACCATCTTGAAGAAAGAAACAATACGATGGGTGACTGATTCACCATCATTTCCAAAAAACTTCGGGGCAGCATTAAATAGTTTAGTATGGTCATAACAATCGTTAGGAAAACCATAGACATTTGAGAAGTCTATTGAGGGGCATGCATCGAGCAAGTGCATGCGAAGCCCTTCTTTTCCCCTAGTAGATTTCAACTATTTAGATATGAAGTAACAATGGAGAACAACTGGTACTGAATAAGGAAAACTGTCAAATAGTGAGCTTTAAAATTTACTGTGTCGCATGAGCTCATCTACACACAACAAGTCTCAACAAATTTATGAGATACAAGGGTTTTATCCCTTCAATGGAGTCTCCATGTGAATAAAAATATACATTTAAGAACTCTCACAAAAATACTTTTTTCTTTCTTTGTAAAAACTGAAAAAAGTCGGTGGAGTCGCCATATGAAAATTAAAGATCTACTCTAAGCATTCATCAAACAAAGAAAAAAAAAGAAGAAATAAAAAGTTGTACTTTGACAATAAAAAGATTTATCCTTGGCAACGACACCAGAAAATGTTGTCGCCTTTCACACACCTAGAGGGAGGATGTGGCAGAAATCTTCAAGCCACTCGGTGTGTCATTGGGGGCAAGTCTTGAGTCAAGGTTGTCACCTTGTTCTTAACTCCTCCGTTTAGGTCAATTCCTAACGAAGCCAAGGGGGTAGATCCTATTAGTTGCTAAGGCTGTTAAGGCTTAGGGTGATGATGATTTAGTTGTTTTAAGGAGTTTTGACTAGAAATAAACAATTAAACAAGATATTGCAACAAAAATATTTAAAACACAACAGCATATAAATTAACACATGCTATGTGAACCACATAGAAAAAGATGATTGTATAATATAAAAGTTAAAACCAGTGCCAGAAATGGAATCCACAGATAAAGAATGTTGTTGTATTGCTAAAAAAGGAGTGTTACAAGTGCTCTTGGTCAGTTTTAAATTAATATGGAGATGAGTTGATTAACTTAAGGGGAAAGGGTACTCCTAATATACTCGAAGGTACGAGGAGTATTTCCAAAACCTTTATCCGATGCAGCTCCCTGCAAGGAATATGTGGGTTGGTTGGAGTCTCTGAGACGTTTTCAACACTACACCAACAAGGATGTAGCCTAACGGTGTCTCAAGGTCACTACCCAGTTGTTCCCGCTTCCTTTGTGGATTTTGCCACCGCAATAGCTCAAATCGAGGCGTTGGATTTTCACCTATGGAGGTTAATTGAAATCTCAAAACTAATTAATCTAGTCACCCACGTTGCTTTTGATGCATCCAACTGTTCGGTCAAACCGCATCGATGCCAAGCATACACAACGGAGGCTAAGTAAATTTTAAGGATTTTATGACTTGTTTTGTTTGTTAAAAATGAAAAATTTGACCTCCAAGAGTCTCTTTCGGTTCAAGTGAACCTCAATCGGGAAATCAAGGAGGGGTAATTTTTATTATGTTAAGTGAGATAAACTTGAAATGCAAAAAAGACAAAGCAAGTTATCTAATTAGATCTATCACACATCTCTTTCCCCTTTCGGGTAACTCGGGAAGTTGTGGGGTAAGTAGTAGTATTACTTTGATAAATAAAATATGGAATGATATGATCATGCTTGCAACATCTAACAAAGTATACCATTAGAGGAAATTTGGGGTCTAAAATGAGCCTTATAAGAAAACTATCCAACAATAAATTCTTGTGAGTTGGAATTCAAGAACCAATAGAATTTCAATAAAATGGGTCAAACATAATGGTTGACTTTACGTATTTGTCATAAAAAAAACTACTTTCTTTGTTCGTATTTTCAACATATCTCCCTATGTTTTTACTCAAATTTCGAGCGGAAGGGCTTGTTGGATGCAGAATTAAATTCTACATCCAACGAGTACCCACACTGCATACTTTTGACGGACCTCGCTACTACAAAAACATCATCATCACGTTTTTTCAGGTATTTCTTGTTTTTGTGGTAACGAGGTCCGTCAAAAGTATGCAGTGTGGGTAATCGTTAGATGCATAATTTAAGTCTACATCCAACGAGCCCTCCCGCTCGAAATTTGAGTAAAAACACAAGGACATATGTTGAAAATACGAACAAAAAAAGTAGTTTTTTTATTTCTTCCTCAAAAATTAATAAGTATTCTTTTAATATTTTATCTATTATTTTATTATTTTCCTTAGGAGGCCCATTTTAGATCTCAAGTTTCCTCTAATGTATCCTGCAAATAAGAACTAAATTAAAGCAAAACAAGAAAATGAAAGAAAAGTGCAAAAATGGGACAAGACACGGACCTCCCCGGGGGGATGGGGAGTGGGCTCGAAAGAGCCTACTCAAGATATCCTTTATTATGCTCGGTTACAATGCTTTGTTGGAAAATGCCACTTGGTTCTTATAGAAGATGAACCCAAGTGTTTACAAAACTATGAAAAAGTGAAAACGAAAGAAGGGGACACTCCTAGGGAGCTCCGGATGGCCCAAATGTCAGTTTTCGAGTAACACCTCCTCCTCTTTTTGGATGGACCTGCTAAAAAACAGCAAGTGAAATTTAATGAAAAGTGCCCAAAAACACTTTGGAAGTGTCTTTGGATAACCCACAAAATTTACTCAAAAAATACCCACAAAATTTACTCAAAAAATTCAAGCTTTCCTTGGGATCTTGGCTTGGCTTTTGGGAAGCCAATACAATGTGCACTTTGTAAGTTTTTCTCAGTTTCAGCCACCGGTTTAAATGTCAAAAATATCTCAGTTTAATGCCCAACCCAGAAATGCATAAGGCTGAAATAACATAAATTTTCAGACTGAAATAAACACTGTTGTAACTCTTTTAATGACAGAAAATGAAATAAATGCGCACCATGAAATTTTCAGACATAGTAAATTTTTGGCAACATGCCCAGGAAAAACTTGTTTGGAGAGAGATTTTATTTTTCAGGAAAATTTTACAGCCATAACGCAGAAAAAAAATTCGAAACCAACTTATCGCAATCGGAGAATTTTTCTGTCTCATTTTTCGTGCAAACAGTAAAAAAATATAACTCTGATTTTTTTCCTATAGCAACTTCCTCGAAAAACGTGCTGCTGTATCGACTACACGGCAGCTTCTTGTATGGTCTGCAATAAAAGCCTCGAAATTTGTGCTGTTCAAACTGCCTCGGGATTTGTGCCTGCTACCTCAAAAACCGTGCCTAGCACTGCCTCAAAAAATGTGATCGATTCTTGCCTCGAAAACTGTGTTGATTTCTTGCCTCAATATTTGTTCCCCTGTACGGATCTTGTACAGTACGGACTGTACAACCTGCCTGCAATAAATGTAGCTGCCTCAAAATCTGTGCCAGCCCCCTTCCTTTAAAATTGTGCCCTCAACTCTTGCTAAAATCTTCCTCGATTTGCGTGCTACAATTTCTCCTTTTTTTCTTCTTCAGAAAATGGAAACTTTCTCTCTCAACTCTCCTCTCCTCACTTCAATCTGCAAAAGTAAGTGAAATGGCCTTACCTTGCCTTTTTGGTGAGAACCCTAGGGGTCATCTAATCCAATGGTGGAGATTAGATGAGATGAGTGGATGAGATTAAATGCTCATAAATCTCATTTATAAATTAAATTCACTCACCTCACTTAAATTTTCCAAAAAGTGACTTTGTTCTCTAAAGTCTAATGAAATGCTCATCTCAAGTCATTTAATGCAAGGGTCACTTTATTTTCCACTTTTAAGTGACCAAGGCTAAAGTTACCTAGGGGAACACTTTCCTAGGTACAAAAATCAACACTACCTTTTACCGAGGAAAGTGTTATGCACCACTCCCAACTTGTCTTTGAAGAAGACAAACTTGCCCCTCCCCAAAGATTTCGTCAGAATTTCTGCAACTTGCTCATTAGTGGAAATGTACTGCAAAGTCACTGCTCCTCTCTGAATATAATCTCGGATGAAATGATACCTGATCTCAATATGCTTTGACCGGTCATGAAATACTAGATTCTCAGAGAGCTGGATGCAACTTTGATTGTCACAATAGATCACCGTAGGCCTCAGCTCCCGACCAAATAAATTCACCTGCAATTTGCGAAGCAACAACGCCTCGCAACTAGCCTGACTGGCTGCCATATACTCGACCTCTACAGAACTCAAAGCAACAGAGTTTTGCTTCCGACTAAACCATGACACTGTTGCCGAGCCCAAACTGAAACAACATCAGAAAGTGCTCTTCCGGTCTGCCACATTGCCTGCCCAATTTGAATCTATGAAGCCAATCAACCTGATCCCATCCGACCTCCTGTAGTCCAGACCATACTCCACTGTCCCTACAAGGTAACGCAACACATGTTTTGCAGCTACCCAGTGCACTCTCCTAGGCTCAACCATGAATTGACTAAGAGTGTTCACTGCAAAACACAAATTTGGCCGAGGGTTGACCCGATACATCAATGAACCAATGAGTTGACGATATAATGTAGGATCCACCAACTCTCCCTCAGAAGCATGAAGCTTCTTCCAGTTGGTGATTATTGGTGTTGACATCGGCCTACAATTCTCCATCCTAAATCTCCTTGAAATATCAACGACATACTTTCCCTGTCCCAGGAAAATATGTCCAGGCTCCTGCCAAACCTCCAATCTCAGAAAATAGTGCATCAAACCAATGTCGGTCATCTCGTACTATGAAGCAAGATCCTTCTTGCAAGCTGCAATGGGTCTCTCTCCTCCTGTGATAAATAAGTCATCCACATACAATAGAAGAATGAGCGGATCGTCTCTAACCATGATGAAATAGAGATTCGGATCTGCCTCACTCTTCTGAAACCCCATCCACTGCAAGTAAGAATCGATCCTAGAGTACCAATCTCTAGGAGCTTGCTTCAGCCCATACAAGGCTTTCTTTAGCGTGCAAACATGAGACTCTCTCATGAATCTCAAAGCCCCGAGGCTGCTCAACATACACCTCCTCCTGTATGATTCCATTGAGAAATGCGGTCTTCACATCCATCTGATGGATCTTCCAACCCATTTATGCCGCAATGGAAATCAAAGCCTTGATCAAAGTATAATGAAAACCCCCGCGCTACAAACCTGGCCTTGTATTTCTCCACACTCCCATCAGCGACATGCTTTAGCTTGTAAATCCACCGAGAAGTCACCACTGACTTCCCCTTAGGTCTAGGAATTATCTCCCAAACATCATTCTTCATGATGGAATGGTACTCATCCATCATGGCATCTTGCCAAACATGATGCTGGGAGGCCTCCTCAAAAGTAGAAGGCTTTGAATCACGTAAACTAGCCACTAATTCCATGCCCAATTTGTTTGCCATTTTGACGACCCTCACTGACTCCCTAGGTGTCCCAAACTCCTGTGCTTCCTTCAAGGTGTCCCGAAGCCACTTGGGCGTCTTCTTCCCTGAAGGTTTCTCCCACACTGGTCTGTCCTCATCTAATGAACTACCAGAGGTAGAAACCCCAGTAACCTGTGAACCAGAAGCTGGTGTACCGACAACTGGTGAACTCTATGATCCTGATGCTATGTACGGTGAACCTGTAATTTGAGACCCAAAACCTGTCCCCGAAGATCCTGTTGGATGACTGTAATATCGCAAATCCCGATATTTTATATTTCTAAGCAAATATGCTGATACAACTGGGCATGCAAACTACCATGCAAAAATCCCTATTTTATAGCCAAAATTAGGGTTAGGGTTTGTGAGATAGAATGAACACTTACCACTGATAAGCCGGCTAGACTGTTCCTAAGAGAGTATGCAAGCACCAAGAATTGAATCGGAGATGGACAGATATATTCCGCTTCCAGTGAAACCCTAGCAGCAAGAACCCAAGTCAGAAAAGGGTGACGTTTTTAGTGAAGGAGGTGTCCGATGACGTTGCCGATTTGCAGGACTGATAGCCTTCCCGTGCCGAAGAGAATGCCTGGTACATGCGGAGTTTCTGAGGTCTCTAGGCAGGATAGCGACTTGCTCCAGAGAGGCAGCTGCTCATGCCCCTTTTGATCCTGAAATAGCTGGTAACTGCTCCGGATGAGCACGGACGTGTCTGCTAATCACCGGGTACCGGAGTATGATGCTGATGATGAGAATGGTGCTTGAGTTTCGGATTAAAGCTGAGATCTGAAGGCCCAGCAACTGATTAGGGCTTTCTGGCTTAAAACCCCCCCTTACGGCTGCACACGTGTCCCTGCAACGATCTATACCATATATTGGATAACTTATGAATGAATGTAAGAGCAAATGGTGAACCTGTATGGCTTACCCTGAATGAGACTAGGCAGATGTTTCATTGCTGAAATCCCGTTAGCTGAAGACTCCGTCTCCAACCCCAACTACTGTGCGGCACGCTGTGTTGCTATCCAGAGCTCCCAAAATAATAATCCTCAAAAGTGGTCTCCTTTCGCTTTATCCTCCTTTTATAACTTTTAACTGCGAAAACCCTAATCTTTGACCTAATTAGGTCACTTTATCTTCTAATTTGCAGTTGACTTGCATGCATGCGGATGGAGACTTAACGAGTGCATGCATCATTAAATAATGCTTGGATGGCATGCACGAAGGTGGCCTTTGGCCCCGGTGGCCCTTCTTGACCTAATGATGATGCCCTAGATCTTCTATGGATGGCATCAGTCCTTAGCTGATTCCCTAGTTGTCAGTAAACGCTCGAACCCACATGAATCACATAGGTTAGCAGTTTTGGGCCTCAAGGCCTAATCGAAAGAGGACATTACAGTCCTCCCCGCTTGAGATTGCTTGTCCTCAAACAACTTCAAACTGGGATGCTGCAATACCTGTTCACCTTCCCAGGTGGCATCCTCTGGCGGTAGTTCTTTCCATTGAACCAAGTATTCTCTGATTACCTTGTTCCTGAGCTTCCTTTCTCTAGTATGTATGATCCGTTCGGGAATCAGTATCAGCAGTCCTTCATCATCTAAAAGAGGCAATTCGGTAGATGGAGCAATGTGTTGCCAAAGGGTCTTCTTCAGATTAGATACATGGAACACATTGTGAATTTTGCTTTCCTATGGAAGTTCTAGTTCATATGCCACCTCTCCCACCTTCCTGATTATTTTGTATGGTCCATAGAAGCGGGGTTTTAACTTTTTTGCTCCTTTCTTCTTAAGTGAGGACTATTTGTAAGGCTGGAGCCTTAAGTATACTAAATCCCCTACCTCAAAGCTCCGCTCAATCTTGTGTTTGTCGGCATACAACTTCTGTTGATTCTGGGCTGTTTGTAAATTCTCCTTCAATATTTTCAGAATGTCCTGACTGTCCTGTATCCAATCCTTAGCCTTAGGAGCCCTACTATCTCCAAATGCCAAATCTGCATAGTCCAAGGCCTCGTAACCATATAATGCCTTAAAAGGAGTCATTCTAATAGACATGTGATAGGTAGTATTGTAGCAATACTCCCCTAGGTGTAGCCATTTGATCCAGGTTCGCTGTTGCCCTGCTACATAGTTCCTTAAATATCCTTCGATCCACTTGTTGACTATTTCCGTTTGCCCGTCACTCTGGGGATGATAACTTGTACTAGTAGCCAGTTCGGTCCCCATCAATCTGAACAGTTCCTGCCAGAAGGCACCCGTGAATCTGATATCCCGATCACTGACAATGGTCTTAAGTAACCCGTGTAACCTGAAGATCTCCCTGAAGAATAACTCAGCTACTTGAGCTGCCGAGTAGTCTGATGATATCGAGAAGAAATGTGCAAACTTGGTCAGTCTGTCAACTACTACATATAAACAATCTCGCCCTTGGACCTTGGGCAATCTTGAAATAAAGTCCATGGAGATGCTTTCCCACTTTTGTTCTGGAATCGGTAGTGGCTGGAGTAACCCTACTGGATGGGTGTTCTCAATCTTGTTCTGCTGACAGATGCTACATTCCCGGACATGCTGCATAACTTCCCCCTTGAGGCCCTTCCATGAGAACCTCTCTCTGATCTGCCTGTAGGTCTTTAAGAAACCTTGATGCCCTGATAAAGGAGAATCATGGGCTGCTTGAATGATCTTTTTCCTCAATGTGGATTCTGGAACGAGGTATATTCTGTTTTTGTAATAGATGATGTCATCAACAATCCTGTACCTGCCATCCTGAATTTGCCTGTTCAATAATTCGCAAGCGAATTTATTTTTGGAGTATTCTACTAAGAGAAGTGTCCTCCAATCTGTGGATATACTACTGAGAGATAATGGGGCGGGACGCCTGGATAATGCATCAGCTACTACATTATTCTTACCTTTTACATACTTGATCTCGAAATCGTAGGCTTGTACTTTGCTGACCCATTTCTGCTGTCGCTCGTTCAGTTCCTTCTACTCCAGGAAATACTTGAGGCTGTTATGATCGGTTTTGATTTTGAACTTACTGTCCACCAGGTACTGTCTGAATTTTGTGAGAGCATGCAAGATGGCTAGCATCTCTTTGTCATATATGGAGTAATGGCGCTCGTAGTTCTTCAGTTTACGGCTCTCAAATGCAATAGGGTGATGATTTTGCATCAACACTGCTCCTAACCCTTCCCCTGAGTCATCACATTCTACTACAAAGGGTTGTGAGAAGTCTGGTAATGCTAGAATTGGACAAGAACTCATAATAACCTTCATTTCCTCGAAAGTTTTCTGTGCTAAGTCTGTCCAAGTGAACGCTCCCTTCTTGGTGAGATCTGTGAGGGGTGCTGCAAATTGGGAAAATCCCTTAACGTACCGTCGGTAATAAGTGCACAGACCCAAGAAACCTCTCAATTCTGTAACTGTTTTTGGCACGGGCCAATCTTTGATAGCTCGGATTTTCTCCATATCAACCTGTACTCCTTCTGCATTGATTACGTGTCCTAAATACAGCATTTCCTTCATGCCAAACTCACACTTGGACATTTTCGCATAAAGCGAATGTTCTTCTGAAATATTCAATGCTTCGTCCCGGTGTTTCAGATGCTCTTCCCATGTTTTGCTGTAAATCAGGATGTCATCAAAGAATACGAGCAAAAACTTACGTAGCTGTGCTCTGAAGGTGTGGTTCATGCATGATTGAAAAGTGGCTGGAGCATTGGTAAGTCCAAAGGGCATGACCAAAAACTCATAGTGACCATAGTGACAGCGAAAAGCTGTTTTGGAGATGTCCTGGTCCCTTACCCTGATCTGATGGTATCCTGAGCGAAGATCGATCTTGGAGAAGTATTGAGCTCCCCGAAGCTCATCCATGAGTTCGTCAATTCTGGGAATGGGATAGCCGTTCTTAATGGTCTTTTTGTTGAGTGCTCGATAATCGATGCACATTCGCAGTGTACCATCCTTCTATTTGACCAGTACTACTGAGGATGCGAAGGGGCTAGAACTGGGCCGAATATATCCAAGTTCCAGTAATTCTTTGATTGTTTTCTCAATCTCATCCTTGTATCTTTTGGGATGCCTGTAAGGAGTGGTGATGACTGCTTGTTTCCCCTCCTCTAGCTCGATGATGTGTTCAGAACCTTGGTCTGGTGGTCTACCTGATGGAAGGTCCCGAAAAACCTTTTCATGTTTCTATAGCAAGGTTTGAATGTCACTTGGGTGTTGTGTGCTGGTCTCTATGGGTTTCCTGAAGGTGACCAAACATTCTGCAGCCCATTCTATATCATCCTGTTGGAGTACTGCCTCCATTCTCTGTGACGAGACCGGTTTTGGGGGATAAGTGTTCATGCCTCTCAAAACTACCCGTTTGCCGTCTAGCCCCTGGAATTCCATTTTCATTGCCCTGTAGTCTGTAGTGTATTTCCCTATAGAATAAAGCCACTAAACACCCAATACCACATGAGTATCCGCTACATCCACTACATAGAAAGAGTCTGTCATCTGATAGTTACCTAAGGCGACATTCAATTTTGGGATCCAGTAGTTGCACTTAATGCTAGAGTTCCTGGCTACTACTATAGTGAATCCTTCGAACTTCTCGGTCTGAATACCTCTCTTGGCTACCCAAGCGGAGTCAATGAAATTGTGGGTGGCTCCCCCATCAATCAATACTCCTACTCTGTGACCCTGTACTACTCCCCTGACCCTGAGAGTATGGAATCTTGGTACTCCAGATAATGTAGCAATGACTCCCTCTGGTGTATCACCCTGGTGTGATTCCTCCTCAGCTGCCCGTAGTTCTTCTGTGGCTTCCTGCTCATAGTCGTCCTCATCACTGTCTGAATATACCTCAATGTAGTGAGCCTTCGCCTTCCCTGCACACCTGTGTCCTGATACCCATGGTTCCTGACAAGTGAAGCATAGTTTCTTCCTTCTCAAATCTTTCCTAGTGTCCTCGTCTAACCAGGTTTTCTTGGGCACATCCTGCTGGAAAGGTTTCCTGTCCTTGTCCCTAACAGGAAAATTGGTTTTTAGTGGGAATTTGTTTTTGGGGACTGAATCCTGAAGATCTCTTGCTCTGCTAATGGCATCCTGTAGAGTAAGGGGTTTGTAGGCTTTCACCCATCCCTGTAGTGGCTCTGTGAGGGCCTCAGTGAATAACATAGTCAATCTGCTCTCTGACACATCTGTTACCATAACAACTATCCTCTGAAATTCTGAAATGAAAGCTTCTGCACTATCGGTCTGTTTGAGTTGAGCCAACTCCTTGAAATGTATCTCTGGATCTTTCCTGTCAAATCTCTCTATGAGCTTCTGAGTGAACTCACCGTAGGAATGTATGGTGTTGTGACCCAATGTCACCAATCCGTGGTACCACCACTCGTGAGCTTCTCTGTCCAGGTGAAGTGTAGCCAATTTAATGGCGTCTGTCTCTGTCATGGGGTTGAGTTGGAAATAGGTATCCAACTTTTGAACCCATATCCTTGCTGATCCTCCGCGAGTCCCATCAAAGTTTGGGATGGTCAACCTGCCCAAGGTCTTCTGCAACTCATAGTTGTGATTGAAACCCTTGTTGAAATTCCTGGGCTTGTTCTTACTCTTCATGTTGCAAAAATCTGAAAAAGACATGGCAACATGAAACTCATCCCCTAAGTCTCTATACTCCTGTAAATAAGCCCCAAAAGGCTCGCTAGGTTCTACCTGCATGACCGGGCCCCCTACTATATCTGCCAAGAAGTGAGGCATGGTAGGCCTGATAGAAGGTCTGCTGTATATGTGCGGAGTATTCTGAATGTTAGTGTACGCTATCTTTCCACTGCTGCTTGTAGATCCCCAATCTACCGGTGAGGAAGGTGTACTGTTGATACCTGTTTCCGGTTTCGCTGATAATCTGTTGATAGCATTGAGTACATCTTTTTGTCCTTTGGCTAAGTCTTGCAATGCAGAGACCAAGCTGCGAAACTCCATCCGATCCTCCTCTTCTCCCATTCATTTTCCCCTATCCGAGTGTATACCTGTTTGTTCCATATCTGAATTGGTATCTTCTAGTTGGTTGTCCTCAAACTCCCCTGTGTATCTACTCTTCCTCCTCCTATAGGTTACAAAAGGGTCTCCTTCTGTATTCATCTAAGTTTCATTTCTTAAGCCCACAGCTGGCCAAGAAGATAGCTCTGATACCACTGTAATATCCCAAATCCCGATATTTTCTATTTCTAAGCAAATATGCTGATACAATTGGGCATGCAAACTACCATGCAAAAGTCCCTATTTTATAGCAAAAATTAGGGTTAGGGTTTGTGAGATAGAATGAACACTTACCACTGATAAGCCGGCTAGATTGCTCCTAAGAGAGTATGGAAGCACCAAGAACTGAATCGGAGATGGACAGATATATTCCGCTTCTGGTGAAACCCCAGCAACAAGAACCCAAGTCAGAAAACGGTGACGTTTTCAGTGAAGGAGGTGTCCGATGAAGCTGTCGATTTGCAAGACTGATAGCCTTCCCGTGCCAGAGAGAATGCCTAGTAGATGCGGAGTTTCTGAGGTCTCTAGGCAGGATAGCGACTTGCTCCAGAGAGGCAGCTGCTCACGCCCCTATTGATCCCGAAATAGCTGGTAACTGCTTCGGATGAGCACAGACGGATCTGCTAATCACCGGGTATCAGAGTATGATGCTGATGATGAGAATGGTGCCCGAGTTTCAGAGCAAAGCTGAGATCTGAAGGCCCAGCAACTGATTAGGGCTTTCTGGCTTAAAACCCCCCCTTACGGCAGCACACGTGTCCCTGCAACGATCTATACCATATACTGGGTAACTTATGAATGAATGTAAGAGCAAATGGTGAACCTGTATGGCTTACCCTGAATGAGACTAGGATATATGTTTCACTGCCGAAATCCCGTTAGCTGAAGACTCCGTCTCCAACCCCAACTGCTGTGCGGCACGATGTGCTGCTATCCAAGAGCTCCCAAAATAATAATCCTCAAAAGTGAAGTCTCCTTTCGCTTTATCCTCCTTTTATAACTTTTAACTACGAAAACCCTAATCTTTGACCTAATTAGGTCACTCTATCTTCTAATTTGCAGTTGACTTGCATGCATGCGGATAGAGACTTAAAGAGTGCATGCATCATTAAATAATGCTTGGATGGCATGCACGAAGGTGGCCTTTGGCCCTGGTGGCCCTTCTTGACCTAATGATGATGCCCTAGATCTTCTATGGATGGCATTAGTCCTTAGCTGATTCCCTAGCTGTCAGTAACCGCTCGAACCCACAGGAATCACATAGGTTAGCGGTTTTGGGCCTCAAGGCCTAATCGAAAAAGGACATTACAATGAACCACTGAAACTGGTGAACCTGTGCCTACACTGTGTTGTCCAATAACCTTGAAAACCTATGAACCTGTCTGCTGCACTGACGGTACCTGTGTAACTGCCTGAGGTGCAGGAACCTGTTGCTCTTCGTGCTCCAACTCTCTAGACTTCATGAAGGCCCCCTCCTCCTCAAACTTCAATTTCCTCCTCACAACAACTTTCCTATGAGAAGGAAGGTAAATACAGAAGGCCTTCGAAGTCTCATCATAGCCCACAAAGATGCCCTTCTCTGTGGTGAGCTCCAACTTTGTCCTCTTCTCAGAAGGGACATGAGAGTAAGTCAAACTACCAAATATGCGAAAATGGCTAACCTCGGGCTTCTTGCCTGTGAAACACTCCTCATGTGTCATGTTCCCCACGGCACGATGGGGACTTCTATTCTAAAGATAAACAACTGTATTGCATGCCTTTGCCCAAAGGAAGAAATGAAGTGACTGGTCATATACCATAGCTTTAGCTGCTCCAACAATAGACTTGTTCTTCCTTTCTGCCACTCCATTTTGCTCTGGAGTGTATGGAATCGTCAACTGCCTCTTAATGCCCTCATGTCTGCAATATCCATCAAAATCCTTGGAGGTATACTCACCCCTTATCCGATCTGAGAGCCCGTATCTTCCTCTCTGTTTGGTTCTCCACAAGAGCTTTGAACTCTTGGAACCTCTGCAAGACCTCTTCAGATTTCTTTCTCTTCAGGAAGTAGATCCAAGTCTTACTGGAATGATTATCGATAAATGTCACATAGTACTCATATCCTCTCAAAGAAACAGATGACATAGGTCCACACAAATCTGAATGTATCAAGTCAAGAATCCCTGCTGACTTGCTATCACTGCTAGGAAAAGCAGTCTTGGTGTACTTTCCTAAAGCACACCCCCTACAAACATCACTCTGCTCTGTGCTGAACTCTGGCAAACCTGTAACCATATGTCTCAACAACCATCAAAGATGGATGATGCAAGTGAGCCATCCTCCTATGCCACAACTCACAAATCTCATTGCCGTTGCTATGCGCCAAGGTATGCTGAGGCTGAAATAAGAGCTTGTACAGTTTCCCACATCTAACTCCAATGGCATATGAAGCAGATGGTCCTGCAGTCTTGGGAAACACACACACATGTCCATCTAGGAAGGACACCCCAAAACCCTGATCCTCGAACATGGAAACTGAAACCAAGTTCTTTTCCAGTCCAGGTACATACAGTACATCTCTCAAAACCATGGGACTCATAGACTCCCTTTGAAAGGTAATGGTCCCATGCCCAACTACTCTGACAGCTGAGTCATCTCCCAACACCACCTCCACATCAGTTTTTGTCTGTGAAAGCTCAGAGAAAATCTCTTGAGCACCTGTCATGTGGCTCGAAGCTCCGCTATCAATATACCAAGTGTTGGAAGTAGATGCACTGTAGGAATGGTCTGTCAACAAGGAAAACTCCCTCTCTCTATCAACATTCGGACTGGTGAAAATAGATGCTCTCTCTATCAATATGTCTGGTGCATAGAGAAAACTCTCTCTTTAATCTAGCTGCAAAATCCTCAACCTCCACCGAAGTTGTTGTCTGCTGCTTCTTCTTGTTTGGACATTGCCCAACATAGTGTCCCATCTTTTGACAAGCAAAGCACTTTACAGTGCTCAAATCCTTCTTCTGCCCATCCTGCTATTTGGCCCCACCCTTCTTGGGACCCTTCTTGTTCTTCTTCTTCCCCTTTGCTGTCAAGGCCACATCCTCCTCATCCTCCCTACTAGTAGAAGCACTGTCCTGCATGAGACCCCTTCGAGTCTCCTCCTGAACAAAATCATCACACATCCTGTCCCATGTAGGTAAGTTCTCCCTAGCCACCAAATCCTCCAAAAACACATCCCAAGGCTTTGACACCCCATTCATAGCTGCCCGCACTAGCTCTGCACTAGAAACAACCTCCCCAACTGCTACAAGCTCATCTCTCACCTGAGAGATCCTAGTAAGGTAAGTCAACATAACCTCCCCTTTGACCATCTTGATACTCTTCAGCTTCTCCCTCAAAACCATCTTCCTATTCTCGTTTGAGCTCTGGAACAATCCGGTCAAAGCATCCCACATTTTATTTGCTCTGTCTTTACTCAAGATGTGAGGAATAACATGGTTTTTAACTGCATCAAGAATTATCCTTCTGGCCTTAATGTCCTTCTTATTGAAGGCAGCCAGCGCAATTGGATCTGTGGTAGCATTGGGAATGACAATGGGTGAGCAGTAGTATGATTGACTACCTCATCCCATAGCTCATTCTCTTCCAACACAAGTCATTTAATGCAAGGGTCACTTTATTTTCCCCTTTTAAGTGACTAAGGCTAAAGTCACCTAGGGGAACACTTTCCTAGGTACAAAAATCAACACACTTTGATTGTAAAATTTTAACTTTTAAGATTTGAAAGAAAGACTATGCATTTCAACAAGCTTTAGATCTACTTTATATGACTTGTAAAAAATGAAAAACCTTCATAAACTATGTTGACTAAATTGTCATTGATGCCAACAGGTGTTAATGTGTCTTGGTGCCCCTTGAGGAGCCTCTGAGGGTTGAGTAAGTGTCAGTGTCAAAGGAGACCTTTTGACTTTGTCCAAGCCCAATTTTGAAGCCCTTGGAGCCCTTGGGGCAATGGCAAAAGCCCTGAACATTTTGTAGAGTGGTTAAGTACCCCCAAGTTGGTTCGATGGTTCCCCAGTTGTGTCATTCGTTCCCCAGCACCACAACCATGCCCTTTTATCCTAGAATGTGTTCTTGGTGGGTTGAAGAAGTTGGAAGAGTCCGAATGACCCTTTCAGTGGTCATTTGCTTATTATAGAGGCCCTGATACCCTAGAAGAAGCCTAGGCATCCCCACACCTTGATGGTTATGTGTCTTCACTTGTGGTAACTCTAGTGACCTAACAAAATACCCTCAAAACCTTACCCTTGGTCCCTAAGCCTACTTTCTATCCTTTGTTGTATGCCTTGCCCTTAAAATACTAATAACACCTTAATATTGCATAATGATGCCCATTGCACCTTTACACTAACCCTTGAAGCCCTCATAGTGACCCCTAACCATTAAACCCTTACCATTAAGTGATGATGTGTTAAAACATGCTAACACATTGTTTACCCTTCTATACTCCAATGTTGAACCCTTCTATATTAAGACACCTTTAAAAGTTATTAAAACATTTAAAAAATACTAATAAATAAAATACTAATAAAAAAATACTCCAATGTTTACCACTTGAACCGATTAAATATTGATTTAAAACCTTGTTTTTAATTAATGAAATGTTAAGTATCTTCCTCATAAAGTCGACCCTATTTAATGGTCAAAACAACTTAAAAAATTAAATACTTAAACTCCATCAAGTCGGCCCCAAATTGCTCTCCCTCAACGTGTATAAATACACTTACCTTTGGTCACCTAACATATAAACGAATATAACTGTTTGACTAAGGAATTTCGCTGGGAAAAGTGTAACTGAGGTTTTTCGGGTCTTAGGAGTTGGGGACTGAGTTTTTCGTGGAAATATCAGCAACAACAGTCACTTCTTACAGTCTGGTTTTTGCGATTTTTCTAAGGGTAAACACAGTTCAAGTTTGAACTTCAACAATCCGAGTTTGGTGGCTTGTAGCAGCAGAACCCTTTCTGAAGGTGTGGACTGAGGTGTCTTGTGACTGAGGAAACTCATAGCAGTTAGGAGCAGTCACGTTTTTATTTACAACAGCAGAGTATAATCTTTTTTTTGGTAAATTTGCTGATTTGAGTAAGGGTTTTCATATGTTTGGACTGAGGATGAGACCTTCGTTGGTTTGATGGAGTGACAATGACTCTTACCTAGCAGTAAGAGTGAGTTCTTCTTCTCTTAGTGCAGCAAGACAATCCCAAGCTCTTGAAAGGTTGCATGTGTAGCAGCAAGGTAGGATTTGAGCTTTGTTCTTTTTGAAGGCAGTCCAATGCTGGACTTGTGTCGTAATCTCACAGATCACATAAGGTTACCAATAATACATACTAAAACATATAAATATAAAGCAGAGACAAGAGACAAGTACAGATAAGATAAACAGATTATATTATTCCAATGAGTTCCTACAAGGCAGAGAACTGAACTGAGTTCTCGTTTGGCTCAACAGCCTAATATATACAATTTACAAACAGTTACAAAATAACTACCTGTCGGTTCAGTAAACCGACATGACTTTTAGTTAGCCGACCTAATCTTCTGGTTTAGTCCGCCGACCGACTTAGTCGGCTGATCGACTAAGTCGGCCCATCGACTTAGTCGGTTGATCGACTAAGTCGATCTTCGTTCAAGTCGACTTGTGTCGACTTGCTCCTTCTACATCTCCCCCACGAACAAAACGTTTCTTCGTCCTGAAGAAACAGGGAGGTACAAAAATATGTGTTTATCGGACCCTTCCAAAAATGCTATTGTGGCGGACTGTGCAGACGAATGGTCGGTCTTTTCTGGACACAAACCTCAACAATGGCTGGAGCTGTGATGGCGAGGTTATGTTGAAAGTCTATCCAGCTCTGCAAAGCTTTCTGGATGTCGATAGTTAATGTAGTTAAGCTTGACAGGACCGACATCTTTTCTGAAAGGGGGACTTCCGTGATCTTCTCCATGTTGGGGCCCAGGAACTGGTTCTGCTCTTCTGCTGTGTCGATGAGTCTTTTCATCTGTGGGTAGATGAGGTCGACTTTCTCTAGATTGGGAAGAGCTTGTTGTACCCACTGATGTGCTTCCCGTTCCAGCTTCTGCAGTTTGTTGGTTTCCAGCACTATCTGTTCTTCTAGTGTCTGCCTAAGTGCTGCCTCTGTCATCTTCCTGCTCTCCAAAGCCTGAATGCCTTGGCGAGTTTGGCGTGTCTGCTGATAGACCTGCCCATAGTGAGTAGGGCAGTCCCTTAAGACTTCTTCGATGACGACAGATTCCTCCATATGGTCCTGTAGCACTTTGTATGCTTCTGAGAAAGCAGTGTGCTGTGCCAGTAGAAGTCGGGCGGTTTCTTCCTTCTGTTCTTCCTTAGTTTCCCGGAGATGTGCCTGGATGGTCGACACCATGCTCTTGAAGAGCTGATATGCTCTTTCCAATGGTCTATCTGTGTAGACTTCGATAGGGCCTGGTATGACGGACTGAGCTAATGTCCTGCATTTGCCGAGAAACTCGACCTGTTCTGTATCTTTATTTGTTAGTTCCTTTGTTTTTCTATCAGCCCTTGTCTTTGCTTCTTTGGCCAGGGTTCTGAGGAGTTGGCCGACCTCTGTGTCGGTCAAGGAGCTTGCATCCTTTAAGCTGATCTGTAGGCTGGAAGTTTTTGCATGATGCTCTTTCTTTTTCTTGTGCTTTTCTGGCTCGGTCTCTTGAGTACCTGCAACAGTTGAGGGGGGGCCTTGGGTTTGTGGGATGGAAGTGGATGGTTTTTCTGTCTGGGGAGGTGGTATGGTCGCTTTCGGCTGTGAGGATGTAGTCGGTTGAGATAGGTCTGGTTGTAGATCAGGTGGTGGCGGAGGTGGTGGGGATGATGGCGGCGGTGGTGATGGAGTGGGGGAATGGTCGGGGGTAATAGGTTTGGCGGAAGTGCGTTGTGGACGTCCGTCGGGGGATATGTCTGCTTCCGGTGGTCGGGTGGTGGGTGGGTCGATGTGTTCCATGGTAGACTGTGTTTCTCCAATCACGTCGCCTTCTTGGTCAGTTTGTCGTGTGAAGGTCGACGTCATGTGTGCATAGACCGTGGGGTGGGTACTGCTGCCTGCATAGAGAGGAGCCCTTGTGTGAATTTTTTGATCCGACTGGAATAGCTCAGGCAGCATCTCAAAGAAAGCTTTGAGCTCGGTGTCCTTGTCGAACTTTTCTTTTACCGACTCCGGTATCGCTCTTTTGTATAAGTCGAGGGGGCTGACTGATTGTTGTGCCGGTGCTTGCTCCTCGAGTATGGGTGTCGGTGATGGAGGTGGAGGGGTCGACACAAGATTGACGACGTCTTTGGGCGTCGTCGTTGTTTTGGCCTTCTTTGGTCGACCTTCAGGGGCTCCTGCTTCAGGAAACCGTTGGAACTGAGTCTCCATTGGTACTTTGTTTGCGGCTGTATCCTCTATTATGTCAAGTGCCGTAGGTACTAGCTCTTCTTCGTCGTCAGACGACTCAGCAATGATAAGCTTGCGCTTACCTTTGCCTTGTTGTACTTTTTGTGCTCTAAGTTTCCTTCTGACGGCGGCTATCTTAGCGGCTAATTTCTGAATGATGCCTTTTGATAAAGCATACTCAGGGTTGTCAGGCTCGACTTCACCCGTCGGTACCTGAGTTGGGGCGACTCTTGCTGGGGCCGGAGGGGTTGCTTGCTGCTGTGGTTGGGGTTGCGGTTCTGTTGGCTGTGGGTCGGCTTGCTTTGCGGTCGGAGGCTTGATAGTTATTTGTACCCGACCAGTGGGCTCGACTAGTATGTCCTCTGATACAAAGGTACTGATGTAGAGGTTGAGCTCGTAGTCTTCCTCTTTCTCCTGGTCGGTGAGTGGCTCCTCTATTGAGAAGTCGACCTGCTTGGCTGCCTCGGGCACTGGTATTCTTGTCTTCGCTTGTCGAGTCAATTCCCGGAATATTTGATCGACAGTCGGGTAGTAATCGAGGACGTTGGCTTTGGGGTTCTCGCCCTGCATATACCAGACCGACGTATGGTCGAGCTCCAACTGGATGTGAGAGTTCGCAGGTAGATTTCATCGGATGTTCTGAGGCACCCTCCATTTAGTCGTGCGAACCTTTAATTGGTGGAACCAGTTTTCCAGAAACACTTTCCCCTGTCCTAGCTCATGCGGAGTTCCTTTCTGGGAGAAGGGTTTAAACCTGTTCATGTCGAACTTTGTCGGTTCCCGGAAGACTGGACTTCCTTCTGGATAGATGTGATACATGACGATCCAGAGGATGAGGGAGGGGAACTTGATGAGTCCTCCCGTCTCTTGGCATCGTTCGCAGACGGTTTTGATCATGTCGGCGACATAATCTCCCATCTGTAGATTCGACAGTCGGTTGCAATTGTGTCGACGGCCTCCAGCATTTCCAATTTGAGGTCGCTACTTCGACCTGCTAAGGTAAGTGTGATGGCGATGATTTTGGCCACAATCTGTGGCGTTCGAGTTGCAATCTGCCCGATCATCAACCCTTTGGAATTTTTCCCAGACGGCGATCTCGTAAGCTCTTGGACCAACCCTTCCTTGATTCCGATTGGTACAGGGTTCCCTTGGTTAGACAGGCCGGTGAGCTTGGAGATGACATCTCCGGTAACGTCGATCGGCCGGTCGAAGTAGAACCGACCGTTGTGGTATCGACTGATGATGAATTTTACGGCAGCTTCTTTTGTCCCACCAAAGCTTGCCATCAGAGGTGCATTGGCATAGTTAAAGATGGTGCTCCGTCGGACTTTTCGGCCGCTTGGGTCATCTTCTTGTTGATGAAGGCCCATTCTTGGATCTCGGCCCAGAGTTTCTGCCATGGGCCCTCCTGCACTTTGGCGTTTTTGATATTCTTTAATCTGCGGATCAAGGGTGTGTTCTCAGCCTGTAGCTCTTTCGCCTTGGTCGCTGCTCTGGTCTGTTTGGGGGCCATTATGTCTTTTTGGTCGGGGTTACTATAGGTTTCTGGGTTTTTAGTCGACTGAATGTGCGAGTGCTTTGTATGTAAAGGGTGTGGTGAATGAACCTTCGACGGTCCCGTATTTATAGGCAATGGTGTAATTGTGTGTGGGAATGGATGTATTAATGGCGGACTTGACGTTCCAGCTGCAATACGCGAGTGTGGAGTAATGGTGAATTGCTTTCGGCACTCGAGGTCATAAATGCGCGATGGGACTTTCGAGGTCGTCGGCCGGTGTCGGTGCTGAGAATGGTCGACCATACTGGTCGATGAAGATGGTCGAAGATGATGATGTCGATGGTCGAAGTAGTGATTTCCTGTCATGGTGTTGTGTGAGGTGTATTACGTTGTTTATTTTTTTTTTGAATTTTTAGCTTTTTATGGGTTTTGGTGGCCGGTTACGGTCGTTATATGATTTATTTTTTTTGTTTTGTTTTGTTTGTTTGTAACGTTTTAATCGGACTCCATTAACGAGTTTCCGAAATACTAGGCCCTGCAATGTTTCTAGTCGGACTGAACCATTGGAGTGTATCTCTTCGACAACGTACGGGCCCATCCACTCTGTGTGGAGTTTCTTGGGTTTTCCTTTGACTCGACTATTATAAAGTAAGGCAAGGTCGCCGACCGACAAATTTTTGTTTTTGATGTTGCGGTCGTGCCATGTTTTCTGTTGTTGCTTGTGAATTTCTTGGTGTTGTATAGCCATGAGTCTGTGTTCTTCCAGCTTGCCGAGTTGAAATAGTCGGTCCTTTCTTGCATGTTCGACTTCGACGTGTAGTAGTTGTGCAATAATAGGTGTCTGCTGTCAGAAATGTAGGGGGACGACTGCTTCTTGTCCGTACACTAGTCGAAAGGGGGTTTGGTCGGTCGACCGTTTATAGGCTGTCCTATACGCCCATAAGACCGCAGGGATTTTCTCGTTCCAGTCGTCCTTGTCGGTACTGCATATTTTGGTTAACCCTTTTGTTAATGTTTTATTGAAAGCTTCAATCGCACCATTCGACTGAGGATGGTATGCTGTACTTCGTCGGTGTTCGATGTGGAATTGGTCGGTCAAGTGTTTAATAGTTTTGTTAATAAAATGTGTTCCTTGGTCGCTAATCAATGTTAGTGGGCATCCGAATCTAGTGATGATGTTTTCGTAGATAAACTTAGCGGCTACCTCACTTGAACATGTATCGACGGGTTCAGCTTCTGCCCATTTAGTGACATATTCTACTGCAGTGATAATATATCTTGCACCTGACCTTTTGGCTGGGATAGGAAATGGTCCTATGACGTCTATGGCCCAGAGTTCAAATGTGAGACTAGGGTTTACTGATATCAGGGGCATTTTTGTGCTCGGCAGGGGTCGACCAAGTCGTTGACATCTGTCACATCGACTGACAAAACTTTTGCAATCTCTGTGGAGTTTTGGCCACCATAATCCTGACTGTTGGATTTTCTTGGCAGTTGTGTCTGCTTGGAAATGTCCTCCTGCAAGTCCATAGTGTGCTTCATGCATGATTTGGTCTCGCTCATGTTCGAGTACACATCTTCGAAGGATGTCGTCTAAGCCCATTTTGTATAGAAATCTGTTGATGAGGCTGTAGGGTGCAGCTTTTATGTCTCGCTCATGTTCGAGTACACATCTTCGAAGGATGTCGTCTAAGCCCATTTTGTATAGAAATCCGTTGATGAGGCTGTAGGGTGCAGCTTTCATAGCTAGGATTTGTTTTTTCTTAGTATTCATACCTTCTGGTGCCTGGCCGATTTCTAAGAACTGAGCAATTTCTTCTAGTTCTTCTGGCACTGCTTCTATGCGAAATAAATGGGCATCTGGTAAGTCGTCGTCGACTCCGGTCGGTTCCTCCCCTGTGTCTATGCGGGATAGATGGTCGGGCCCGACATTTAGTTTTCCTAGTCGAACAACGACTTCAAACTCAAATTCTTGAAAAAGAAGTAACCAGCGACAAATTCTTCCATGATGAAGTGGTTTATTGACGAGGTATTTCAAGGCTTGATGGTCGGTATAAAATGTGAACGGATTTGCTAAGAGGTAATGTCGATACTTTTGGAGGGCAAAGACCATACCTAGGGCTTCCCTTTCAGTGGTCGAATAGTTTCTTTCAGCCTTATTTAGTTTTCGACTGCTATAAACTATAGGGTAATCCATCCCATCATCCCCTGGTTGAGTTAGGATTGCTCCGATTGCTATTCCTGATGCATCAATATGTACATGAAACTTGGTCGACCAGTTTGGAAATTTTAGAATGGGGGCTTCGACTAGTTTCCTTTTCAATTTGTCGAAGGAGATTTGGCATTCCTCTGTCCACTTAAACTCTTGATCTTCCTTTAGTAGTTCTTCCAGAGGATAGGTCATATCTTAATAGTGTCTTATGAATTTTCTATAAGAGCCTGTATGGCCCAGTAGCACCTTGACTTGTTTGGGGTTTATTGGTGGTTTCAGGTCGAGGATAATTTTAATTTTTGCAAAGTCGACCTTGATACCATCTTTACAGACAATATGCCCTAAGAGTATGCCTATGGGAGTCATAAAGATACATTTCTTAATGTTCAGGGAGAGTTGAATCTGTCGACATCTCTCCAGCATAAGTCGGAGCCATTTGCAGTGATCTTTTAAGGTGGAGTATATTGTCTAGTCGTCGAAGTATACTGCCGTGGTCTTATATATATATTCTTGGAATGTCTTGACAACAATTCGAGAAAACACTGCAGGTGCATTCTTTAACCCAAAAGGCATAACTCTGTAAGCAAAGGAGCCAAATTCACAGACAAATGTTGTTTTTTTTTAATCTTCTTTTGCTATGGGTACTTGGTTATAGCCTGAGAATCCATCTGTAAATGAGTAGCATTCATGGCCTGCAACTTCGTTCAAGATTTCATCAGCATAAGGGGTGGGGAATGGGTCTGTCAGTGTGACTTTGTTGAGCTCCCTAAAGTCGACACAAATTCTTAACCTTGTCGGGTCATGTTTCTTAGGCTGTACGACCATGGGGCTTGCCCATTCCGACTGGTCGATAGGGTAAATGATCCCTGCTGCTAACATGTTGTCGATTTCTTTTTTAACTATTTCCTTGTATTTGTGAGCTAGTTTATAAGGTCTTTTCTTGACAGGTCGAACATCAGGTTTAGTATCAATTTTCATTTCTCCCATTTCTTGTACTAAGCCTTTTAAGTCTTTATAGTCCCTGGCAAAGACATCCTGAAATTCTCTAAGTAAGTTCACTATTTCGGTGGTCTGTTGGTCGTTCTAGTAGTCACCAATCTTCGCTATTTTTGGTCGGTCATCATTTGAAATGTCGACCTCTTTAGTTTTCACTTTGGCATCTAGCCACTCGGGTGCTTTAGCTTCATTAATTGGCCGACTCCCTTCTTTGAACTGTGAGAAGGTGGCAGGGAAATCGGCTGCAGTCATTCTGTCAAGATCTGGTTTGTCGGTGGTCTCGACTTTCAGGATTGAGTGGATAGGTTTGGTTGTTTCAATGTGGTCGGATTTCCATCTGAAGCTCTTGCCTTCTATGTGTTCATTTTCTAAGTGTAAACGGGTCGACTGTAGTTTTTACCTAGTTTGTATATTGTTACAGCCCTTGATCTGTCGATGGTCTTGGTGGGGTTGTTTTTCGGTCGATTGGAGAAACTGTTTGATTTGCTGTGCTGTTTCAGCCAATTTTTCCTGTTGAGGTGTGAAGTTGAAGTCTTTAATAAAATTTTCCCTCAGTTCATGCCAGAAGAAGGTTTCACCTCTAGCTTCCTCCATCTTATACTATTTATTGGGTAAGTCGGCTAGGGTTGAAGGGAACAAATGTGGCCAGGCTCTCTCATCTTTATATCCAAGTCTCCTCCACTCCGTTTCACAAGTTTTGATATGTTGTTCTTGGTTTTGACCTTGGGTAAAGGTAGAGATCTGGGTTTGCTGGGTTAACTTCTTTCCACCAAACCTTTCGACAAAGTAAGTCGAAGCAGTTGTCCAGGTCTGTAGTTTTGACTGATGGGTATCCCACCATCTCGCTGCTTGACCTATAAACGTTTCAACGAAGCTTTGGATTCGGCCATGTTCTCCAATATTTTTAGATACCTGTTCGATGTGCATGACTGGGGATTCCCTCTCCTTATACTTGGGTAGTTGTGTAGTGTTTAAGTTGGTTGGTTGTAAGGTAGGTCGTTCCCTGGCTTTCTTTTCAAATATTTTGGGGATAATTGATACTATGAAGCACTGTCGGGTGGGTTTTTTCTGAATTTTTTGTATAGTCTAGCACCCTCTTGCTTGTGTTTCGTAATTTTCCATCTCCCAGTCATATAATTCAGTATTTGAGTTATAACCAATTGAGTCTTGGTTACCTAAGTTAAGTTCTGCATAGATGTTTGGTTCTGTATAGTCTGTATTGTTGTGGATCTGGTAAAGTTGTCTCACATCAACTTCCTCATCAATCGGTTCGGTCCAAGGCTCTCCTTGGGATGGATGAATGGGTACAATGACCTTTTGACCATATCCTTTTAACTTGATTCGTTCCTTGTCTAAGGAGATGGATGCTTTCATCTTTCGTCCCCAAGGTCGACCAACTAGAGCTGGGAAGGAGCTAGATCCTTCTTTTGGGTCAATAATTTCAAAATCAACCTTAGTGGAGATTCCTTTGATGGTCATGTCGACATCTTTCCAAACCCCATGGGTTCAATGAGGCCTTGGTCGGCGAGTTTTAGATAAATGCCCGACTCGTAGAGTCGAGGTCTGTCCATTTTTTCCCATGTATCTCGGGTCATGATATTTACTTGGGACCCGAAGTCGAGCACTACTTGTCGGACGTGGTAACCTTCGATTTCCAGGTCGACATCATTTTTGTCTTTTTGGTTCAAGCTGCAGATGTTCTTAGTTTGTTTTCCAAGGTTGGTACTTTTTATTTCATGCAGTAAGTCAATGAACTGCGCTACGGATTTGTCTGTTTGAGCGAGTTGGATTAATTGCTGTATTGTGTTAGGTCGACTGTTAACGATGTCCTCTTGTCGTGCAATGTCGTGAAATATGTGGGTTGCTTCTTGATATGTGTGTTTTTCCTTCATAGGGTCAGGATAAACATTTGTGTTTTTAATCTTACTGATTTGAGGGTTATCAGGCCCTGTTTTTGTGCCTTGTCGAGTGACAATATGTAAATTTTTAGTAGTTATTACATCATGCTTTTGTACACAAGACAAGACATTAACATTTTTCTTCGTATTGATTTTCTCTAACATAGTAGGACAATCCTCTAACGAGTGATCGCCTACTCCACAGTGTGTACAGAATTTAAGATCAGTTCTATCCTTGTATGGACAGTCTGCGTATCGGTGACCTTCTTTGTAACATGTGAAGCATTGGGTGGGTTGACGCGATCGTATGTCGCGATTCCCAGGGAATCGACCTCTTCCTCCGTAACCTTGGCGTCGATTGTCGTACCGACGCTCATATCGTCGGCCGTCGTATCTTTGTCCGTTCTGATTGTTTGCTTGATTGATTTGCTCATTGTTTTGCGCTACTGCATTCGTTTGGTAGACCGACTGATAGTTTTGTTGATTCTTCAGGTTTAACTGACAGTCGGCGGTGTTATGACTTTTGGTCTCACAGATGGCGCACCAGGAAGCCTTTCCGTTCATGTTAAACGGACAATCTTTTGTGGAGTGATCGCCGTGTTCCTGGCAAATGTCGCAAAATGATTTAGTTTGTACAAAGCGGACGTCTTATCGGCTATATTCTTGTCAACAGTTATCTTTCGAGTGACCGGCCGTCGAGCATTTGGTACACCAGATTTCCTGATTCTTAAGGGTTAGTTCCTTCAAAGACTTCTGCACGTTCTCGAGCTGTTCCTCTAATCTGTGGTCCGTGGGGTAAGCAGGTATGTCTTCGTCCATCTCCACTTGAAGAGCTTTTGTGAGCACGTCTTCATATGTTTTGAACGTCTCCAGACTGATGTGTCGGCGTACTTTCTGCGATAATCCTGCAAAGAACCATTGAATTAGTAACTGTTCATCAATAACATAATCTCGCTGGCTTAGTAGGTCCTTCCAACGTTTATCGTAGTCGCGGACTGTCTCCCCTAGCTTTTGTGACATAGTTTTGAGCTTCTTCGCGGCCAGGTGCTTAGCATCCGGGGTTTTGAAAAATGACAAGAACTGCGCCTTAATCTTGGCTTTCGTTGCTTTGGGTTTCCTTTCCGAAAAGGTCATGTACCATGTCAAGGCCCTTTTCCTTAAGGCTCCTGCGAACTGTGCCATTTGTCGGTCTTCATCTGTAACCTGGTTGGCTTCCCAGGTCGACTTGCAGACGAACCAATGTCGTCTGGGGTCTTCGTCTCCCTCATAAAGAGGGATGTGAGCTGATCTGTGACCCATGTCTGAATCACTTTCACTGCTCTCAGAAGTTGGCGGCGGTGGAGGTGGGGGTGGTGGTGAAAGTGGTGAGGTTATTGATGTAGTCGTTCCTGCGGAATTCTGGTCGACGGAACTTGTGCTCCCATCGGTCGTCGAGTCTTCATCGATTTGCAGTCGGTTAATGTCGACTTCTGCTGTCGATGGTCCGCTGCAACTTTGTGTTCGCAGGTCTGATTGTTCGATTTCTTCTAAAGCTGTACTTGGCGGGGGGGCGCTCCTTCATGTGTCGGTAAGAGCAAGTGGATACTGAGGAGGGAGGGTGCCGCTTGAAACGTCACCCAGTTTCCTTCCAGCGGTCGACGTATAATAAGGTGTCGACCAGTGTACGTTTCGTCACCTAGTCGGCTCCATATACTGAAGTCACCAGCTCGTAGTCGGAGGTCGTCTTCGACAATGGTCTGTATTCTAGTACGCGGATTCAATGGGGAAAGGGTCGTTCCTTCACTGGGAGCTCTTAGTTGGAGAGCTTCTGGCTGCTTTATCCACACTTCTTCTTCCGTAGGGGACGCTTCTTGCTCCACGCCTTCTTCATGTCGGTCATGACCCGACTCTGGCGGATTCTCTTCCTTGTCGTTCTCCCTAGGGTTTTGTCCTCTATGCAGCTCTAAGGCTCTTTCACGTCTTGCTTCCCTTCTTTGGTATCTTTCGTCCCTTTCGGTCTTCTGGATGTCCGACATACTTTCGTACAATACTAGTCTCGTGCGGTCCTCTTTGGTCGACTTTTCATTACTGGTGCCTACTGTCTGGTTTGGGTCGACTAGGATCCACTATACTCTATCTCCGACACATGACCAGCTACCCCCCCATAGCCTACCCGACACTTTTAGAAAGCCCGGATAGTTCTGTCTATTTGCTTAGGAAGTATTCCCACTCCCTTTCTGCAATGAATTTCTCCCACTTCCTCTGCTTCTCCGCCCAGTTAGTGTTTGATGGCTGTTCACATAGTGGTGGACAAGGTTTGACAATGTGTCCTGCTCCCTTCTCGATCAAGAATTTGAATAGCAAGGTCAGTAGGGAACACAAAAATTGTTCGGTGAAATCTGGGTAAAATTTCTCTTTGACAATTTCCACTGAAGTTCTGTCTTCGACTGCTTGTTCCTCACAGAAGTCGTCGGCGATTTTCTCAAACCACTCCGACAAATTTGTTCGGCCTCCTCGGATCAGTTTTTCCAGTAACTGTTATTCTTTAGTTGCGTCCGGCTTTCTCATCCAGAAGTTGCTTCAAGAGTTGGGGCACTGATTCGACGAACTTTTCATGCGTCTCTGTGAAAAATCTTTCTTTTGCCTCAGCGACTGTTAATCTATTCCTTCGTGCGTAATTTTGCAGATAGTTTGCAATTTTACGTTCCCACCAGTCCTTAATCTCCTGCTCTGGTATCATATGTGAGCATATATGTCAGTCATGTACTACCGGCAACGGAACCAATGTTGTAATTTCACAGATCACATAAGGTTACCAATAATACATACTAAAACATATAAATATAAAGCAGAGACAAGAGACAAGAACAGATAAGATAAACAGATTATGTTATTCCAATGAGTTCATACAAGGCAGAGAACTGAACTGAGTTCTCATTTGGCTCAACAGCCTAATATATACAATTTACAAACAGTTACAAAATAACTACCTGTCGGTTCGGTGAACCGACACGACTTTTAGTTAGCCGACCTAATCTTTTGGTTTAGTCGGCTGACCGACTTAGTCGGCTGATCGACTAAGTCGGCCCATCGACTTAGTCGGTTGATCGACTAAGTTGGTCTTCGTTCAAGTCGACGACTTGTGTCGACTTGCTCCTTCTACAACTTGCATGGGTTAAAACATCATCCAACAAAGTACTGACGGAGCTCGCTAGTGCTAGACTCAGGATAATTTCATGGGGTTACATCATAAGACGTTTCCCCAAAGATTTGAAGTTTGAATAGAGATTACTCTCGCTGGTCTGAGGGTGAAATTGGTGGGTATAAACAGCAGCAGTCAGTCCGGTTTTCTTCCACAGAGACATCTATTTTATGGGTTTAACAAAACAATCCACAATCCTGATTGAATCTACTACACAGTTGAAGGTATGTTTGTTAGTAATGTATTGATGCATATAGTATGGATTGAGTATGAACAAGTATCTGAATATACAGTGATATATAAACAAATGTAATGTGAAGAATGTATGTGTACAGTAGAATGTAAGTATATTTAGTGAATGTAAGTGTATATAGTGTACAGACAAGTGTATATACGGTAAGAATATGTATAGTAAAGTGGTATGTAAAAGTGTACACGTGTTCAAATGTCCAAGTATTTATGCAAGTGAATGTACTAGTTGAAGTATGGAGTTGTGATCCATTGCATGCTATGATGAAGCTTGAGATACACTCAATGATGCACTCCTACAGCTTATATTGATGATGCACTTCTATATGATGAACACTTGCTTATGACTATGATAAGGATGCGTACCCTATGATGATGCTATTCACTATGATGATGCATGTCTGATGATTGTGTATGACGATGATGTATAGAGCAGTGTGTGTGGCAGTGATAAGGTTGACTTGGTAGTAAACAGAGATCAGAGGTTATCAGCAGCAGGAAGTTCAGTACACAGCCCAGATCTATTGAATGGACAAGCAAGTAACCAGCAGTGTTGATGAGCAACTTGATCAGCAGCTTTGATGTTTAATATGACAGTGATGACATGGACAGAAAGATAATGTGACAGTAATAACTACAGGGAAGATTTGACAATGACTAGAGTGCAGAGGTTATCAGCAGCAGAGTTTGGTGTGTGACAAGTCCACAGGTTCGACAATCTTCTTCTTATCAGGGTGGCAGGACGGGGCAAGGAAAGGAGGTTGTAGCCTCCTTTCGGTTGAAGCTAGAAAACTAGGGAGTGGCAGCTTCCTTCAGGTCGTAGCCTGTAAATCAGGGGGTCATAGCCTCCTTCCAGTTGAAGCTGGAAAATTGAAGTCTATATAATAAGGGAGTTGTTCCCTCCTTCCAGTTATTTCTGGAAAATTATTTTTAAAAAGGCTTCCGTGGTTTTACCCCTAGAACTTGGGTTTCCACGTCAAAAACTATTGTGTACTGTGCATCTTGTTATTTTTATACACATTGATGATGTGCTGTGATTGGTGATCAGCAACCTGCTTTTGATTAAAATTTTAAATAGTACAAATACTGATTCACCCCCCTCTCAGTATTTCAACAAACTAGATCTAAGATGCTTATGAAAACTTTTGAAAAACTGAGATCTAGTTTTTGAATGCTTATAGATGAGATCTAACAAAAAAATTTGCATGTGATAAATTAGAAGCTGATGCATAAACAAAGTAACCAAGAAAAAGTTGATATTTTGAAGAAAAGAGGAAGAGGAGTGAAGGTTGGTTTGTTGCTGGAATGAAAAAAGCTGAAAGGAGGCCCTTTTGTGGAGCACCGAGGGACAGTGTTTTGAGCTTATTAGATAGGGAATGGCGTCAATCTTGATCCACACCTCATCCGATTGGGAACTTGCAACTAGATCACAAAAAACTTGCACACACCTCGTGAGATCTGGATATATATGTATGAAACAAAAACGAAAGATCATGCTAAAATAATCTTATTTAAGCATATAACTTAGATCTTTGAGCATGCATAATATGAATAAACAAGAGCAAGTAATCTTACATGCCAAATTATATTCTTACTGATTCAACTGAATCCTTTGAAGCTAGAACACAAAGAAGCACACAATTGGAAAAATTTGTAGTCACCACATTTGCAGCATGACGCTGGGAATCCACACAATACAAGCACTACACGGTATAACCTCCAAAGTTTCTGTATTCAGCAAATGAATGAAAAATAACAGTATTACAATAGCCACCTGCACTTCATCCAACTCTAACTAGTTTGGAATGAGAGGGCTATGCTTTATTTGTAGCCAGAGCATGCCCCTGGGGGGCTACCTACACTGAAGATAGACTCATATCTGAATTGAACTAAGTTGAAGTGAAGAGGAATTGAAAGGTGAATGACACCTCTCTTACTTAACTCACCATCACCAGCCAACACACCCAATCTTCATCTTGTTAACTCATGAGGTTGGCGTCTTTCACTCCCTCACACACGAGTTTACAAGGTTGGTGGGAAGATTTGGTAAGGTCGACGTCATCTACCAATATCCCTCGCTACCTCCATGTGATAACTTACACCAAAGTTTTTAAATATTAAAAGGAAGAGGGGTCCACCCCTTCCTCCTATCGTTAGCCTTCACACATGCTAGCGTGAAGTTTAAATGATGTCACCCATCTCTTTTTATTTACCATTCAAATGATTTAAAACCAAATTCTTAAGCCTTTCCAACTTTGAGAGGGTCGCGTGCCTATGGGGGACCCATACCATGTCATCCCATACTTTAATATTTTAATTTTTTTACTTTTTCAACCTTGTCCTTTTGTGTCAATTTGATGCAATTTAGCATTAAAATGCCAAAATGATGTTCTGTTAGCTGAATAATGCTCCACGAGGTGTTCCAGTAGCCCAAATCATATGAAAAGTGGTCTTTGGGGTAAAGAGGACGCTCTGTGTGTGAAAACGAGCATCCCCATGCCAAAAACAGACTCTAAACTTGACTTTTATTACATTTACAAATTTTTTAATTAAACCATTATAAAATGGCCTAATTTTGCAGGAAAATTTTTATTTTCTCGGAATCAGACGAAACTCTAGGGGGGGCTACCACATGTCCATACGACTCAATTCAAATTCCTAGCATGTTGAAAAACACTAACACAAAGGCTCTAATAATCTCCTAAGGCCTAACCATCAAGACGACTACTCCAACTTCGGAGGTGTGAGTGAAAAACTTAGAAATTATTAGTCGTTTGTTCAACAACCAATAATAACCAAGGGAAAAAACACTCTGGGCTAGTCGGCTTGATGCTTAAGTCCGGGAAGCCTAGCCTTTTATAAAAATATATCATGCTAGAACATTTTTTACAATTTCCCCTTGGGGGTATGAACATGTGTTACAATTTTTTTTTAACAGACTCCCAAAAAAAGCTTGGCGGACTTCTGAACCTTGAAGAATGAACAAGTATACTTGTTCTGCTTTGTCGGATCGCTTGAAAAAACCACCAAGTACAATTGAGGTGGTAACACACTGGTTAGACAAGAAGCATAAGCTTTAATTTTAACATCTAGATGAGAAGTATCAGTGAGCATAAAGCACCTTTCCATACCATCCCAATGTTGAGCAGCAAAAATTGCATCAGAACCAAAAAACATAGGAAATTCTCTAATGTCTTTGAATATCAACATTTGGTTAGGGTATCCAACAATATTTGTGAAATCAAATGCACTAAAGGAAGACATGTTTTCCTTAGTACTTGGATCAACAAAAAGCTTATACATATCAGTTACAGAATCGAAAGTTAGTTGATTGCTTACCACTCTCTTCCAAATTCGATCTTTCCTTTTTAACAATATGGCTTAGATTAGGGAGGAGAGTACCTTTGAAACTAGCCCTTGTCGAGTACCTTTTTGGATTACTTTCTAATGGAGTCACCAGGAAAGACCTACAAAGTTAGACCAAGAAGATCTTGCCAGAAGCGTTCCAGGATTCTTGTTGGAATCGCCAGATAAGCCTGCAAGGGTAGTCCACGAATATATGAAATAAATAGAACCTCAAGACTTACCAATAAATGTCGTTTTTCCAGGGGAGTGAGAGACTCTATATCAATCACTTCAAATTTTGAAATGGTCCTCGGCAACGGCGCCAAAATGTTACTGGATGGAATGGCAATCCAAGCCACCGGTAAGCTTTTACAGAGAGAGTGACCACTATCACCTTGATCACTTCTCCCAAATTTCTTTGGAAGTCGAAATCTCCTAGGGAAGAGCCCTATGTGATCCTGCAAAAAGACACTCATACACACAAATACACCTTACAAGCATGTGAAGCCAACGACCAGTGCCTAATCGAGTCAATCAAAAGGTGTAATAGAGGAAATATTAGCATGAATGTAGATCGTGCAAGTATAATTACAACATTGCAAGTGAGCCAATAATGGAGCTAATTTCTTCCAATGTGCATCTAACAATAATAGAATGGAGACAACATGTGAGAATCAACAATACATATGTAATTTATCTCAACCAAACAACTACAATGGTACATGTACAACAATATGCGTAAATATATCAGCCATTATAAGCAGTATTCATAACCCAATTGTTGAAGAGATTGATAGAAGCAGTATTTACTATTAAGTATAGTATATTTATTTAACCCAAGTTCTTAATTCGTATAACATGCGTAAAATACTAGCTAACATCAATTTGAATGTGTATTTATATATTTATTAGCAGACTATATATAAGATGGTAAAGATGCAAAACAATACACTTTTAGTGATAATCTATGCTAACAAATTATACTAGCCCTTATTAACCACTGTTTCTTTATTGTTTGCGGGGTTTGAAGGAGGAAGGTGAGGAGGGTTGCCACTGTAAGGGCATCCCTAAGGGTGAAAGGCAAATCCTAGGACAAGCCCTTACTACAGACCCTGTAACAGTCGTAGCCTGAGGTGAAAGGAAGAGAAGAAGGAAGGGGTGAGAGATGAGGCTTAGGAGGGAGCCGAGAGGGAGGAGGTAGCAAAATAATGGCTAGGAGGGTGGTTTGGAGGGTAACTGGGAGGTGTAGGAGAGGGTTTCTACAGGTGTTTAGGGTTGCAGCAGTCTAGGGAAAGAAGGGTAGGGTGGTAACAGCCTGAGGTTGAAGAAGGGAGAGTTGGAAGCTTGGAGGAAGGATAGGAGAGGGAAACGAGGGCTACTGCTATAGCAGCTGCAAACGCGAGGGAAGGAGCAGCCCAAGGGTTGCCTTGAAGGCATACTCGAGGGTGGAAAAAGAGGAAAAGAATGGATAGCCGAGGTTAGGAAAGATAGGAAAGAGGACAGCCGAGGGTGAGAGGGAATGATTGGGATGCTGTTGAAGGGAAAGGAGAAGGAAACGAGGGTTAGGGAAGTAGTTTGTAGGACTGTTTTAGGTATGGAGATGAGGGGAAATGTTTCCAAGGTGCCCTAGTCCTAGGGTATCTAAAGAAAAGATAGGATTCCTAGTGAGAAGAAGGAACCTACTTAGGAAGCTATCCTAGAAATCTAAGGGTAAATCCTAGAGGACTCCTACAAGAAGTCGTGTCGTTTCTTGCCAAGGTGACAAAAAGGCTGGAAATGGCCTATTTTAGAATAAATGCAGCCCTAAAGCTACCAGTTAATCTTGAACATGCATCATCTACCAGCATTTAAACAAAGAGATAAGAAACCAAACCTCCGTGTGCTAGTGTTTAACCAACAAATCCAAGCATCACCTTGCAAGAGAATTCAACCCAAGAACACCAAGTAAAGCTTGCATAACAAATAAAATCTTCCTCAAGAGGGGTGCATCTTCTCTAAAGAGCCCTAGTTAAGGTAAAAGAGTAACATAGTAATAATCCCACTTATCTCATATTTTAAAAATGAAGTAAGGAGATCTATTTATATGATCTTACACTCACTTTTTACAAAAATATCTAGGCCAACATGCTTTTAAAATATCAATTTGAAATTATAAAAAGTCAACTTAAAATTTCAAACAAAATAATAATAAAAAATGGCCTAATGTAGGCTCAAGGTAGGCTACCTAGGGTGTTTTTCCCCTCAGTGTCGAAAATAGCCTAAATAAGCGATTCACTCCGAACAAAAGGTTGGAGTGATCTGGAAGGGGGGGCGTCATGCCCCTACTAACCCCAAGATGTTGTAAAATCCCTCACCCCCCCCCTCAAGCAACATGTACAGCCTGGTGAAGGAGAAAACATCTTGATGAGGAAGAGTGTGTTATCCACTTATTTGTACCATAGTTGGATTAGCGAAGGAGCCATCGGTTGACAAACATGACAAATGTTTGATTCCAGTGTATCAGATGATCCACCTTTGTGTCTAGCTAGTTTTGGCTAGTCAGTTTTTTGTTTGAATAATTTTGACCATGGCCCCGCGGGGTTTGTAATAAAATGTGCTAGTAGAGTGCTTTGAGTGGTTCGGTCTCCTAAGACGTAAAATTTCAACTTAAGGTATTCTAGGGATTTTTTTTCCCTTGACAATTATGCTTTGCCTATAGCCGAGTATAATTGACGAGGTTTTCTCTCGCTTCCTCCAAAGCTGGAATGCCCGATTTTGAATTCTGGGCCTTGGGGGGTTATTAGAGCCCAACTTAGTATATATAAACCTACTAGGCATTATTAGAATAGAGCATGGTCATGTCCTAAGTCACTAGGACCCTTAAAAAAATTTCCGAAAACATTTTACTGGACACATCAAAATTTTAATTTTTTCTAAGTTTTTTAATTAAATTTTTCCATAATTTAAATGGAAAAAATCAATTTGTAATAAGTCGGTCATCCGGAACCCAATTCAGTGATTGAAGGCTCTAACCTTAAGCCAAAAATCATTCTTGATCAGCCAGCTGGCCAAATCCAAGTTTCAGAAGTTCATTCGACCTCATAATTAACAATTTCTCAAAAAAGTCATTTATGGAGAAATTATTAATTAAAAGATTAAAAATGAATGTTTTGGAGAAAATAAAAAACTCTCCAAAATTAACCAATTTGAATAAAATAAAAGGCTAAATGACATGGCACGGAGCATTTATGATGATTCCAATCAATATCGGTCAGTTTTAGATCAAGTATCGGAGTGTAGCAGTTGAACTATCAGTCAGAAATTTGCCCTCTTTGGTCAAATCCGTTTTTGGTTGAAGTGTGGGTTATCTATTGGTTGGGTGATCATTATGAGGGAGGATGAGCCACCTCACCCCCCCTCATTACTCCAGCACTCAGTTACAACTTAGTTGCAGCTCAATTTGACTCCAAATGATCATGCCGAGCTCATTCAATTACTCCGGTGTTACTCTTAGTTTGGTTTTAGGGTTTTAGCCTTCTCTCTTTGTATAAATAGAGGCTCTTTGAACTCTATTAGGGTGGAACTTTTGTGGCAGAGTTACTCTATAGAAATTGTATTAGGCTTTGCTTTGAATTTTTAATAAGAATTTCGACTTTGGAGGTCTATGAGCTCTTGCATGTGGTATACATTTCATGGTTGAGGTGACATTGCTTCTAACCCTTTGCTTTTGAATACTTTGAATGAGATCAATTTCATTTTGTTAAAGCTCAAGAAGGCCACTGTTGGCATGGTAGAGTAGTCATTTGATGTTTCAAGTTGATTATTTATGCAAAGTAAATTAAAATCTTGATGAACATGAGTAGTCAGTAATGCGTAGTGTTGATCCTGATTTAGTTCTCTTAACATACTTTCATATGATTTGATCTCACTTTGTGTTTGAGTTTTGGTGTTATTAGGTTTCACAGGTTGAAGAAGGGTGTGAGTTCAACTACATCTAGCCCAAGCTTCAAACAACCCCTTTGTTAACACTTTGTGATTGTAGAACCTACACAGATCGTATTCTTCTCTTACAAAAGAAAGCTGGAAACTTCTCTTCCGCTCTTGTGTTCCATCCACAAGAACCCCTTCTTCTTTACCCTTTCCTTTTTCTTGTTTTGCATTGCTTAGGAAGTAGATCCACTCTTTCATTGTTTATATTTAGATCTATCTTCTTTAGGCTGTGTTAGATCTGATATTATTCATTAGATCTAGGAAGAAGTTTGTACTTTCCATGCAAAATTTCCAAAACTTTTCTAAGTACAAAATTTTTTTTTTATTTTTTTTTATTTTTGCATTGTCTTTCCAATCACTTTTTAGTATTGTTAGCTTGCTGATTTTTTACTTTTGTGACAGGTACAGCAGAAGTGCTGGCAAAAAATTGAAGATTCAAAGCTTAAAAAAGACTCATAATCCCCCTTTCTTCATTCCCCTTTCTTAGCTCAATCCAGAAGCCTTCCAAAGATAGGAAAATAGGCAAAAAGCATCAAAGGAAAGGCATTGTAAAGAATTAATAAAAGAGCAAGTGGGATTAAGGCTCCCACACCCCACTTCCCCCATTTGGGGGAAGCCTGTATCGCCATTGTCCATATTTCATTTTTTTCAATTTGCTTTATACCTGCAAAATAAATAAATGGTGAAAGTAGAATAGGGTAATCAGTTTCAATTTGTTAAAAAAGCTTAGTTAGAATTGATTTCATTAGTATATTCTTGCTAGTTTCCTCTTGTGCAACCTGTCCTCATGCTAGATTAGGCTTGGTTTCATTTTGCTTGCATAAAATTATCAGAAAAGAAAAATTTGTTTGATTAGTTGTTGATTAGTTTATCATCCTTGAAAAGTGAAGTAAAATGTCTCTCTAATTATTTACTTGGTTAATGCATTGCTTCTTTACTTTCTTGATAGAGTTTTGCTTACCCCCTTGCTTTCCCGATTAGGGCCCTAAAAAGCCTGAAAGAGATTCTTGGGTGGTTTTGATCTTTGTGTTTCCATTTCTTTTAAGTTTAACGAATTAATTAAGTCTCTTGAACTTGCAATAACATAAATCAAGAGCACTCTCTATCGGAGATCATACTTAGAATTGCATATCCTTGCATTAGGCATCTTAGATTAGCTAAGTCTCTTGAACCACTGTCATAAGACGGGGTCAAGAGAGCTCTTTGTCAGAGAGTTTTAATCAATTAACTTAATAAAATTCGCAACGCACACCCCCTAATTAATTAACTTCGTTCTCTCCTTGTCGGAGTATGCTCTAACCGACCTCAAAATCGGAGTACCCAGAAACGGCACTGGATCTCTAATCTTGCAAGAATAACTTAATAAAATTTAAAACCCCGTAACCAACGCACCGACGTTGTAGGGAATTTTCTAAAGTACTTCTTAGTAGAGGCATCGAAACCCTTGTTGTCTAAGCTTCTCAGTCAGCTGGTCAATCTCTGCGATACCAGCTTGGGATACTGGGCAGACCCAACATGTCTTCAACGGATTGAACTTGGAATATTCTCTCGGCTTTTTGACAAACCTTCGTTGACACCCTAATCAAGAGCACTTAAAATTCTTAAAATCTACCAAGAGCACTCGCACAACCTAATATTCACTAGTCTAATTTCTAGACTTGTTATTTAATTCTTTGTACATTTCAGTATTTTGACTCCATAAGGCACTAGTCCTTTTTAATCTGCATAATTATTTTATTTTGATCAATTGTCTGTAGCTTGTTATAATTTCTATCTCTGAATGCATAATTAACGAAGTCTGGAATCATTCTTATCTTTTGATCTCTTGCTAGCAACGTGGATTGCTTTTGATTTATGTGTCATAATCATAATAAATAAACACCTCTACTCACAGTAACTTCTAAAACAACACCCATCTGCATCTGCAACCTTTTAAAACACTTTAACAACTTAAGAGCCATAGAAACTCTTTTGTAGGGACTACTCCCCTTGGCTTTGTTAGGATTTAGCCTAAACGGAGGAGCTAGGAGTAGGTGACAGTACCTAGCTCTGTGCTTGCCCCCAAGGTCACACCTCTCCCACTTTCCTAAGTGAGGAGACAGCTTTCGGAAGATTTCTGCTGTTGGTGTGCAATCGACGGACAACGGAGTGCCTAAGAGAGAAAGCGCCAGCTGAATAAGAGGCCAGGAGGTTGTCCATGTGGTTGTAAAAGGAGACCAAGGTCTCGTAGCTAAAACAAAAGCCACTTGAGCAAGTATGCACGGCGTGTAGTCATGTGACCCAATGACCAACCCTTAGGAGCCTCGAACACCAACCCCGAGGTTAAAAAACGCCAACGAAGGGAAGTCAACAGTGCCATTAAGCCATAGTACTCCTAAAAGAAGAACCAAAGGGCCCTGCCATGACTAAAGTCTAACACTACTGAATAGCACACCTCCTGGTCAAAAAATGGGCCTCTCTCTCCCTGGGGTATATGTGTAGCGTAACAGGTCCTCTTTGGTTTTCTTTCAGTTTCCCTCCTTCTACTTCTCCTCCACCTCCTCCTCCCCACGGTATGTCCCACTACCTACCTCTTCCTGCTCTTCCTCATTCCTCCTCCGGTTTCCAATCACTATCATCAAAATAACAAATGGAACCAACAAAATAAACCATATAGCCATCATCATGTTTGTTGGAAGTTGGAAGTGGAACTAGAGATTTAACCTGTTGCTCTGCAATAGAGTGAGGGAGAACGCTTGGGAAAGAGTTGGAGAGGAACATCTAGATTCTAGATTTTAATGCTCAAGCATTCAAATATAGATCAATCATCAAACTTCAAACACAAAGTAAATCAACAAGAAACGGTTTAGAGTTTAGAGCTAAGTTGCCAGGAAACATGGGTACGGGGACGGGGGCGCCACTTTTTGAAACAGGGTACTTGGGTACGTCGAGGGTACTGTAGACATATATATACATATATATGTGTGTGTGTGTGTGTGTTAAAATTTATAAAAATAAAACATTTCACACTCACATCATACATGCATATTTGATATTTCTAAATTCAATGATTCATATGAACATTCACATTGAAAATTTGAAACATAAAATAATAAATTTGATAAATCATATGACATAGACTCATAGTAGATATCAACTGGAAGACTAAAGTTATATTAATATAATCAACAACATAAAATATTATATGTCCATGACATCATGAGTTCAAACTTCATTGCCATACTACATCCAAAATTTGCCTAAAGGCATTTTTAGACATGAAAAAGAAAGTTCAAAACAGTGAACAAGATAGTTGATTTGGATTCTTCAAGCCATGTCATCAGCAGCCTTAGGATCAATGTCATTAGCATCACTAAGGTCCTCTGTCACGTCGTCGCTGGAGTAGTGAGCACAGTGCACTAGCAGTGAGAAATGCAGTGTTGCGCTGGTTTAGGTAAGGGGCAAGGGCCCACATAACATGTGTTTTAGTGTTTTATTATTTAATTTTTAAAATTTTGAACTTCAAACTTTGCAAATTGACTCATCCCGAACGAGCTAAGATAAATTGTCCAACGGTTGTACCGGCCGCGTACCCAAACACATGGTACGACGTACCAAAATCCACGCAAATACCCTATTTTCATACATGAACTACCCAGTACATGAGATTGGATTTGGGTACGGCTGGGGACGTACCATTGAAGTAACCAAGTAGCCGGTACTGGTTCGTGTACCCGACCCCTCGGTACGGGTACCTATGCAACACAGGTTTAGAGCCTACCTCTTTGGTTCTCCAATGGTAGTGTGTGATAGCCTTCTTCAATCTCCAAGGACCAAGAAAAACACAAGCTTGATGGTAGCCTTCTCTCCTCCTCCTTTCCTCTCGTCTCCTCTCGTCTCCTCTTCTCTTCTCTTCTCAAGCAATGCAAAGTGAGAATGAAAGTGGATAATAAGGCTTTATCCCCCCCAAGCCCTTTTGCTTTCCCTCCAACACTCAAAGCGTGGGCCCCACCTTCCATCTCCTCCTCATTTCTGCGGGTGACGCGAAGCGCTTAAGGAAGCTACAGGAAGCGATTTGAGAAGCGCTCAGAGGCGTTTTAAGCCAGATTGGGAAGTGTTGAGAAGTGATCGCTTCCTTAGCGATTTGTATCAGTGGCATGGAGCGCTGAATTGGATGCCGAAGCACACTCTCAAAAACCATTTCCAAATGGGAGCGAAACTGAAGCGCAATTCCAGCTAGCTTTGGCCGAAATCCAGCTTCTGGAGCAGGGCTGCTTCCCCGCAATACAGGTCCCAGAAGGTCGCCAAAGGTCTGAATGTGCCCACCAAATCTTTGGGAGACCCATACTACAATATCTGGAAAGTCTCAGCACCATCCTCCAAATATTGAAGTAGTTACGGAAGAATTATCATCAAGAGAGGATGTTTTTCCTTGCATGGGCGACTCATCTGGAGCAGGCAACACATTTTTGGAGTTATATTGTATGCATGGCATGCATGTCTCTTGTATCCTGAACAACTATCGCAGCTATGATTATTGGTATGTCATTACAATCTCATTGAAGCTTCATAATTTATTTGTCTTTGTCATATTTGGGGTGTGAGCACGTAATCTATTATTGCATGCAAAACAATTTATATGTTATCCAGACCTAAAACCCACAAACATACAAACAATCACCATAACCTATCAGTATAAAGGAAAAATATCAGTTTGGGATATTACATTTATATTCTTGATTGAACACCTGGAAGCCCAATTCATGGCTTCCATGGCGGTTGCTATGGCTAACTCAAGTGATGGTTTCCTTTTTCCTTGCTTTGAGTTTGTTGGGTCATTTTGCCTGGGCTCTGATATGAAGCGCCTTTCCCTCACTCCGGTGCTTCAAGCAATGCAAACTACTTAAAATCATATGTATCATAATTGTTCTTCAATTGCAAATTCATGCTGAATGCGATGAAAAGAAGTTTACACTAAATTGGGCTTTTGACAAATTCCTGGATATTAAGTTATATGGTGGTCTTTTCTGTAGTTAATTTCTTGATGATAATATCAATCTGCGTCTTTTTGAGTGGATCAGCAAGACTTATGTAGATACTTCTTTTCTAACATGCAGTCTGATAGAAATGTGCTTTTTAGTAACAAATTCAATATCTGAAAATTTTCAAGGTTCCATGGTTATTTATTCCATCTTTTCTTTAATCAACTAATTTTTTGAAGAACTCTTCAGGATTTGGTTGTAGGATATATGGGGGTGCCGAAGTACCCAGGAGTAAGCATGACTCAACATCCTCAATATATTACAGTTAGGTCAGTCTTTGCCTTCGCCTTTGCTATCCATGAATTAATAAAGTTTCACTGTATTAAGTCACATTCTCATTTCAATTTCAACTACTATAGAAATTTGACAAGCCCATGAGTAAAAGGTTGTTAAATTTATTCACTTTCCTCGGGTATTCCAATCACAGGAATGAAAAGGGAAGATGATTACTTAATGTAGTTCAAACATTAAACATTTAATATATTTCTGTCATATTATGCCATTCCAAATTCAAGAATATTACATACATATGAATAAATTATTATGAGCAGTTATTTGAAACTCTTTTTGTTAATCTTAATGGCAGGAATGAAAGGGGAAAGGAAATGCTTGATATGGTTCGGCATCTCTTGGAAATTACTCCAACTGTCAGCAGTGTAATAATGATAATGTCTTAAATTTAGCTTTTCCATTACTTTCCGTGCAAGATGCAGTATGGGCCTTAGACAGTCAGTGGTTTTTTATATGCATAAACATCACATCCCTTAACATTACTTCATCATTTCATCAGGGCAAGCGACGTTCATTTGTTATGGAAACGGTTAAAGCTGACGACAAAGCAAAAACTGGTATAACTTGCTTCTTGTTCTAGAGATTGATTGACATACCTAAATTATGTTTGCAGTTTACTTAAAACATACTAAATCAACTAGCAGAGCAGAACTGATACTTTTAATGTGATCTTTTCACAGCGAAGGGAAACTCTCAACCTGTTCCAATATTTGTTGGGAATGCCATTGCCTTTATTCTAAACCTGGTTAGTATTCTTGTTTTTATTGAGATTTGTTTTATGTTAAAAAACGTGCTAGTTCTTTTGGGTCAAGAACTCAAAGTTGCTTATATTTACACTGATCACCATCTTATTGTTGATAAAATTTTGATACTATGATGTTTTACATTCATCATCTCTCTGCACATGAAATGTAACAGATAGAGTGGTATATTAAATAGATCTTGTTTCAATTTTGAGAATTTTGTTATTGTTTGGGTTAGATTGGACCTAAGGGTTTAGAGTTTGCTCGATATTCATTGGACTATCACACAATACGGAACTATTTGCATGTCTACCGTACCTGGGGAAAACAAAGGTATGACAATTCCTTTAATTATGAAATCTCTTGCCTTTTTGTAGAGTTTAAAGGAAATAACCCATGTGTATCTTGCGAGGATGCAGGGCTGAAAAGCACATGCCCTCTTATGCAAAGAAGATGGTTACCATGTACAATGGCAATGGAGAAATCGACAAACTACTTTCCACAGAATAGATTCAATTTTATTGAAATTGGAAGAGCGATCTAACAGTAGAAATGAAAGACTGATTGATAACAAGCATGTTCTCAAACAAGTTGTTAAGTTGCGAACCAAATGAAGTTCCATTACTTCCCCACGCTCTTAAGGGTGAGAGTTGAAATGATTTTGTAAAGGTATAGTGTCATGGATCATCCTCCCATACTATGGGACAACATACTTCTACCCAAAATGTAATTGTATTATTGTACAATAGGTCCAAAGTTGAACAAATAAAATTTCTTGAAAGGATTCGGAGAAAGAGTGAGATTCTTGGTTAACATGTGTTGCCTCTATTTTGATGGGTCTCTCAGGTTGATATGTACCTTAAAAGGATATATGTATGTTAGTTGGTTAATATTGTGTTAGTTACAATATTAGAATTTCTTTGAAAACCAAATCTAATTGCTCAATTTGCTATTATATTTTCTCAAGAAAACAAGTAATTAAGATTTCCATGTCCATTAAGGTTGCGGTTCCCTAAGAGATTACAAGATTATATGCACTTTTCTATAGAATAATATTCTCAACTAATTAGGAGGTATGCTCTATAACGATGTTTTTGCACTGAGAGGAACGAGGTGCTCTACAACCCAGTATGAGGGAGATGTTGTCACATAACGCAGCATTATGTGAAAAGAAAAAGTAATTAAAAATCACATTGGCTCATAAAATAATCAATTTAAACCAAATGAAATGTAATTAAAAAAATCCATGGCTCATAAAACAAAACAAAAAAATGCAACCAGCTTAGATCTACCTTAAATCGATGTCTATCAAGCACCAAGAGGGATCAAATTTCTCAAGGTGTAAACTTTTTTTGGATGTGTAAAAAGTTTATGATAAAAAATAAAAAAATTACACCACAAAAAATTGAATCCCTCTCTGTGCTTGATAGATCCGGGTTTAAGATGGATCTATGCTAGTCTATAGGCAATTAAAGAATAACTATGAATAACATTCCTGCATTGGTATGTTAACACTAGCTTAAAAATGCTTCATTTTTAAATCATTCATAATATAAACAAACAAAAATACAAATGCTTAAGGCTTGGATGGTGAGTTTAAGGAAAGATTTACTCTCTTGAATCTATGTATGGATAGATTTTTTTATTTTTATTTTTTCAGAAGGAAAAAAGCATGTCCTTGATATTCATAAAATTGAATCAAAGGGCATCTGAAGTGCCATCCCTGAGTAAGGGTTGCAATCATGCAAGGTCAAAGAGAGAGTTCCATTCTGTTGTACACCTATAACAAGTCTCAACTCAACAGAGCTGCCAAGGGGGAGATCAAAGAACATTCCCATCAAATACTAAATCCAGTCAGGGACAGAAGGAGATAACTGTCCATCAAACCCATCTCCACCGTGAACATAAAAGTGCAAAGCTGCTATCTGAAGGTACCTGCTCCAAACAGCCAAAAATGTGCCAAATAAGAAATAGGAGAACATGCTCCTGCACCAAGCTCAAAAGAGCTTGTAAGTGTCATGAGAGACCAAAAGGCCTTCAAAATTATCAGAATAGATACCAGATCCAGGAGCCAAAGAAAGGGCAGACTTCGATAGACTGTCTGCGAGCTGATTATGTTCACGGTAGATATGACTGAAGGACAAGTGAAGAAAGCATGTGCAGAGTTTTCTGGTATCCCTGCACCAGTGACTGAGATCTGGTGGAGAAAGGGCATCAGTACCCTTAGCTCAATTAATAATGACAGAAGAGTCACCAAATATATTAAGTGTGGGTATCCCCATCACCTGGGAAATATGTAGAAGAGCCCAAAGCCCTATCAGTTATGCTTTGGTATTGGTGCATGATCCAGCCCCCAGAGCAAACTCAAAGGAATGAGACTTATTCAGGTATAAGTAGAAACCAACTCCTCCAATATTTTTGGCAGATGCCCCATCAAAAAATCCACAGGGGTAGGCTTAATTGCCTTTAAATTGGGAGGTCGATACAACTGAGAGAAGTTTGCAATTTGAAAAATTATGCTCAAGACAGACATATTTTTTCCTTCGAAAATGTAAGTATTCCTTGCTTTCCAGATAGTCCACATAGCAAAGAAAGGAAGGTAGCAACAGACCGAGTACTTTGAGAACCTAACAATCCAGTTCCTTAGATAATTATAGAGACTATCACATTGGAAAGGGGGAAAGAAGTGGAACTGTCCACTCAAATGACTAATAACACTCTTCCAGACAAAGCATATAGAAAATATATGTTGAACACTGTCTTTGTCTGCACTACAGAGTGCACATATGCCAGGCCCTATCCAACCTTTCTTTTGGAGATTGTCCCACGTTAGTATTTTATTTTCCAAAGCCAGCCAAATAAAACAACTAATTTTAGTGGGTAAGATTCCAGACCAAATGAGGGCTAGCAATATGTTACCAGCTAGGGGAGATGAAGATTGAACGACACAATCATAAACAAGCTTAGCAGAAACTGAACCGTTTGATCTGTTATGATCCCAAACAAGAGAATCCGACAAAGGATTGAGCCTAATCCTTCCCAGCTCCAGTCCCCTTGTGTAATTGTCCCATGCGATCTTCTATTCGCTTGCAATGTACAGGTCCTCAGCCATGTACCAGTAATTGTGCAATCCAGGTAAAATATTGCGTGCTTGCGAGAGCGTGGTAATGTCTAGGTCCTCCAAGAATTCTCTGAGCCCAATTGGTAGAGTATGAGGAGTTTGTGTACCAACGATAGGGTCGATTCCCACGAGGACATCTAGACCATTACCCATTTGCCATGTTAAACATCTTCCCAGCCATGGAAGAGTTTGCAAAAAACCTTTCCAAAAAATAGAAACTCCACGGATATTAAAGTTTTTACCTCTGAGCCATGCCACCATCGAAAGATTCTTCAGGTACTTACCAATTAGAACACTGTGCCACAACCCTTCATTTTGTAGAACCATCCAAAAGTTTTTTAACCTTAGAGCAATACTGAACCAATGTAGGTTTTTGATGCCCCAACCACCATTCTCTTTCGGCCAGGATAGTTTCTTCCAACAAGATAAATGATACCTATGTTTAATTCCTGTAGAGCCCCATAAAAATGCAAATGTTAAACTTTTGAGCCTTTTTAAGACAGAGACGGGAATGGGTGCAAGGCTCAACCAGTATACCGGGAGACTGGACAAAACAGCTTGGACAAGGATCAGACGACCACCCAAAGAAAGATGCTTATGAGACCAGTGAAGAATTCTATTTTCAAATTTCTGTACCAACCAATTCCAATCACTGACCTTATACCCCAACGGTTTAAAAAAATAGCCAAGGTACTTGAAACCAGAGGAAATAGGTTCCATTTTATAAGGCAAGACTCTAGCAATATCACCAAGTGTACCTTTGTCCACGTTGTTGAAGAGGAAGCAAGATTTATCAAAACTTATGCTCATCCCTGATGCCTTACAGATGGTACTTAAAATAACTTCAAAAGCAACCCATTCAGGCAGGGTACCGGTACCAAGCAAGATAACATCATCCACGAAGAGGAGGCGTGTAAGGGCAAGTGATGAGGAGATTTGTATTCCTCTGATGAGACCATGCTCCCTAGCATCAGAGATCAAGAGACTGAGACCTTCTATAACAAGTATGAAAAGCAAAGGGGACAAGGGACAGCCTTGTCTAATTCCCCGAGAGGCACTGAAGAACTGTGAGGGAGTACCATTGATTCGTACAACAAAATTTGTTGAAGTGAGGCTTCCCATTATCTAATTAACACCAAGGAGAGGCATCCCAATCTGAATCAGAATGAGTCTAATGTAAGACCAGTTAACTCTGTCAAATGCCTTTACTAAATCCAATTTGAGGATGAGAGCACAAGTGTTCTTGGTTTTCATCGTGTGGAGAGTCTCCTGGGTAATGCCTATAGGTTCCACTATCTGACGATTTTTAAGGAATCCATACTGCTCTCTGGATATGTGAGAGACCAGGAATGGCTTCAGTCTGACAGCAATAACCTTTGCAATTAGCTTGTACATCAGGTTACACAAGGAGATAGGTCTAAAGTTAGCAAAGGTTGAGGGTTTATCCTTTTTAGGAATCAGGGAAAGGAAAGTAGAATTCAGAGAGGGAGTAATGAAACCTGTAGTCCTTGCACATTCAATAGCATACAACAACTCATTTCCCAATAGGTCAAAGAAGTGTAAGTAGAATTCGACAGGCCAACCATCGCGTCTAGGGATCCTATCCTTCTTGAAAGATTTCAATGCTCCTTCGATCTCAGACAGAGTGACAGGAGCAGTGAGTCTGGGGGCCTCCTCCTGTGAGATCATAGAGGGGTAAAGCATGACAACCTTGAGTTGTGCTAGCAAGCAGGTTTGTTTATCATCACAGAAGATATGAGCGAAATGTCTTTGGCCCAGCTCCTTTAGAGCATTCTCCTCCTCAGTACTGTGACCATCCTCATCTTCTAAAGACCAAATAGTATTATGATTTCTTCAACCCGAGGCTAGAGCATGAAAGAACTTGCTGTTAGAGTCACCATACAGAGCCCACTTTGTACGGCTCTTGAGTTTCCAAGTGAGTAAGAAATGATCCTGCAGCTTCTTTTTTTGGGATCTAAGCAGATTAAGAGCTAACTGTTCCTCATGGGTGATAATACCTGAATAAGATCCCAAGAGCAGGGTTTCAATATCCTTATCTAGCCTGATAGAATCAGATTTCATAGTTTTTTCTTTTTCCCGAGTCCAATCTTTAACTTCCTTCTTCAGAGTTCGAAGCTTATGGGTGAGGAGGTCCAAATCATTAAGAGAAGACTGAGGATTAAGCTCCAGCCATCTCTTAGCTACCTAGAGATTGAATTTCAGATCGGCGAGCCAAGATCTATTAAACTTGTAGGGGAAGTTGCAGGAACCCACCGATTTATTCCATTCAAAGCATATCGAGTAATGATCAGAAATATCGGCATGGTGAATCCATGCACGGTGGACCTTTAGGGAGGGAATCAAGGTAGAAGAGAGTAAGAAGCGATCTAATCTTTTGCTGATACCCTCTTCTCCAACCCTACCATTTCTCCAAGTGGGCCCAACATTGGTAGGGGCTATGTCCATAAGACCAACAGAGTAAAAAAGGAGTTTGAAATGAGAGGCAAGAGGATCCGGGACAGCTCTCTTACCCAAAATCTCTAAGGCATCCCCCCCCAGGATCAAATTTAGAACACTGAGAAGACCCCCCCTAAGAACTTTATCCCAAAAAAGATCCCTATTTCTGTAGGGGTCGTAGTAATTAAGAATGACTAAAGGAGTACTCATTCCACGAAAGTCTGCTTTAACAAGAATACTAGCTACAGTCTCAAAGGCCCGCCATCTAACCCTATGAGGGTTCCAGGCCGTTAGCAACCCACCCGAGAGGCCAGAGGCACTAATGGCACAAAATTCCCATCTGGGTAATAGCTTGGAAAAGGTAAGGAGAGCGGGATAAGTACTACACATTGTTTCCTGAAGGAGTATCATGTCAGGTTGAATCGAGAGGAAAAGGGAACGGAGGCTACATTGTTTGGTCTTGCCTCCCAGACCTCTGACATTAAGAGAGAGGATTTTCATTAAGGAACAGGAAGGAGGGGAGACGAAGCTCTAAGTCCCCGATGTGGGTTCCCTCTACCTGCATTTTTTATGCGGCCCGAGAGAGGAACATAAGGAGGAGAGGCTGAGGAGAGAGCCCTAGAGGATTCCAGCTTGTCCCTCTTTTTTTTCTAACAGTTACATTTTCGAAACGGATCGAGTTCAGGTGAAGAGTAGAAGGGGAAGAGGGGGTAGAAGCCGAAAAGATTGACACTGATTTTTGGAGCGAGGGGTTTGTGAAAGAGGGAGAAGATGTAGGACTTCGTGGTGAGGGTGGTAGTGAGGGAGGGGAGTGGAGGAAAATCCACTAGTGAGGAAAAGGAAGGCACTGCAGGTGAGGAGATTGGAGTCAGGTTGGGAGGTGGTGGCAGACAGGGTAAAGGTGACTGAGAGCAGACGAGCAAGGGTGAAGTAGGAACTTCAGAAGAGACCATAGGGGAGTTTTCAACCACAGTTGATACAGTGGGACAAGCAACGGCAGGAGGAGTGACCAACCCATCTAAGGCCTCGAGTAGTGACTCAAAAACATCTTCAAATAGTGAGAGGGACTGTGAGTAAATACCAGTTTTGGGATGCTGCAGATCCGATAAAGGAGACAGACCGCATGTATCTGGTGTTCTTTCCTGGCTTGTGCATGATCATTCATTCAGGAGAAAGGTGTAAGTTCTCCGAAGGTGACCGATTTCATGGCATCTACTGCAATGAAACGATACATGGAGGTAATCGAGCTTCTGAACCAAAAGTCGCTCCTTGCAGAGAATCTCCACCTCAGTAGGTAACCCATTTGAAACATCCATTTCTACCAGCACCCAAGCCAACCTTTTATCGAAGGTGAGATGAAAATCTTAGTCAACGGCAACAAAACGTCCAATCGTGTTTGCAATGCCGTCTACTATATTCTTGTTCCAGAGGGGAAATGGGAGATGTGGCAAAAGTACCCATAGGTAACGCTTCGTCACACGTTCCCTGAGAGGATCAAAGTGAGTATGCCAGCGACTTAGTACCAGAGATCCAGGGCCGATACGCTAGATAGTATCGAGTATGAGTGAAGCATGTTCCGCTTCTAGAAAGACAAAGACAATCCATCCGTTGGATAGTAATTTGATGGTTGGAATGTAAGTTAGCAGTGGTTTCCCGTACTCAGTAGCCCAATCAACCCAAGCTTTTTTACCCATTCGGCAATATTCCAGCTTACCCACCAGTGCTCGGGTGCACAGAGATGACACACGGTCCATGTAAACATCATGGCCAAGGACGAAACGAAATTTCCCAGCAAGGGTTTTAATACCTTTTGCATGTCACTTTTGTTGATAGCGAGACGAAGCCCCAATGTCAGCCATGAGGCATGCCCCCAACAAGTCAACCCAATAATGCCGGCAAGGGAGACAACAGAAAACCCCAAACCCCCTAAGAAGAAGAAGAAGGGAGGAAACCCAAGACTGCCGGAATCCGTGAACCCAGGAGCAATCAGAAACAAAACCCACGTGAAACCCCAGAATCGAGCCCAAAAAGAACTCCTAGTCCACACACCCAACAGTGAGACTGAGGGTAAAACCCCGTCCGACAGAAAAGGAAGACCTTGAAAGAGTCACGGGGAGATAACCACCGGTCCGGCAAACCCCGAATGGTTAAAGGGCTAAAAAAGTCAAGTGACAGGAAACAGAACACCACAAAACCCGGAGAAGATAAGGACCAAATCCCTGTACCCTGGAACAACAACAGAGGTCAACCCTACGCGTGCTGACGGGAGCGATAAAGAAAATCATGTGCATGGACGACATGAATGACCATGCAGGGTTGATAACCTTAAAAACCCGGAATACAGAGGTGGCAGAGAAAAAAAAATGAAATCCTTCCCACTTTTTTGCTTGGTTGGTACTAGTCCCCCTGTACATATATGTTTGTACATATGCATGGATAGATGTTTGTACATATATGTAAGCACTCACATGAAATGAGTTGAAAATACATATGTGTATCAATGTATGTATGGATGTTTGTACATATGTCTAATCATTGAAATGCAAAAAATTGGCATCATACTTAGTCCCTAGGTGCCCTCATACAAACTTTGTTTTAGAAATATTTGAATTCTAAAAATCTAAAAATTAAGAGATAGAAATAGAGATAAAAACAAAAAATAACAAAAGAGAAGAAAACAAACAAAATAATAATAGACTATAGTAGCAACTATTAACATATGTATTAGTGTAGTCAGACTCGGACTCGGCAAATACTCGGCTGGCTAGGGACTCGGCATACTCGCCGACTCGGATAAGACTCGGATCAGACTCTGGCAAATACTCGACAAATATGAAAAAAATAAAAATATAGTAATTTCTGTGCACAAAAAACATACGTAATGACATTTCTAATTCATATAAGTAATATAAACAATTCTATGCAAAAATTCATTAAATCATCTCATAAAAATTGATCAATGATAAGTTATAAGTATAACACGTTACACAACATTTGACACTCCATAATACCATATTTTATATTTCTATGCAAAATAGTGAAATGAAAGAAGACTCCTTGAACACATTCCAAAATAGTACCAAGTTCAAACTTCAAACTTCAAAATTCAAATACACAACTCAAAACATTGCTAGCTGAAAATAAAAAAAGATAGTGTCTCCAAGTCCAAACTCGAGTCTCATGCATGACTACGAGTAGTAGATCGCCTAGCATAGGCCCTAGTAGAGCTAGTACCAACATCAATAGACTGAAAAGTCAACTGTGATGCATGTGTGTTTGGTGTTTCCATTTCGGAAAATGGAACACCAAAGGGACACTCGATCTCTTCATCAAGCCAACTCAAATCAGCAGGAGCTTCATCCTCCACTACCCAATCAGATACTAGATCAATATGATCCAATAAAATTGGATCCAAATCCTTTGCTCACAATTGTTTTGTGAGCATCCGAAGGTTGTAGTATATGCATACCAACTTCTCCAACCTCTCATGCTCCAACCTGTTTTGCTTTTTGGTGTGGATGTGCTCGAATACTGACCAATTGCGCTCACAACATGACGCACTGCAAGGCTGACTCAGGATTCTAATGGCAAATTCCTGTAGTTGTGGTGCCTCAGTGCCACAATTTAACCACCAATGGGCTGTTATAAAAAACAAACAAGCAAAGATTACAAGTTTTGCAATGTCAAACTTGAAAAAAAATAATGAAATAAAATTCAATGATTTACGTAATTGAATCTTACATAGCACTTTCTTATCCCTGAAACGTTGTGTTGAGCTAAATCCAAACATGCCAGATGATTATGTGTACATATCTCGCTGCAGATTGATTTGGTCTTGAATCTCTTGACTTGGGTACATCATCTCAATGCATAGCATCACACCTCTCATCACCTCATGATCTTTTTGAATTTTAGACCCAACATTATAGAATATGCTTGGATTAAGATATGCCCCCGCTGCATGTAATGGTGAATGTAGTTGCCTGTCCCACCTGGAATCAATAATATGCTAGTGCCTCGTAGTCATTAATGATTATTGGCCATCTTCAACAACTAAGCACCGAGTGCATGACATGAGTGAGTAAATGATTCTAATTTATCATATTTACAATATTTTGAATGATGAGTTGAACTTTATAGCATAAGAGTTTCAACATCTTAAGATATTTATATGAATGGGTAATTTCAAATGTTGCTCTTCTTTGGAAATGTTGATATAAATTATACCCTTTTTCATTGGAAGGGTAAAATTCAAATTTTAACCTTTTTTATAAGGGAAATTTTAACTTTACACTTCTGGGAAGGGCTAGAACCCTTTGGAAGCGCTCTGAAGGGTTCAATTTTGAACGTTGATCCCCGAGTCTAGCCGGTTACTAGTGTGTTTGCCGGTTCTGCCGAACTCTACTGAGTGCCGAGTTTGACCGCTGAGTTAGCAGCGATTATTCGGCTCGGTTGCTACTCGGCATACTAGGCCAGTCCTGGAATGTCGCTATAAATATTATTTCAGATTATGATCAAGATGTTGTAACTTTATGTTTATGTAAAAGTAGGTTATATATATTTACTTTTTACTTCTATTTACTTATAGTAAAAAGTAATAAATAAAATTTTAATTATCGGCCAAAATAAACTAAACTGTAACAGATACATGAACATGAAAAAAGCTCTTTCTCTAAGGGATAGGCTAAATCTGACTTACAACAGAACCCTGTCTCAGCAATTGCAGGCTATTTAGTACTTAATCAAATATTTGCAGAAGAATAAGTTGCTTGGCTTCCAAGACAAATATCGGATTTACTGATTGGTAGTCTTTATCTAATTGATCAGATTGCTATTGCACCTGCAATTTTGACGCAGTTAATTGATGATGCGTGGGGTCTCTAATATTAATAGAAAATGTACAACCTCTCCTTGCTCATGCGCAGACTTCAACTTAGGCTTTCTTCTCCCTTTACTGTTATAATTTCAATCTCTGTCAACAGGCGCTTCAATGACTCTGCTGGGCAAATTGAATTGTGAAACGACAGTGAAATGTTGGCTGTGACACTTTTGACGTTTCAATTCTGCCCTTCGCGAATGTTGGCTGTGACACTTTTGACGGTTCAATTCTCCCCTTCGCAAAATTTAGTCCTGCAACTGGTTCTACCTTTCAAAGATTTAAAAAAATTGGTGTCTTTATTATGTGAATAAAGACACCAATTTTTCATGATATAAATTCCCATCATGTGGATATGGGGCACCTCGACATAATTCTGTGAATAAAGAGACCTTTGTTCATGATATAAATTCCCATCATGTGGATATGGTGTACCTCTACCGAATTCTGAGGCTTCTTGCTTAGTATGGCGTCTTTACTGAACACGAAAAGAAGCCGATCAGGTCGCCGATGCAGAGACGAAGAAGATAGGGTACGGTTTGACAGGCATTTCGAAGCTGCTGGCGCAGGGTGGAAAGTAGCCATTTTCTGGGCCTTTCCTGCTCCTAATAGCGGGCAGAGTCTGCATGGAAGCTTATCAACATTTGCACGAATCTGTCATGGAGGGATGTTACACATTTAACAGGGTCCTTGGGAATTTCTGGGCCACTTTCCTGAAGCCAACAGGATTTTCAACGAGGCCATGGCCACCGACAGTAGCGCTGTGATGGATTGCGTGGCGAAGATGTATGAAAATGGGTTTAATAGTATAAACACGCTGCTAGACATTGGAGGAAGTACAGGCTCTTCTTTGGCCGCCGTTAGAGTTTAAACATCCACACATTCATCGATCTCCCTCATGTCATCGCCGTTGTGCCTCCCCTCCCATAACTGGTAACATTACCCAGCTAATAAATAATTTAAAAATGGAATAACGAAGATTAACCAATTAAAACTATTTTGGATGGAACTTTTTGATTTGTTCAACCTCCGGAGGGTTCGCAGGGCCACAAGAACCTAAATTTAGGAGACAACATTCCATCAATCGGCCCTATCTGACGGCCCAAGTTCATCATATCGTTCATGGCCAATTGTATGAATTTAATGGTGAAGATTGTTTATTTATTTCTTTATTAAACATCAATTTGCTCAAAAAATATTTAATCATTCCATAGATTACAGAATTAGTATTTTTTTTCCTTTCTTCGCCTAATTGCAGGTTACGCCATGGAGTGCAGCATTTTCATGTCATCGCGGTTGTGCCTCCCATAACTGGTAATGTGCATGAATGGATAACGACTGGGGCTCTCGCCACTTTTGGGAGAACGATCTATAAGCAAGAAAATGGACTCATACAATACACATTGGCAAGGGTAAACTGATTTGAACGACCGCATGCCATCATAGATAAATAAAAGGAGTTTTAGCGTAACAACTTGCTCTCCTCAATGGAGACGCTCAAGTTGGCATTTCGTGTTTTAATTTTAAAACATAGTTAATAATTACAAATGGATATGGGTCGTCATGGAGATGTCTAGGTTTGGCATTCAATATTTTAATTTTAAAACACGGCCAAGGAGCTATTTGAGGAGAGGTTTGCATCTCCAAATATTTGATCTCTCTAGAGGCTTGATAGAGACTAGGATTTGGATCTACGTTGGTTTTAATACATTCTAGGTAGTTAGGCCTAGAGGAGTGAAAATGTGTCTTTTTTTTAAAAGACATGTCTTGTCACATACAAATAAAGCAGTTCTTCATTTGTAACACAAGATCATGGGATTAAATAAATTCTTATTCTTATTTCTCCTTGTGTACTTTGGCTGTGTTCCGTGCCTCTTTCTTTGAGCAAATATTTGGTTCCTAGGGTTTGAAATTTGACGTGGAGGCTTGTTTACTATCTTTTTAAGGCTTGTGAAAGGTTAATGGAATTTTGGGAGGGTTATCCTCTTCTCTTTTTCTTCTTTTTTGTGCTAAGATCTTTAGCTCTCTTGTCTTGCACTGTCCGAGACATCCAAGATAAGGGTGAATTAGGGTGTTTTATGCACAATAACATACTCCTGTAGGTGAGATGTATCTCCTTAGAGAGCCTCTCTTGCATTGGGACCTGGCTTCTTTATTTTTCCTTGGTTTGGTAAAGATCAACACGACCTAGGGTTTCTCGATTTTTCCCTAGCTCATACAAAATTAATTTGCCAGATTCTTAGAGGCAGGTTGAACACATTTTCTCGGTGCCCAAAGGAATAAGACCTAGGTCTTATTTCCCTTTTCTTCACCAATCTATTTTTTATCAAACTCTTGTTTTATATTATGCTAAAAATACAAAATAATCAAATATATTAAAGCCCTAAAAATCTAACTTTTTGTGAAAATTCCAAAAATATTTATTTTGTGCCCTAGTTATTTAATTGTTATTTTTTGAAGTTATTAATTCTAGCAATAAATTTCTGAAGTTGAGAAAATATGGAGAAAATCCAAACAAGTTGATAATTTTTGCAAAAACGTCATATTTCAGCCCTAATAATGCCCTAAAGGAGGTGATGTCATCATAGGGTTAGATGACATTAACCCTTATGGTTTGTTATTGCAGTTCCATTTCAAATGAAAAGTTAAACCCTAGGGGTTTGAGAAAGAATTATTCAAATCCTATGTCACTCAAGGTGACTTGAAGGGGGTTTGAGAGCTAAATATTTTTGGTTCACCTTGATTGCAACAAATTACAAGTTTGAAGTATAAATCAGATTCGACACACATCTTTCATCCACCAAGAGAAGGGTGCCCTAAGAGGAATTGATGCATCCTTCCTAGTTCATTCATGGGAGGTAATATTTTCTTGATTCCAATGGTTGGTTTGAGAGGTATCTAGTGTTTTATTTCACTGATATTTTCTGTAGAAAATAACAAAATCAATTTATATATTCATCATTGGTCCTATCCTTCCAAACCCTCTAAGTTCTATTGTGTATATCTCTCATTGACTCCATAAGTCACTCATCTAGTGATGATGGGAAGGTCTTCTAGGGATAAAAGTGTTTTCTATTGTGGTTCTTACATGATTATCCTTACCTCATTTCAGGGAGATTTCCATGACCCAAGGGGAAGGGTCTAAAGAGGATGGGGGTTACATTGAGGTGATGTTGTCAAATATATAGTAGTTGTGATAATTTTGTTCCTCAATAGTACTAAGCAGTTCTTTGAGCCAACCCTTTACTATGAGATCAACAGATGATGAGCTATCGGTTGATGATCTCCCACTTTCAATAGATCCAGAGTATCCATATTGATCAGTTCTATGCCATGACTAAGCCTCATGACCCCAGATTTAATGACTAAGTTAGCCATTCTTTCATGACCCAGAGAAGAGATTGTTTAGTGCCCATGATATGTAGCAGCGACGGTTTTTACAGTGATCTTCATATTGGTTGTAGATCTAGTACATGTATATGACCCAGGTGATATTATAGTTTGTGCATATGGATTTTGATGTTTCTATGTTCCCTATTTTAGCAGTGAGACTCGATTGATGTTGATTATATGTTAGCAATACTTTTATCTTGGTTTACTTGAAATCTAAAGTACAAATGATCTAGTTGTTTTGACCAAGAGATTCTTTTGTACACTCATTGGCCTTTCCCTACTCCTAGTATGGATTTGGTCATTTCCCTTTAGGAACATAACTTGCTAGTCTTGGCATCATTTCCACTGTCTCAATCCATTTGTGCAGTCATTTGGCTTCGGTTTTTGGTCCCTTGTGATATATTGGTTGTTTTATGTTCCCAAGGAAACATTTTAATAATAAAAAATGGCTAATGAGGAAATTGATTTGAGTAATTTAGGCAAAGGAATGGCATGGATTGGTCTAAGGTGCAATGTTTGAGTCACCTTCATCATCTGGCATCAACTTCACTTAACTCGTGGTCCACACATCCTTGATTTATGTAGTTTGAGGGTGTTTTGATTTATTTTGAGGGAAATACCCTAGTGATTTTTATCACTCCTTTATATTTTGTGTCACCACTCCTTATTGTCATGCCATGGGGCCATGGTAGTGAAGGATAACATAACCTCCTAGCCCCACCATGTGCTAATTTGTGGTTATTATTCATATTTTATGTGGTGCGCCCCTCATCGGGAATGTCTAGTGATGCGCCCCCTTCTATTTGTGAGTTGATCCATGTGAGATGTATTCAGCTAATCTTTGTCGTAGATTAGGATGATTTTATCTTATGATATTGACCCTTGATCGTTTTGGATCTAGATATTATGTACTTGAGAGATTTGTATATTGAGATGCTCTCTCATTTGTAAAGGGACTTTTGGCTCTCAAACTCTTGGATTAATAAAATATTTTGCAGAAACTTTTGGAAGATTTGCCGGATGTCTTGTATGGAGATTGGAAAGTCTTGTTCTCTCTATCATTCTTGTTAATCTATGCATTTCTAATATTTTTGCAGGTTCCTATCCATCTGGTGAAGGAAGCGTTTGGGTATGGGCGATATTGTGACTAAGCTCCATATCGTCCTCTCAAATCCTCTTGAATTAAGGGAGTAACTTTATTGTGTCTTACGGCCATCTTGATGTTCTTTGATTCATCTTTCTTTGTCATTTCATCTATCTTTTTTGTAAATTGATTTTCATAGCATATCTCTTTTGTAGGAGGAGGGAGCGCTTGGTATCTGATAGGAGGTAGCGATTTCCAGGGAGAGGAATAGAAAACGCTTGTAATTGATCGAAAAGGAAAGATCATCGTTATACAAGGTTAGTAGCAAGTATTTTCAGGTACGTCTGGATATATTTTATTTTTTCAGGCTTTGATATGATTGTCACAACCAAACCCTCTTTCTTAAAACCCTAGTTTTGTATATCCGATGAGTTTTAGATGACAACCATCAAAACTCACTTTGATATAAATGAATAAACCCTAGATCTCAAGTTTCATGTTAATCAGACTCAATTTTCCCTGGGATCTAGCACTAGCCACTCTAGGTGGGGGCACCCTCTTTGGGTGGGTGGTCTTTTCTTCAAATCTATCAGATGGGTATGCTTGGACCCACCTCAAAATCATAGATCAGTACTCAATCACCCCGATCTAATCATCTCATGCCCTGATCTACTCTTTTGGGTCCACTTTGTCCACTTATGCAAAAACCTTAGGTGGATCCCTTTAGGGTTTTCATTTATTTGGATAGATCTCACTATATCTACTTCCTTAAACTATTTGTGGTACAATCACAATCAAGTTGGTTTATTTCCTATCTTTACTAAGCCTCCCCAACTTGGCCCTCACCTCTATACCACACTTATTCCAAAGATCTAGTTTTATCCACTCATTATCTCTCCTCTTTTATCCATTTCCAAACCCTAGGAGTGTTTGAGTAGGTGTGTTAACCCTCTTAGGATAGTGGGGTGTCCCCCTTGGTCATTCTCTGGATTGATATAAAGTGACAAGAGCTCGTCCGGTGTGACAACTACCCTTTAATCGCAGTGGACGAGGCCCTTCTGTTGTCATCGATTAGCTACCTCACCTCTACCATCCCAGATAGGACATCTCAAGTGGGTAGCTACACAGTCTATGATAACATCTTTTGGCGTCGTTGTTGGGGAGCTATAGGCTTACCTCTGGTGTTTACAAGTAGTACTTCATTCTTATATTCCAAATCATATCGCATTTGGATTAAGTTAAGTGAATGATTTCCCTTTTGCCTAATTCTACATTCACTTGTCTCTTTATTGCCTCATACTTCCCTAGCGACATATCTTTTGGTGAGTTCATTTAGTATCTCACCTGACGACTCCACAATGCGACTCCACTGAGAAGCGAACCCATCCCACAAACCATAATGAACTCAGACGTATTTCTTTGATCCATTGAAGAATTAAATATAACTATAACTAATCTTAAAGAGAAAAAGGAGGAAAGGAATAGATGGAGATCAAATTCTTGGTATAATTATGGGTATGAGCCTAACTATCACGATCCTTATCATTCCCACTAGTTTCCTCATCCCTGTAATTAAGTATCCCCAATAAATTATATTGAGTCGATTAGTAAGCATCAAATCCCATGTATAGAATCCAGAGTAGTTACAACACAAGCTAAGTTATCTCCTTTTGACTTTTTTGAAACAAATGGGGCGCCTCATTCTATGCCTAATACTTACATTAAAAAGATGCCTCATTTCTATGGAAACAATGCCACATCTATTGAAGATCATTTTCAAATTCTTTGGGATCATATTGAAGTTAGAGTTGGAGATGATAAATATGTTTACAAGCAGGCTCTTGGTGAATCCTTAGATGGGGATGCCTGTTTATGGTTTGATCATCTAACACCAAGATCCGTCACTGGTTATGATATGTTTACTGATTTATTAAAAAAGGAATGGGGTGAGAACATTGATGAACCTTTAGAGCCGCATTCAAGCAATGATTGTGATTTTGAGGATAAATTTGATGAAGATGATCGAGATTATGACGATGATATAAGTAATGATTGTCCTTATCAATTCGATTTCTCCTCCCTTGAACTAATGGTCAGTGTTCCTGTGATTAAGTTTATGAGTAAGCCATCAATCAATAGAAATGTCATAGAGTATCTTAGGAATAACCACGATAGACCTCAAGACGAAATTGAACATATCATTAATCGAATCATACGAGATACTTTGTCATCATTACCTGAAGAAGGAACAAAGCCATATTTGACTCATAAGGGGATCTCATTGTTCATCATAAAGAAGAATATGAAGTTGAGCATCCTATCTTTGAGTCTATCGAAGATATTTCTGAAGAGCAATTCTATGATCATTGTTTGGTTGATGAAATTTCAAATCAATTTTCAATTGATCAAAATTCTAATTCTAATCCTAGTCATATTATTCGAAAAGAAGAAGATCAAAATAATAATCAAACTTCATTTGAGGAGTCAATTATAAAAATGTGTGAGGATGATAATGAACCTAAAAGTGATCTCATCAATTTACCTTCTTGTCAAATGAATGAGTATAATGACAAATCTTACGAAGAACATTTGCTTATGACTGATTCTGACCAACAATGTTCTCTGTTACAACCCTCAAGTTTTCCACCCCTTTACAAAGAATCCTCAATGAACGGTTCACTTAATTTTGATAATATCCCTTATTCATTCATCAATCTCAATAAGTTGGTCCTTTCTTATTCTCACGGCCTGGACTTGCTCCCTTTTCTGAAATTTGAGTGTTATTAATTTAAAAACATTTCCCTCTCAAATTCCAAGACCAATTATTATAAAGGAGAATACATATTTTCAATCCACCCTCCCATCCCAAATTTTAAATTCCTCTTGTATGGGTTCATGTTCCAATCAAGTTTTAACTTGCGACTTTTTTGGTAAAGTCTCGGGAGTGCCAAGTGGTCAATGGTAAAACATTTTGTTGATGTATTTGTAACTTCAGAAGATATTCTAATGTATATTATCATTTTATGTTGTTGTACCCCCATTGTGGATGTGTGTTACCCCTTTATGAGATGTCTAAATTGTGTCTAGACCTTGAGGTACAACCCCCGCTGTAAGTTGGGGAAATAGTCCCAAGTGTAACATCCTATAATATGTACTTGTGGTCTCTCTAGGAGAAGTGGGCCCCATGTGAGATGACATGTAGGCTCGAATGTTATATTTGGTCAGTGACTTGAAAGGCTATAAATAGGGAGGCACTCTCCCTCATTTATACACACCTCACACAGTCTCAAGTGTGCATGAGAGAGGGAGACAGTAAGAGGAGGAGCGATAGATAGCTATTGAATACTTCTTATTACTATTTTTTATCATCTTACTATTATGAAGAAGCTTGCGAGGTTTTCTCCTTTATGGTTTCCTCAGTGAAAATATTTGTGTCTCGTGTATCTTTGATATCTGATGCATCTTGTTGTGCTTATTATTCTTTTAGATAAATATCTTAGATAATCTAATTAGATCTTAAAAAACTAGCATGGTATCAGAGCCTCTCTGAAAGAAGGCATTGTGCAACTGCGGGAACTAGGGATTCCTAGTTGAAGGTGTTCTCTCCGCATATCATCAAGAAAAGAGGGATATGATAACTCGCCTCACTAGGGCGCATATTTTGGTGGTAGCAGTTTCTAAATTGGAGAAGTTTCATTTTTTAGCTGCAACTGCTACTGGGAGGAACTAGGGCATCAAGTATCGGAGGCTTCCCACCTCAGTTTTCAGAAAGTGACCTAGCCAGTCAACTCGCCTCAAGGAGGTGCATCTCTTTGTCCAAACAGAATTCCCAAACTCCAAGTTTGGAAAATTAGTGTTTCTCTGACAAACCCTAGGTCAGCCTGCTGTGGAACTTGGTCGGACACCTCAAATCGGTAAGATCTAAATCTTTACAATTTCCATTTGAGGTTCTCATTTTGAAAATATGACTCACCATACTCAACTTGAGGACAAGCTTGGAGGGCTTGATAACTTTCGGCCATGGAAGTACAAGATCTCCCTGATCCTTGAAGAAAATGACTTGGAGCAGTTTATCTTTGGAGATGTTCCAGAACAAGAGGGAGATGAGGCAAAGGCTTCTCATAAGAGAAGCATGGCTAAGGCTAAGAGAATCATTGCATATTCTATCAAGGATCAGCTCATCCCCCATGTGTCTTCATTCAAGACACCGAAGGAAGTATATGATGCCTTGCCAAAGATGTTCGAAGGAAAGAACATCAATCGAAAGATGAATTTGAGGAAGCAGTTCAAGAATGTGAATATACAAAACTCCGAGACTATATAGTCCTAATTCACAAGGGTTTCTCAAATCAAAGAACAACTTGAAGCAGTTGAAGAAAATGTTGAAGAAGGATAAATTGTAATGACTACCCTGAATGGTCTCCCTAGATCATGGGACTCATTCAGTCAAGGGATTTATGCAAGAAGGAAGTTGACTCTATTTCAGCAGACTTCGAGAAGAATGTGCACAAGAAGAAGCTAGACTTGTGACAAGAGAAGAAAAGATGGGAGCAAGTGACAATAAATCTCTTGCAGTCTACACCAAGAAGAACTTCAAGAAGAAGGAGAAGAAGGAGAAATTTCATCACAACAAGAAGAAAGACAAGAAACCGAAGAAGACCAAAAGAGATCTTTCAAATGTTCGATGTTATACTTGTGATGAAAAGGGACGCTTGGAAAGAGATTGTCCCATCTAGAAAAGGAAACACCATGCTCATATTGTCAAAGATAATGAATCAACAAACAAAAGATTCAAACGAGAGAAGAATGATTCAGATGAAGAGTATGTGCTAATCTCAACACTTACTGGCACCATCACACACAGAAGAAATGATTGGCTCGTGGATAGTGGAGCTTCCAAACACATGACAGGATACAAGGAATCATTCATTTATATGTCTGAACATGAGTCACCTCACAAGGTGAAACTTGGGGATGATTATCAATACCCCATAAAAGGGAGTGGCGAATATTAATACAAGCTTGACTCCAAGAAATCCTTAAATATGAAGGATGTGCTATATGTTCCAAGATTGAATAAGAATCTACTCTCCATATCTACACTAGATGCAAAAGGAATTAGGGTTTTGCACTTATCGATGGCGAAGTTATGATGTGGCCCAGAGGAAATACAATAGAGGATGCAACAATGATTGGAGAAGAAGACGGAGGCTTGTACAAGTTGAAGGGACAGCATGAACAAGCATTAGTTCATGATTCAATTGATCCAAATGAACTGTGGCACAGAAGTCTTGCACATTTGCACTACAGATCACTACCGATGGCAAGAAAAGAAGTTTCAGAATTATTACAGATCCAGGCAAAGCATGAGGGAATTTGAAAAGAATGTGCAAAAGGAAAGAATGCAAAGAAGACATTTCCCAGCAGTGAGAGCAAGGCTAAAGGAATATTGGAGATTTTACACTTGGATGTATGTGGACCTATGTCTTCTAGCTCATTAAGCAGGTATGTGTACTATGTGTCCTTTATAGATGATTTCTTACGTAAGACTTGGATATATTTCTTGAAAGAGAAAAGTGAAGTTCTTAGTAAGTTCAAGGAATATAAATCCTTGGTCGAGAACCAGATAGATAGGAAGATTAATATTCTACGGTTAGATAATGGCAGGGATTTCACTTCGGAAGAATTCAAGGAACTCTGTAGAGAATCTGGGATTAAGAGGGAGTTGAGCACTCCATACAATACTCAGCAAAATGGGGTTGCGGAACGAAAGAACTGAACCATAATGGGAGCAACGAAAGCAATGTTTCTTGACTAGGATCTTCCTATGAACCTTTGGGCGGAGGCGTCAAGAACAGTTGTGTATGTACAGAACCGTACTCCTCATCGAGTACTTGCCAACAAGACTCTTGAAGAGGATTTCTTAGGATTGAAACCCAAAGTCGTCCATTGGAGAATATTTGGTTTCCCGGTGTTAGAGGAAGGATGCATTCGTAGGATACATTGATACATAAAAGACCTATTGAATATACTTTCGAGGATTCAAGAAGATCAACATCAGTAGAGATGTAACCTTTGATGAAGACTCGGCATACTTCAGATCCAGGAGGACTCCTATACAGGAAGTCGAGGAACCTGAAGAGACGAGAGTCTGAGACATGGAAATTGGAGAAGAAAATCCAAAAGACCCTGAAGATCACAACATGACAGAACCACAAGAGTCGGTAGAGACATTCCTTGAGAAGGACTCCCACAAGAGGAAACCAGCATGGGCATGGGAGCTCTTACAAGAACTAAAAGCTATGGCACTCTAGAAGGAATACATAGAGAGAGAAAGAGGGAAAATACCTACAATAGCTATGTGGCCCTATTGTGTGACATCATTGATAGAGAACCTTCCACCTATGAAGAGGCTACAGAAAAGAAAGAATGGAAGGATGCGATGATCGAGGAATATTAGTCGATCATGAAGAATGATGTCTAGGAGGTTTTTCTGAGGTAGGAGAAGAAGTCTATCGTGAATTCAAAGTGGATCTACAAGATCAAGTATGATGCAGATGGAAGCATTGAGAAACACAAGGCAAGATTCGTAGCACGAGGCTTCTCACAGAAAGAAGGCATAAACTACGAAGAGACATTTGCACCCATGGCAAGGTACACTTCCATAAGGACCATACTTTCTTTGGTAGCAGTTATGAAATGTAAATTACACCAAATGGATGTCAAGAGAACCTTCCTGAATGATGTAGTTGAGGAGGAAGTGTACGTGGAAAAACCACTGGGATTTGAGACACATGACAGGAATACCCATGTGTGCAAATTGAAGAAGGCCTTGTATGGTTTGAAACAAGCACCGATGACATGGTACGACAAGATGGATAGCTTCCTGATGAGTTTGGGATTTACCAAGAGTAAGGCAGATTCAAACCTCTACTTCAAGGTGGAAGACAGAAGACCAGTGATATTCCTGCTATATGTTGATGACTTGTTTCTAAGAGGCGATGAGGGAATCATTAAAGATACAAGAGGGAGACTTGCTATAGAGTTCGAGATGAAATACCTAGGTATGGTGCACTACTTCTTAGGCATGGAGGTGTGGCAGAGAAAAGATGGAATCTTCCTTGGGAAAGGGAAGTATGCAGTGGAGATTCTGAAGAGATCCTAAATGTTGGACTACAAGGCTATAGCCACACCTATGGCATCTAACTTGAATCTTTTGAGTGATGCTTCATTCGAGAAGGTCGACACCACGATGTATCGTCAGATAATTGGCTCAGTGATGTATCTAAAAAATACGAGACCAAACATATGTTTTGCAGTGAACACCCTGAGCCAGTTCCTGACGGATCCAAGACAAGTTCACCTTATAGTGGTAAAGCATGTTCTGAGGTACCTAAAAGGTATAGTGGATTATGGGATCAAATATTATGTGAATTAGAATATCAACCTAGAAGGTTATGTTGATTCGGACTGGGAAGGTAGCGCCACTGATAGGAAGATCACCTCAGGTTTCTACTTTAGTTTGGGATCTAAAATGATCTCCTAGTTCATCAAGAAGCAATCATGTGTGGTGCTGAGTACAATCGAGGCAGAGTATGCCACCGCTTGCTCGGCTAGTTGCGAGGCAGTGTGGATGTGAAAGCTAATGTTTGACTTATTTGATCTCCAGTTGGATGTGACTTGCGTCTTCTGCGACAATCAGAGTTGCGTGAAGCTGGCGAAAAACCCAATGTTCCATGACAAGTCAAAGCACATTGAGATCAAGTTCCACTATATCAGAGATATGGTGTAGAGAGGAGAAGTGAATCTCTAGTACATGGAAACAGAGGAGAAAATAGCCGATGTGTTGACCAAGCCTCTCGCGAGAGTGAATTTCGAGTACTTCAGAGAAAGACTTGGTGTGATCCAGATTGAGATCCCTTGAAAGAGGGAGTGATGTGTTCTAACATTGCTAGAGAGACAGGTTGTCTGAGCATAACATCTTGGCGAAGTTCATAGGTTTATTAGACGTAATAAGTCTTGTAGGTTATCCTTGGATGTAAAATCCTGGCAAAGCTCACAGGCTATCCTTGGATGTAATCAGTCCTGATACAAAGCATATTATCTCACATGGGAAATGAGATGGGTTATCTGAATGTAAATATTGATCCCTAGTGTGGTACACAGGTTATTTGGATGTAATATGTATCATGGGTTGTTCGAGTTTAAATAATTATCCCTGGTGTGGTACACAGGTTACTCGGACGTAATATGTCCCAAAGGTTATCTGAACGAAAAAAATTATGGACTCAGGTTGTTCAGATGTAATTCCTTGAGGTTGACCAGAAGAACATAAAAAGGTCCTAGTGTAGTAGGTTGTTGGGTCGTAATTAGTCCTACCATATATATGAGATATATGAAGTTCCCATGATGAGATGATAAGGTCATGAAGCACAAGAGGTGCACCTAGGAGGTTCTTTTAATAGAACACGGGTTGATCGTAGCTTCTTTGGTTGTTTGTTGTTTTGTCTTGTGCAGGATAAATGAGATAATATGGATGCGATGAGATGAAGTTAGAAGATGCTGGATATTTTCATGGAAACGTGAAGAATATCATGGACAGATTCTACGAGAAGGCTTGCTCAAGATGAGATGAAGACCTGGCAAAGGACTAGGCCTACCTCTAGCATGGAAAAGGGTTGGCATTGTAGAAACTTCCGATGACAGATAATATGGCACGATGATCAAATTATAAGAAGATGATGACAATAGCTATGATGAAGACCCTATGACTCCGTGATGATGACGATGTGATGAAGACCTGACCAGATGTGTTGATGACTGTGTAGAGAGAGAATACCTTCCTATTTAAGAGTGAGTGTTGATGTATTTGTAACTTCAGAAGATATTTTGATGTATATTATCATTGTATGTTGTTATACCCCCATTGGGGATGCGTGTTACCCCTTTACGGGATGTCTAAATTGCGTCTAGACCTTGAGGCACAACCTCTGTTGTAAGTCAGGGAAATAGTCCCCAGTGTAACATCATGTAATATGTACTTGTAGTCTCTCTAGAAGAAGTGGGCCCCATGTGAGATGACAAGTAGGCTCAAATGTTATATTTAGTCAGTGACTTGAAAGGGTATAAATAGGGAGGTGCTCTCCCTCATTTATACACACCTCACACACTCTCAAGTGCACATGAGAGAGAGAGAGAGAGGCAGTCACAGGAGGAGAGATAGATAGTTGTTGAATACTTCTTATTACTGCTTTTGATCATCTTACTATTCTAAGGAAGTTTGCGGAATTTTCTCCTTTTCAGTTTCCCCGGTGAAAATCTTTGTGTCTCGTGTATCTTTTATATCTTATGCATCTTGTTGTACTTGTTATTCTTTCAAATAAAGATAATATATAATCTAATCAGATATTAAGAAAAACTAACAATTTCATCTCCTTTCATCATTTATGCATAATGCTTTCAATTTTGCTAATTTTTTTGATTGGGTGATTGAAAAGCTCTATAAAGACCAATTCAATATTTTTTCAATCTTTAAACAACAAATGGAATTTATCCCAATTCTTGGTTTATTGATCTCTAATTTGTCACTATTGTGTTTCACCATTGATCATAATGTGAGCATGATTGAGTGTGCTAACCAGAAAGATGAGGGAAACAATTATATCCTAGGAGGGATGAATCATGTATCGTATTATTTTCTTTCATCAAATTTAAACTTCAATAATTTTCATGATCCTATCGGTATATGGATGGAAGAAGTTTGCAACATTCAATTTCATCCCTGGCATGATTTCATTTCTTCTTATCCATATATTTCTCTGATTTTCAAACAACAAGCTATAATGGTTTCATTTCTTGTTCATATTACTTCCAATCCATCCCTGACTTGTTGTATCATTAACTATAAAGGAAGACGAATTGATCCTTTCAGTAGGTGGTTACATTGGATCTATGAGTTTACTTAGCACTTGTTTAACTAGTTAGAGTAGGGTAGATAGGAACTTGAATAATCTCTTTTGAGCAGTAGGATTGAGTCTTCAGTGTCGCATAGTCCCGAGTCTTTGAGTTTTTCTCTTCTATCTGAGTCTTATAGGCCACCGAGTCTGGCCCCTTCTTTAGTTTGAGTCTCCCTGAAACTGCTTGATAGTTCTTAGATCGGTGTTTTATTTTCAGCATTTACTTTCCACATTTACTTTTCAGTATGTTATTTTTATGTTGCATGTACTGCTGGGTAGTGTTGTTTCCATGATGAGCAGGAATATGTTTTAATGAATATGGAATAGTTGATCGGGTGCATAGTTCGATGACAGATGAGTGTTGTTGCGTACTAGAAATATCTAAGTTTCTCATGTGCTCTCTCCCTTAGAGCGCTTGTCCTTGCTGGATCCATGTTGAGATATTGTAACTTCGAACAATATTCTAAATTTATTTTACTAATGTAACCCAAGGGAAATGTCTTATTCCTCCGTCGGGATGTTACTATTGTATTTGGTGATCAAAGAGTCATGAGGTATAACCTCCATTGTAATTCGGGTCAATAGTACCCTCTTGAATATAATATAATATTGTTTTGTGTCTTCCTAAGTGAAGTTGGCCCAGTAAGTTTGTTGGGGCCGACTTGTTAGGGTAAAAGTCAAGTGATAGAAAGAGTATAAATAGAGGAGTTATGTTCCTCATTTGAACACACACACTCACTTGTGTATAATGCATGGGAGAGAGAGAGAGAGAGAGAGAGAGAGACATATAAACAAGGAGAAGGATCACATGTTTTGGGGTTTTATCTTATACATCTATATAGTTCAAGTTTTGTTGGGTTTTCTTCCCCTTGAGGGTTTCCTAGGATAAATCTGTGTCTATCTTGTGATTGTGTTTCTTTTAGTGATTCTGCATATGCTATTGATGTGAAATTGGATTAAACACTAATTATATCTATATAAAAATATGAAATATTAACATGGTATCATAGCTATCCTGAAAAGATCAAATTTCACAATGTGAAACTCTCTCTCCTCTCCCTCCGACAATAAATTATGGTTTCTGTCAAAATTGGAATTTTGGAAATTCGATTGAATAGAAATTTGTGATTCCCTAGAGTGCATATATTGATCCCTAGATCGAATTTTTTGAGTGGGTGCATCTTCGGGAAATCCAAAACATAGTTTGGCCTTGAACCATAAAACTGCAGAAACTGAAATCTCGCAAGCAAGTTTTGAAGGGTGAATATTTGGAATCTCCAGAAACCAAGTGGACCAACCAACTCACCTCAGTCATGCCCATCTCCTGGTAAGGTCAGTATTGTAGTTTGAGAAAATTCATTTTTTAGTGACTTCCTAGATAAGATGGCCACAAGCACTAAGCTTGAGGACAAGCTAGAAGGCATAGAAAAATTCCGAGCATGGAAGTATAGGATTGGTCTCATTCTGAGAGAGAATGATCTTGAGAAATATATCAAAGAAGAAGTTGCAGAACCAGAAGAAGATGAAGCTAAGGAAAAGAACCAAAAGGACCTAATCAAGGCAATGAGGATCATTGTTGATTCTATCAAGGATCACTTGATCCCTCAAGTGTCATCTAAAGAGATGGCAAAGAAAATGTATGATTCCCTTTCTAGAATGTATGAAGGAAATAACTTCAACAAGAGGATGAATTTGAGACCTCAATTGAAGAGCACCAAGATGAGTAAAGGAGAATCCATTCAAGACTACTTCACAAGGGTCTCCTAGTTCAAGGAGCAACTAGAAGCCATTGGAGACTCCCTTGATGAAGATGAATTAGTTATGACTGCTCTCAATGGTGTCACTAGACCTTGGCATTCATTCATACAGACTATGTGTTCCAGAAAAGAAAGTATGAAGTTTGACATTGTATGGGAAGATTGCATCTAATAGGAAGATAGAGTAGCTAACAGAGAATCTCTACTCAAAGAATATGATCAAGCCCTAGCCACCCATACCAGAAGAGGAAGAATACAATCAAGATTCAAGAAGGGAATTCACAACAAGTATCAACCTCCCAAGAAGTTTCAAAATAAAAGAGAAAACAATAAGAAGAAAGACTACTCCCAATATCAATGCTACAACTGTCACAAGATAGGACACCTTTCCAGAGAGTTTCCATTGAAGAAGAAGAATAACAAAATACATCATGCACATCTAGCTGAATATGAGGATTAAAAATAAGAATAAAGGCCTCAAAGGAAACAAGCAAAAGAAGAAAATGTATTATTCTCTACACTCTCTGGGTCTATAATACCTAGAGAAGATACATGGATTATTGATGGTGGTGCTTCAAAGCACATGAAAGGAGAGAAGAAAACTTCATAAAGACTTGAAGAGAAGAAATCTCCTCAAAAAGTATCATTAGGAGATGACTATCAATATCCCATCAAAGGTATTAGTGAAGCAAACTACAAGCTTGACTTTGGAACTCCCATGAAGATGAAGGAAGTACTATATGTACCAGGTTTGAAGAAGAACTTACTTTCCATATCAGCATCAGATAAGAAATGATATAGATTTTATTTTATAGATGGACAAGTACACATGTGGACCAAAAGAAAATTAATTGAAGATATAGTTTTCATTGGTGAAGAAGGAGGATTATATAAACTCAAAAGACATTCAGAAACAACCTTTGTCCATGATATCAGTAGATCAAGTGAAGTATGGAATAGAAGGATTTATCACATCAACTACAATGATTTACCCTATGTGATAAAAGTAGTAACTGGCTTACCACATTAGAATATGGATCATGAAGGAACTTGCAAATGTTGTGCAAGAGGAAATAATATCAAGAATCCATTTCCGAAGAGTGAAACAAAAACTAAAGGTACGTTGGAATTAATTAATTCTGATGTATGTGGTCCAATTCCCTCCACATATTTAAGTGGATATGAATATTATGTTACATTTATTGATGACTATTCAAGAAAGACATGGATATACTTCTTGAAAACAAAGAATGAAGTATTCAGGAAATTCAAGGAATTCAAAGCCTTGATAGAATATCATTCGGATAGAAGAATAAAGACACTCATAACAGATAATGGGAAGAATATACTTCAAAATAACTTGAATCCTTTTATAAAGAAGCAGGAATCAAGAGGGAACTAACCACTCCCTACAATCCCCAACAAAATGGTGTTGCGGAAAGAAAGAATAGGACCATTATGGAAGCAGTGAAGACAATTATCCATGATCAAGATATTCCTATGCATCTATGGGTTGAAGCAGCAAGAAAAACAATTTATGTGCATAATATAGTATTCCATAGTGACCTTGGATTCAAGACTCTAGAAGAAATGTACACATGAAAGAAGCCTGAAGTGATTCATCTCAAGATATTTGGTTGTCCAGTATTTGTCCACATTCCAAAAGAAAAGAGAACCAAGTTGGTCCCTTCCCGAAATAAGGGAATATTTGTTGGATACTCTGAAGACTCCAAATCCTTTAGGATATATATTTTAGGATTCCATCACATAGATATTAGTAATTTTGTAACATTTGATGAAGAAACAACTCTTAAGAAATCTAGAAAGTGTCGGCATGAAGAAGTACATGAAGAGGATGTACCTCCCAGAAAAGTAGAAGTTGTACCCTCTCCTAAAATAGAAGCATCAGAAGATCATGATATGCTAGAACCTCAGGAACCCCCTACTATGGACATATCTCAAAAGAGAAAACTTGCTTGGGTAAGAGAAATCATACAAGAAGTAGAAAAGTATGAAGCTCCAGAAGGCTCCACAAGAACAAGCAAGAGATCAAATCCACTCTCCAGTTATGTGGCCTTGATGTGTGATATTGTAGATCAAGAACCTACTAGTTATGAGGAAGGTGTACAAAATAAAGAATGACTAGCAGCAATGACATAAGAATACCAGTCAATAATGAAGAATGATGTTTGGGATATAGTACCCAAACCATAAAACAAAAGTGTGGTAGCTTCCAAGTGGATCTACAAGAGAAAACATGAAGTTGATGGAAGTATTGAAAAATACAAGGCAAGATTTATGACCAGAGGATTCTTTCAGAAAGAGGGGATTGATTATGAAGAGGCATTTTCTCTAGTAGCTAGGTACACTTCCATCAAAACGATCATGGCACTTGCATCCATGATGAAGTGGAATCTACACCAGATGGATGTAAAGACAACCTTCCTGAATGGTGTGATTGAGGAAGAAGCATTCATCGAACAACCATAAGGATTTTAATTCGAAGACAGAGTGACTCACATATGTAAGTTGAAGAAATCTCTATATCACTAATACATTTGGTAGGATTTTTCCACGAAATATTTCCACATTTTTTACTTCATTTTTTTTACTCATGGCGGAAAAAACGTGGCAATATCGATGTTTTTAATTTTAGAGGAACTTTCGTCTCTATATCAACGATATATGGCTATCTTTGCACACTCGCCAAACCAATGCCAGCTTTCAATGCACGGGTCAACTCATGCATTTTCGACACATTTGCTATAGTTGCGACAAGGTTATTGGTGATTGATTGAGCGCGGATTGAGGCCATATTTCTTTATCAACCATATCCAAAACTAGAGAGATCAGTCATACTCTTCTTCTTCAACGGGTGGCTCAACCGAAAAAAGAAGATCGGCCAACCTTTAGAGGACAATATGGAACCTGTGGGAAATGACACGCCTTCACGTTCCCTTGAAGAAGATGTTGCTGTCACAAATTTGGTTGGAATGCATGGAAATGAAAATGCATATCAATGGGATGAATTTGTGAACAATGATATGGACCGTTCACCAACGAGTGATGAAGACCTATTTCATTCCAAATATTGTTTTGATAATAGATTTTTTTTTCGTTATTTGATAAAATGGTACATTTCAAAGAACAATCTACCTTGTGGGAGGATTCCTTCAAATCTAACGATGAATTGTGTAGGACTAAGGATGTCCAAATTCTTGATTTGGTACATCGTGTTACAGGTTTAGAGAAAATAATTGTGGAAATTGAAAAAATAATTGGCCAGAAGGATCAACTTATTAAGGATCAATGTTCTAAATTTACCGTAGTTCTAGCAGAATCGATTTTTGACCTTGACAGACTGAAAGACATGTATTGGGCTCAAAATAAAAAAAGATGAGGAAACTATAGGGAGACTTGAAAATGAGCTGAAAAAAAGGCCTAAAGTTTTGAACATGCCACCACTGAAAACTGTATTTGGTAAGGAAGCAGAACTTCAGCAAGAATTGAAGCAGAAAGAAACATTTATTGCAGGTTTGAAGGTTGAGTTTCAAAGGGTATTGAGAGAAATAATCATAAAACAACAAAATGAGACTGCAAAATATGAAGCAAGATTGGAAAAATTGAGTAAAACAATTAAAAACAAAAACGAGTTGCTACAAAAAAAGAGAATTGAAAGGATTTCAACAACTCTTGAGGCTAAAAGTGCCGGAAGAGGAAAAATATCAACAGTCAAGGGTAAAAAAGTCTGCACACAAGAAGAATCAGTAGTCAAGGGTAAACAGGTCTGCACACCAAAAGAATCAACAGTCAAGGGTAAATAGGTCTGCACACCAAAAAAATCAACAGTCAAGGGTAAACAAGTCTACACACCAGAAGAATCGACAGTCAAGGGTAAATAGGTCTGCACACCAGAAGAATAAACAATCAAGGGTAAAAAGGTCAGCACAACAAATGAATCCAAAGTGGAGGTTAAAAAGGCCATCACACCAAAACTTTTTGGCAGTACAAAACTAGGTGATGTAACTATGGAGAGCTTACTCCAGTTTCAGAAGTCCTTGCAACAACGAGAGAAGACCTTGAATGAAGCTACTTCAACAATTAATGTTGTAGAGTTTACATTTGGCTCATCAGATCCAACATTGAAGAAGAAGATAGAGGAGAAGGAGGCCGAAATTAGAGATCTTTACCAAAAACTATTGGAGAAGGGAAAAGCACTACATTTGGGATGTGATAGTGAGATACAATATTTGAAATCCCAAATTAAAGATTTGCAGAATAAACCTGTGGCAGAAGCAATTTTGTATACTCCATCTGATAGCAATTTGAGGGCACAAGAGCACGAGAAGGAGGTACAATAGGTTAAGAGAAAATTAAGTGCAGTTCAATTTGACCTGAAGTGGACAGATGATGATCTTAAAAGAAAGGAAGATGAGCACTCAAATCAAAAAAATAATAATGTAGAGATGTTGAAGAAATGCCTAGAAGAAAAAGATAGATTGCATACAAAAGTGATAAATCTTGTAAACAAAGTGAAAGAGCAAGAAAAACAATTAAAACATATGGCCGATGAAGATTTTGTAGAATTGGAGGGTTCTTGAAAAGGCAAGAGAAGCTATAGAGAATTTTCTTATTCTAAAAAGGAGGAATTGCAAAAACCTCCCAAGCAGCGTTCAAAATTGAACCCTTCACATCCCTTCCAAAGGGTTCTAGCCTTTCCCAGAAGTGTAAAGTTAAAATTGTCCTTCAAAAAAAAATTAAAATTTGAATTTTACCCTTCCAATAAAGAAGGGAATAATTTATATCAAGATTTCAAAAGAAGTGCAACTTTTGAAATTATCCATCCATATAAATTTCTCTTCTCTTTACATCCTCTTCTCTTTAAATCCTCATCTCATAGTCATAATTAAGGATTATTATGCCTGCACATCCTCACCTTATAATACGAATTGGGTTAAGGCCCAAAGACAACCATAAAATATTAAATGTGTTAAGACGCAAAGAGTAAGATACAACTATACGTATTATATTAAATTTATCTTATAAGTCTTTAATTAACAGTATCAACTGAGATTTGACACGTTGGATGGTTATGATGTTCTTATCATGAGTCCTTACCAATGTGATTGCAAGGCATTCTTTGAAGGTGAAGTCCATAATTTTAGGTCTTATTCCTCATTATCATGCCTTTTGGTAAGACAATAAAGGGGGTAGTGGCATGCATCAGCATGGAAAATGTTTAAGGAATAGAGGTTATACACATTAATTGTTTTCATTAAATAATTTAAATTCCTACCGATGACTATCAATTCAGTGAACCATGGACTGGTACAAAACACAACAAATTTTAGGGCCCCAAGCATTTAATTACACACACCTATAACTTTCTCAAATATAGCCATTAATAAACTTATTTTGGTATTTTGGTTCACTTTAAAAGGAGTGTTGAGACTTAGAAATATAGTGATTTGCAAGGATTCAGTTGACTTAGGCCCCTCCATCACATACATGTATGCTTTCACAACAAGCGCTGAAAAACAATATTTGGTTTTTGCATTTTTTTTGGTGAAAAGGTTTGGCTAATTTATACTTGTCAATTAAAGGACAATTATTTATATTTCCCTTCATCTCTGAAGGGCTGAGAGAATAAATGCCCCTCCAATTGAAATTAAGACCCACCCTTCAAATTTGATCACTGCTCCCAAGCAGGCTAGATTTCTAAAATAATATGGTGTACATTTGATGTCCATGTACATACTAATATTGTTGTAATATAAATTGTCAGTATTTCTTGGCAATACATATATTTTGATATAGTTAATGTGTTTCTAATGTGTAATACAAGTGTAATGTGTAATCCATATGCGCATTTTTCCTATATCTAAGAGAGTTTAATGTGCAACCCATACTGAGAAGTGTGTATGAAAGTACAAATGATGAAATATATTCTTTGTAATATATTCTACAAATGAATTGACATATGAAATATTCTTGAAATATATTCTACAAATGAATTGACATATGAAATATTCTTGAAACATATTCTACAAAAGAATTGACAAATCATCATTTCATGCTATATTGAATAAATTGCACTATAACATAGACATACCAACCTTTTCTACAAACTCTTGTACTCATTTCTGTAAATTGTAAGATCTACAGTAAAATCCAAGTCATCCAAAACAACAATTGATAGTATTTTCCAATTTTTCATGGCCAGAACTAAAAATGCACACCAATTCCAATAGAAGTACACTGTAGGTATGAAATTTGGAAGTTTGCATACAAAAACCTAATTAGACTAGTATAGTTTTAATTTCATACACAAATTAAACTTCTATTGTGAAATAAGAATGCATCCAACATTTGAAATGAGAATAGGACAATTGTAAATGTTGGTTTCTTGTTGATGAGCATCATAGTTTGGAAACCAATCTCATGGCTCTGTAAGTTTGTATCATTTGTTTCCTTTTTATTATAATATAAATCATCATCGTTCCTTGCAGAAATTAATAAATGAGAACATAACATATATAATACATTCCGAGGAAAAAAACAGAGATAATGCAAAAATATAACCATATCGATACTCAAGAAAGTTAAAGGGGGCCCAAGACCATTTTTTATTATATTATGCTTTCATTACAGAGCAGAGGGATAGTTTATAGTTGAATCAGTAACATTAAATAACTCCTTCAATAATAACTATCCCTACTACCTATTAAATTCTATTTATAGACCTCAAGGGTCGGATTGACCATGTTACAAGTGGATTTCATTTGAGTGAAATTAAAATGTGGATTCAGCCACGAGCCAGCCTATCCTCTGCTGTACTTTCCTGGCTTCAAATGAAGATACCAACTATTGTGGAACAAGGAAAACACAACAGTGCAACATAGGGGGGAAAACGGGGCTGAAGTGGACATGTTTCAACACCAGGGGTAGAAAGGGAGTAGAAGAGGAAGTTGCATTCTAGTTATCTAGATGGGAGATGCGAGTAGAGAATAATTATAACAAAGATGCATAGTGTGTGAGAGGTATCTAAGGAGAAAAGGGAAATACCAACAAAATAAGAAAATGGTAAGGAAGAGAGAAATTCCACAGACAAATATGGTTCAGTGGAAAACAACATGCAACACCCATCTGATGTGGACAAATTAAAAGCCGGAATTGAAGAAATCAATCCTACTGTGCCACCGAGAGGGAATGCTTGGGTTGTTGAAGAGGGATAGGGTGTTGAATCAGTGTACGAAATACTTCATTGAGTGAGGGGAAAGGAATGTCAAATGAACATAAAAACAATAAGATGGAATGGAACTGCCAATGAAAGTCATCGAACCCGGATGAGATTGTCTCCAATTCTACCCATTTCACTCATACTATCAGTGAAATCAAATTTGCGCACATCTGCGGCCATACTGAACAAAAGTTAATGAACATAGAGAATGGATTGAATACTACATAGCCTATTGATAACAGTGGCCCCTATTTATCAATCTTACATAAGAAGAAACATGATTGGTAATTGACTGCAACTGCTAGGAAGAAATCCATGGGGTCAGGCCAAATCTGGATATGTGTACTGTGTTGGCCCTTGGAATAATTGAAAGGTGGGAAAAAAGGTTAATCACGATGAAATGCTGAGTTCATGTCTGGGTGATGCAATCATTCTCAATGCCGTCAGAATCCGACTCGATTCAGGTTCATCGAATTATAGAATTTGATGGTTTGTTAAATGAGGTATTTGATAGTCGGTTGAAAGTTCAGAATATGACAGGTAGGGAAAAGTGAAAACTGCCATTTATAGGTTTATACGATTATATGACATATTTTACACTCAATACATTCAACACGTGTATGACAGGTTGAGGTATGGGAAAATGAAATCAGGCATGTCCCTGGATTTTACTGAAGCAAGTCAATTTTGGATTTCTTTACTCAAATGCACGCCCAACATGAAAAAAGCCATTGGGAATATCACTTGCCAAGTTTGAAGGAAACATGAAATCACCTTGGTGACCTAGGGTTCGAAGAGAACTGGTTAAGTGTTAGACAAAGTGTTTGAGAGACCACTTGGAAATGCTTGCAAGGGGGTGTTCCATTGATGATAAAAATCATCAGATGATATGGTCCTATTCATTGTTGAAATGGATATCTAGACATGCTCTTGGTTTTTCTTATGGTGAACAGATAAGGAAAATATCAACTTGGAAAAATAGAAGAAAAATCTTATTTTGCACACTAAAGACAGAAAAAATGGCTAAGTTTTGTAAAGGGGCTAAGTGATGCCCGCATTAAGGTTGATGCCCACACTAAGGATGATGCTCGCATGGCATGGCGTGGAATAGATGACTATGTGGCATGAATTTGAAATCATTGTTTCATTATGACATCGTTATGGAGAAATACAACAAATTAGTGAAAATTAGGAAATTGGCCGAGTGTGGAAATATTGTACCAAGTAGCCTTAAGAGGATGCCCGCCACAAATGGCTTGTTGAAGAAATACCCGCACCACATGGAGATATTGTAGGATGCTGTTTTTTCTACTCAACCATGGTCTCAGTTTGTCCAAAGAGACACTGAAGAAGAATTTATGGACCTGCCAAAACTGCGGTTTAGGGAAATTAGACCAAGCCTAGGAGAAGATAAAAAATTGTCCAAGTATGAATTATTGTTAAAAGATGCCTAACAGGCCTTAGGAAAATGCTCGCCACAGCTCATGGGTTGATGATAAAAATATTATGAGAGTGTAGATCTCTAGAAACTTGTATGATGCATCCAACCATATAATCAGCCTGACCAAAAAGTCTTTCAGGAAGAAGATATCAATCTGCCAAAAGTGCCTCTCAGCCATATTTTCATTGCTTCAGAAAAATGCCCGCATAGGAGAGAGAAAGAAGCTACAGAAGATGAAAGTGGTTTTTCTGGACTCACCTTGTTGAATATACCCATTGGGAAAATCACTTGCCAAATTTGAAGGAAAAATGAAATTACCTTGGTGACCTAGGGTTTGAAGAGAACTGCTCAAGTGTTAGACAAAAAGTTTGAGAGACCACTTCGAAATGACCGAAAGGGGGTGTTCCTTTGATGATAAAATTCATCAGGAAATGTCCACCACAGCTCATAGGATGATGATAAAAATATTCTGAGAGTGTGGATCTCTAGAGTGTTGTATGGTGAATCCAACCATATCTAGAAGGCTATAATACGAGTTTTTTAGGACAGTTTGAAGATAGTATAAAAGAATATTCACAATAACCCACATGCTAGGAAATGTATATTATCGTTTCAAACTTACAAATTTCATATATAATGAAAACATTATTCGAAAAGAAAAACCAATTATAACAGAACAATAATATACCAGGCATAATTGAATGGAACAAATACATAATTCATATGCATTAAATAGTAGATTTCACCATATATATTACACCTATCAGTATAAAATTTTATTAATAAATGTAAATATATCTAGCTTCAACCCCATAGTGTTATTTTCAACTTATGACAATTGTACGGAATGTGGCGTGCATTTTCCTAAGCCCGGTTTTGAATATTTACACATTGTTTTTTACGTAACAACTTAGAATTTCAGTCATTAATTTTGAATTTATGCAATATACTTGCAATTTTAGTCATTAATGTTCAAGTTGACTACTATGCATTCCTAGCTTGCATTTTTTTTCTTATGGCTTGCATTTTACACCGAGTGTCCATAACAATAAAAGAAGGTTAAAATTGCACCTTTCATAGGTCGACTGTGAGCATACGAGGTTAGGTTATATATCTAGCCATCCAATTTCCAAAACCATTTACTATAAACATTTAATAGTAGGAGTTGGCTTGCATTTTTATTAATGTAGGTGGATATTTCATAAATACAAGACAACCATGTAGTGTTTTTGCACAACAGGCACTTTCTGAACCAAAATTGAAAAAATAAATATATAATAATGTGGAAAATAGTAAAACATACCATTTCAACTAAAATCTCTCAAAAATACCCAATACTTAGGGTTGGGTGGGCATTTTTGTGATTTGGGTAAAATTGGGTTGAGAACACAAAAGTTGTCATTTTGTCAATTTAACTGTGGACAATTGAAACATAATTTTAAAAAACAGAAAGAGGCTTTTGTCAAAAATATATCTATCTTCAACCCCATGGTGTTATTTTCAACTTATGACAATTGTACGGACTATGGTGTGCATTTTCCTAAGCTCGTTTTTGAATATTTACACACTATTTTTTACGAAACTTAGAATTTCAGTCATTTTTTTGAATTTGGCTAAGATACTTGGAATTTTATTCATTCATGTTCAATTTAACTGCTATGCATTCCTATCTTTCATTTTACACCAAGTGTCCATAACAGTAAAAAAATGTTAAAATTGCACCTTTCATAGGACTGTGAGCATACGAGGTTAGGCTATATAAAATTAACACAAGGATAGTCTTATCAATATATCTAGCCATCCAATTTCCAAATACATTTACTATAAACATTTAATAGGAGGGTTTGGTTTGAGAGTACATCAAAACATGTAGAGAAAAATATTACTCTAGTTTTATATTACTCACTCTATTACTCTTATTTTTCCAGAATAGTTAGAATGCCAAATTTTTACTCTATTATTTTCATTAAGTATACTTAACATGCTATAAATTTAACTATATTGATATTGAAAATGTAAGTTGTGTATAGTTGACTTGAAACACATTTTGTAATTTTTATTGTAGTTTGGAAAAGTCAGAACACATTTGCAATTTTTATTATAGTTTGCAAAAGTCAGAAGACATTTGTAACTTTTATTATAGTTTGGAAACGTTTGAACACATTTGTAATTTTTATTTTAGTTTGGAAAAGTGAGCGTGCTGGTATCTTGTGTGTGCATTCTCCTGCATCCTATGCGTGCATCCCCTTCTTCCTTTTTGAGCATCCCATCATCCTACAAAATGGAAACAATAGCCTCATCTTCCATGCCATCCACTGAAATAGGGGGTTCTGAAGTTGCTGAGAGGTTCACTGTCAGAAAATTCGGAGAGAGCGTTGAGACATGGAGTGACAGAACCAACTGGCCAGAAGGTATGCTAAATGTCTTGGTTAGAGCAGGAGTGCATCGTTTTCTTTTCGGTCAGTTCAATTTCAACAATGAAGAGATAGATAATTCCATTTATAGTTATGATGATGAGTCCAAGGAATTGATTAGTTTTGGGAGGAGGGTTTGTTTGGACCCTGATTTGTTGTCAGGTGCAACGAAAATTCCACGTAGGGGGGGAGTAATGTTGAACACCAAGAAAACCCTCAAAGTAGAAAAGGGTGAGATGGAAAATATAATATGTGGAAAAACGGTTAAGGTTGCCCAGAATGGTTTAAAGATGCAAGATGTTCAACCAGGATTGTACAAAACCTTAATTCAAATTGTACTTGGGAAAATTATGAATCACCACAGGCAAGATATTTCAGGTGATTGTATGAATTTGGTGATTCACTGGGTTGAAGACCTGGCTATAGATGTCCCTCATCTATTGGCAAAAAAATTACATTTTGCACTGCAAGAGAGCAAAATGAAGAGAGTGAAGTTCAGTTACCCTGGCACACTAGAAAAAATTATTGAATTATATCGACCCAACACTGTAGAAGGAAGCAGATTTAAAAATACATACATTAAGAGGCTGAAACTGGACAAAATTAACTAGGAAGTTCCTCAACAATCTCCAAAGGACAATGTACAAGTCCTTGAAGAGCCTTTTGAGTACTATATGGAAGGTATGGGAAGTGACCCTGAAGAATTTGATGTTGTCTCAATTCTGGTCGGATTACATGAAGGAAGAGAAATAAATGTAAACGAGATGCATGATGTTGAGTTTAATGAATAGGAGGAGCATAGTGATGATGATATTTATGCTCATGCAGAAATGCCACTTGTTATATATACACCTCCACAGTTCGGAGTTGAGAAAACTTCCTCTCCAAAATCTTGTTTTGATGGTAAAACTGTTTTTAAGCTACTGTTCGATATAACGTTGCATTTCAAAGAAGAAGCTGAATTTCATAGAAATTTTTTTTCCTATTGGTATCTTATTGCAGTACAGAGCGTAGAACTCTGTAGGATTAAGCAGATGCAAATTCAAAACCTCTTAAAGGTAGGCGCTTATTCCAATGCTATTTTTAAAAAAGAAACAGTTGCCAAATTCCTTTTTTTGAAGCCTTGTTAAAATTTTCACTATTTACAGGTAATTGCATGATTAGAAACATAACACGTGGATATTATGGAATCTTCTATTAAAAATTTGCAAATGGTGGACCTCTTTAAGGTAGGAGGCATTTTTCAATGTTTTTTTCCAAAAAAAAAAGTTGCCAAATTCCATTTTTTGAAGCCTCCTAAAACTTTTCCCTGTTTACAGGAAATTGCAAGATTACAAGGATCCCTTGTGAAGAATGTGGACTGTTTGAGAAGGATAATAGCAGGAAAGGACTCTGTTCTTCAGTCTTTGAATAAGGAACTAGAGAAAATTCAGGATGAATTTAGAAAGGAAAATGAGAAATGCAAAGAATAATATATGGTTGTTCGAAAGAAAGATGAAGAAATCATAAAATGATCAGAAGATGAGCTGAGACATCGACCGGAGGTGTTGGAAATCCCCTCTCTAAGGACTGTTATCAGCCAGGAAGCAATACTTACCGCTGAAGTTAGTAAGTTAAACAAAATAATTGAAATAATGAAGGTTGACTTTGAAAACAGCTTTGCTGAAGACTACAATAAACATCAACTTGAGATAAATGAATATAGAAAAAAAGAGGAAAAGAAAATAGTTGAAGAGTTGAAAGGGAAAATAGTTGAACTTGAAAATATTACTGCAGAACTACACACTAGAGGAGGTTAAAAGTTAAAAGAGTCTGAAATTGGTAAGGGATAGAGTAGGCTTATGATTTCTGGTGAAATTTATGATATGTCAGCACACCAACAGGCTTTAATAAGGTATGAGAGTTCCTTGAAAAATAGAGAGAAGGCACTGGACATAGCTTTTAATGCAATACAAGCTCATGCACAAGTCAAAAACGGGTTACAAAGCTATCGTGCCTTCTTAACAATTCGAGAGAAGTCCTTGATGGATGCTAGTGTAGCAATGAATGCTGGAGATGATCTCTCTGCATGGTCAACCATAAAAGAAACAATGTCAAACACACTAATCGAGAGGGATGATGAGATTAAAGAGCTCAGATTGAAAATACTGGAGGATAGAGAATCACAACATTTGGGATGTAAGTCTAAGATAGAAGATCTGAAATCCCAAATTGCCACTCTGTAGAAGAACAACATGCTTCAACGAGTAGCAATTGTGTATACTCCAAATAATACAGAATTGAGGGAAAAAGAGTTGGAGACAGAGACAGAGCAGCTCAGGAAAAAATTGACCCAAGTTCAGTTTGAGTTTAAATGTGCAAATGACTGTCTTCAGTAAAAGGAAAAGGAACACGAAGAGAAAAATAAGAAGAATGTGGAATTGATGAAGAAGTACATCCAAGATAATGATACATTGAGAGAAAGTTTGCACAAATGTGCAACAAAAGTGAAAGAATTAGAATGAAAATCAAAACATGCACCTGCTGCACCTTCTAAAGAACCAGAAGCTTCTATACAAGCCAAGAGACTAGAATGTACAAATTTATCTTCTCTAGAAAAGGAGGACTTACAGCCTAAAGCTCCCAAGCAGCCTAGAACTATGGAATACCATTATTTATATATGTTGTGTATGTAAATACATAAATTTATATATGTGTGTGTGTGTATTTCTTGGCAATGTATATGTTTTTGATGCATTTAATGTGAATGGTAATTTTGAATTTAACTTTTCAATAAGTGTACATAACAGGCCAGAAAGTTAACACTATCAAAATTGAAAACTTAACTTGTGTACTGTAGGCATACATATTTGAATTTGTAATAAATTAAAAGAGTGATAGTGATTAGTGGATATGAGATGTCAGTATATTTGGTGACATAGGTAGATCCTAGTTGTTTGCTTGGAACTGTTGATATTATAGGGATGATGGATTGAGAACTCTCAAGTTCTTTATGAGAATTTTGATGCTATGTATTGTTGTATTTATGTAAGTTTCTTTATCTAATGAAACTGAAATTCCAATTCTGGAACAATGTCATACAATTCTAATCATGCAACCAAATTTCAGCGAATAACCCAAAGCTGTAATGCCTATAGAACTGGCCTAAAAAAGACAAAAAATTACAAAATATAAGCAAACACAAAAAACAACTATAATTTTATTACTGAAAAAAAAAATTAAATATTTAATATGCCTTCCATCATTTCTTACATTTCCAAAATTTGGTAACATAAATGTTAGCACAATAGAATAAATTTTCAGTTCGACAAGATCACTAGAAATGCTTATTGCAACATAAGTTTCTTTCACCATTTTGCATACAATGTTGCATTTCGATAATCTAGGACTTTTTTATTTATTTTTGGCTTGTCTCACACTTCTTATAACGACATCAGGTTTTATAGGATTCACATGAGCATCCATCTTTTGGATATCAACTACTGCCCCTTGAATTTCTTGTTTTTCACCACTAAAAACCCTGTTTTGGCATGCCTGTATCTTTCTCCTCAAGAACGATTAAAGAAAACTCAAATCATGAATAGGTATCCAAACCAACTAGATATAGGACGGTACCATGGTGTGGGAATTCTTCTCAAACCATGAATTGTGGTGAGCATTCTCTTAAGGCTGTTGGGGCCATTTTGACTAAGGTTGTTGGGACCAATTCTTCCTTAAATATATGTTGTAGTTTGGTGAGGAAAGTGACATGATTGTATGATTCATACAACACCCTAGAGACTCACATTCTCAATACATTTTTCACATCATCCTAAGAGTCATGGCAGGCATTTCCTTAAGGCCACTTGGGCAGATTTAACACCAAGTCCATACTTAGACAAATTTCTCAATTTGGTCTTATTTGCCTAAAACACCCTTTTGGCAGGTCCATAAATTTTTCTTCATCCACTTCCAAGACAATATGAAGACATGGTTAGGTAGGCTGAAGACCAATCTACAAGACCTCCATGTGATGCGGGAATTTACTTTAACCCATAATTTAGGGCAGGCATCTTTCTAAGGTTACTTAGCCATTTTTGCATCCACCGGTGAAAAACCCTATTTTGGCAGGCTTGAATATTTCTCCTCAAGAAAGATTAAAGAAAACTCAAATCACGAATAGGTATCCAAACCAACTAGTTATAGGACGGTACCATGGTGCAAGCATTCTTCTCAAACCATGAATTGTGGCGGGCATTCTCTTAAGGCTAATGGGACCAATTTTGAGTAAGGCTGCTGGGACCAATTCTTCCTTAAATATATGCTATAGTTTGGTGAGGCAAGTGACATTTTTGTATGCTCCATACAACACTCTAGAGACTCACCTTCTCAATAAATTTTTCACATCATCCTATGAGGCGTGGCGGGAATTTCCTTAAGGCCACTTGGGCAGATTTAACACCAAGTCCATACAAACAAATTTCTCAATTTGGTCTAATCGTTATAAAATACCCTTTTGGCATGTCCATAAATTTTTCTTCATCCACTTCCAAGACAATCTGAAGACATGGTCGGGTAGGAAAATTACCAATATACAAGACCCCCATGTGCTGTGGGCATTCTTCTCAAACCATGAATTGTTGCGGGCATTCTCTTAAGGCTGCTTGGACCAATTCTTCCTTAAATATATGTTGTAGTTTGGTGAGGCAGGTGGCATGTTTGTATGATCCATACAATGCTCTATAGACTCACATTCTCAATACATTTTTCACATCATCCTATGAGGCATGGCGGGCATTTCCTTAAGGCCACTTGGGCAGATTTAACACCAAGTCCATACTTAGACAAATTTCTCAATTTGGTCTAATCTGCCTAAAACACCCTTTTGGAAGGCCCATAAATTTTTCTTCATCCACTTCCAAGACAATATTAATACATGGTTAGGTAGGCCGAAGACCAATCTACAAGATCCCCATGTGGTGAAGGCATTTACTCTAACCCATAATTTAGGGAGGCATCTTTCTGAGGTTACTTAGCCATTTTTGCATCCACCGGTGAAAAACACTGTTTTGGAAGGCCTGTATCTTTCTCCTCAAGAAATATTAAAGAAAAACTCAAATCATGAATAGGTATCCAAACCAACTATCTATACGACGGTACCATGGTGCGGGAATTCTTCTCAAACCATGAATTGTGGTGGGCATTCTCTTAAGGCTGCTGGGACCATTTTTTACTAAGGCTGCTGGGACCAATTCTTCCTTAATTATATGTTGTAGTTTGGTGAGGCAAGTGACATGGTTGTATGCTCCATACAACACTCTAGAGACTCACATTCTCAATACATTTTTCACATCATCCAATGAGGCATGGCATGCATTTCCTTAAGGCCACTTGAGGAGAGTTAACACCAAGTCCATACAGACAAATTTCTCAATTTGGTATAATCTGCCTAAAACACCCTTTTGGCAGGTCCATAACTGTTTCTTCATCCACTTCCAAGACAATATGAAGACATGGTCAAGTAAGCCAAAGACCAATCTACAAGACCCCCATGTGCTGTGGGCATTTACTCTAACCCATCATTTAGGGCAAGCGTCTTTCTGAGGCTACTTAGCCATTTTTTCATCCACTGGTGAAAAAACCTGTTTTGGAAGGCTTGTATCTTTCTCCTCAAGAAATATTAAAGAAACCTCAAATCATGAATAAGTAGCCAAACCAACTAGCTATAAGATGGTATCATGGTGCGGAATTTCTTCTCAAACCATGAATTGTGGTGGGCATTCTCTTAAGGCTGTTGGGACCAATTCTCTTAAGGATGTTGGGACCAATTTTGACCACTTTTCTGAAAATTTTCCTCATGGAAGGGTGGATTTTTTATAGGGTGGTCTCATTGTTTTTTGCATGGAAACTTTGGCAATTTCCGCTTGGCAACTCGAGGTAAACTCTATTGTTGTAGTTTTTCTTTAAGAGTTTTTTACCTTGGATATTTTAGGGTTTTGTCTAACTTGGGCATTTGCAAGTATGGTTGTTGCTAGAGCGACGGTTCATTCTTGTTCACGGGGTGGTGTCTTAGCTATATTTCTTCCACAATTACAGTTGGCTCAAGTAAGTGATTTTATTTTCCTTATGAGAATTGTAAATTGTAATGTGTTACCCTGAAATATTTTCTTTGGCCTTTGGATTTTATGAATTTATGTATGAAAATGAGGGTTGTTATTATGCATCCCCAAGTTCTATTTTTCATCCTTACATACATGTGATATACAATGAGTAATGCTAATTGAATATATACATATCAACAACAACCACAAGCCCCATTATCATGATAAATATTAGGGAAACTCAATGTATGAAAATGGAAACCACTTATAACTCAATAGGCAGTAAGCTAATTGGTGGCTAATTCACTGAAACTTAAGCTTCAAAAGGAAATGGGACCCTTCCGTTCAAATTTGATCCCTGGTGGGGAACCTTTTTATAATGTCTCAGACCTAGAGGCTAATCCTTGAAATAGGATCTGAAATTGTTTACAGTCATAATCAAACATTAACAACTAGAGCGTGGTACTTTTGCCACGGTTTACATATCTTTAAACAAACATCATGGATCAAATGCACATGCTTGGTTTGGATGGTAGCACGACATTTCTGGTTGTGAACTTGCGGGCAGTGAAAATGACGTCTCAAGATGCTTCTAGTGGCTCATTTCTGACTGGACTCGACCACTTGTCCGTCTGTCGACTCAACAATGTGTCCTTTCCCTTTGTGTTCGTTTCGTGCTCGAAGGAACCTTTCTGCATGGGCTCAAAGTTGGAAAAGGAGTTTATATATATCCTTTTCGTACTCAGCTTTCTTCACAGCTTCCCCCTTGCTTCTGGAAGAAAAAAGCTTCTACAGTGGCTTGTCATTCAAGTACTCCTCACCACCTCAGAAAATTAGGTTGGCAGACGGGGTGCATGAAAGCTATGATAAAGACCTTGGGCCCTTGATGCTCCAGTACAAGAATTTGCTCCCACAGAAAACAGGTACATCTCTCAAAGTGGTGTATGACGTCTGCTCCCCAATGGTTTGTGTTTCCCTGGTGTGAAAAACTAGGGAGATAGATGAGCATGGAATCAAGCTCACCAACCAACAACACACCCAGAATAACAAGCTTTTCGAACCAAATTTCCATTCCAAACATATCAGAATCATCGGAACCTCTTGGCAGAATGATACCGCGAGTTTGCTTCTACACTAGCTCATCCTAAGCACCTTAATGGCTTTGAAAGGTGGTGTTTATATAGGATTAGAAAACTAGACAAGGGGATGACCCGTCATCATATTCACACATTTCATGGTTGATTAGCCTAGTCGACCATACGCTTCAGGACATATGGACTGGACGTGTTCTGGCCTTTTTGCTCCTGTGATGACAATACCAGAACCATTCTTTCGTCGTGTTTCCCTTGCTACATGTGGCGATCAGATTTGTTGTTCCACTTCTTAGATTTTCATGATATCTTTATGATTGCACACGCCAGCCATATGATGAGTATTTGGTTTTGGGCGAGATGACGTTTCCACGGGGATGATTTATCCTGTGGGTGTATCACAAATGGCATCGGGGAAATCAATTAACTGTCGGGAAGGCATATCGTACGTGAGGGCGTCTTCTCCACTTAGATTATTTTATAGTTTTTTTTTGTTACATAACCCTTGTGTTTCTCCATGCACTCAGTACCGTAGATCTATTCATCTTTGCGATCTAAGCCCTCGATACACCAAATATTCATACCCAAAAACTCAACACTATCAACCTACACAGCTTGATTTGGGGAGATCAATATCAACCATAGATCTCTAAACTACCTTCATCGAGACCGCTCAACCTTGAGAACTTTAACATTCTGCCAACCCTTTTTCATCTGAACAAGTGAGCAACTTCTGATCGAAGAATGCTTCTCACCCATTGATCTACCCAACATTGTGTTCCGACCGTAGATCTTCACATCCCCTACCACTTTCCGCGGATCGAATTCGTAACTTTCTCCACGCTAGTTCAATCCGTGGAATAGTTTAAGACGTAGATCTATCTCCGCCTTCATCTCAACCATCTAATTTTCTCGCTGATTAACCCTTTTCGCGATTTGAAAAAGTTTCTCCCTCCGAGTAGGTTCACCGCGTGAAATGATTTGGGGTCATTGATCTCACCTTGTGCCGATCTAGACCCTCCAACAGTACACCCATTTAACAGACTCCGTAAATCTCAAAAATAAATCCTTTCTCTCATCTCCGCTCCACGGAATCGCTTTCTGTCGTCGATCTTCACCATCCTGAATCTAAACCATTGAAGTTTAACACACTTTACCCTTATTCTGTTGCTACATGTTTCAATATACAGAAAGACCTATCACTGTAGATCAAAACCCACTCTCCATCCGATGGCTCCATGGTGGCAAAACTTGCTAACCAGTTAACCTGAAAGGTGCTCCCGCAAAATTCCTCAAATAAGATCATTTTCAAAACTTTGGGAAGGAGACATAGATGAACATAAATCAACATTCAATGATGATGATGATGGTGGTGGTGATAAAGATGATGAACATGATGAAGATGATGATGAGGGGGATGATGAAGATATTGATTAGGAAGAGGTAGATGGCGATGACGACGACGATGATGATTATGATAATGATGATGATGATGATCACAATGACGACGACAACAATGATGACGATGACAATGATGACGACAGCGACGATGACGATGACAATGATGACGACGACAATGATGACGACGACGACGATGACGATGATGATCATGATCATGATGTTGATGATAATCATGATGATGATGACGATGATGATGATGACGATGACTAGGATGAGGAGGATGATGATGATGACTAGGATGAGGATGATGATGACGAATGTGATGATGAAGATGAAGATGATGATAATGACAATCATGATGATGAGGATGAGGATGAGGATGAGCATGATGAGGATGACGACGATGATGATGAAGATGATGAAGATGTTGATGATGATGATGATGATGATGATGATGAATATGATGATGATGATGGTGGTGATGATGAAGATGATGAACATGGTGAAGATGATGATGAGGGCGATGATGAGAATGATGATGATGATGATGATGAAGATGTTGATTAGGAAGAGGGAGATGAAGATGATGATGATGATGAAGATGTTGATTAGGAAGAGGGAGATGAAGATGATGATGATGATGATGCTAATGAAGAAGATGATGATGATGATCAATGATGGTGGTGGTGATGACGACAACAACAATGATGATGATGATGATGAGGGTGAGGATGAGGACGATGATGAGGAGAATGAGGATGATGAGGATGATGATGATGACTAGGATGAGGATGATAAAGATGATGATTATGATGACGATTAGGATGAGTATGATGATGATGATGATGAAGATGAAGATGATCATGATGGTGATGGTGATGATGATGAGTATGTTGATGAAGATGAAGATGATGATGAAGATGTGATGACAAGATATTTACCTTGGTCTTCACTAAATTGTTTTGAGCTTCACCAACACTATAATAGAATGGTTATGAGTTATTATTCACTCCTATAAAGGATACACTTTATGGAACTACCAAAATGCCCAGTTTGGATATTCTTCTTTTAAGACACCGGACTAGGTCCATAACTCTTGATTCTTCATGTGCACAAATCTAAGAACATGAGGCTTCACAGGGCCCAATAAGTTGTATTTTTTTTAGTACTTCCTCGGATCATATTGAATTATCATATTTGTCCTTAGCATGGGTGTTAGGAGAAATCCTTAATTTTTCACTCAACTGGCTGCTCCCCCTATCATGTAGACGTCTTCATTCATTGAGCTCCCCCTAAAATTGCGATGATGAAGATGATGATGATGATGATGACGAATATGATGATGATGATGAAGATGACGACGATGATAATGAAAATGATGATGATGATGATGATGATGATGATGATAATGATAATGGAGATGCTGATGAATTGGATGACGACAATGTTGATGATGAAGATGAAGATCTTGATGATGATGACAATGAATATGATGATGATGATGATCAAGATGATGACGGTGATAACGAAGACGTTGATGATGAAGATGATGATTATGATGATGATGATAAGGAAGATGACGATGATGAAGAAGATCATGATGACGATGATGGTGACGATGATGATGATGATTATGAATAAGATGATGATGATATTGATGAAGATGACGAATTAGATGATGGTGATGATGATGACAAGGATGATGGTGAGGATAATGATGATGATGATCATCGTCCTTGTTTTCGTCATTACCATCATCTTCATCGTCTTCATCGTCATCATCGTCATCATCATCATCATCATCATCGTGTTCGTCCTTGAAGGGACTTATGTATAGGATCTCACTATAAGCAATGCAACCAATACATATTATGACAAAATCCTAGTTAAATTAAATTAAACTATAGTAAATTAAAAACATAGAGTTGTTTAACTATATTTAATTTAAAATGCAACAAAATATAAAATATGCAAATAAAAAAAATCCAAAATAAACTAAACAAAAGGTAAATATGCAAAATAAAAAAACAAAACAAAACACAAAATATAAAATATGAAAATAAACAAACAAAAAACGTAGAATTCAAAAACACCCACGCACTAGCTCATTAGCAAAACAACAATGAACAAGTTCACTCCCACGCACTAGTTCATTAGCAGCATCCAGAGCACTGGTAATTTGATGAGTAGAGCAGTGGTAAATCGAGGAGCAGGGGATACCCATCTAGAGGATAGCGGTGTTCCTAGTGGAGGAAATTCGACTGCAGTCCAAAGGATAACAAAACAATCCGGCCACAGTCTAGGGGATACCGACATTCCCAGGGGAGGCAATCCGGTCGCAGTCCAGAGGATAACAAAGGGCCCAATGAATTATGTAAGCCCATTAACCCTAGAAGCGTAGGAATTTGGGAAAAATACGTCAAATTTCCGAACCAATATGGATTCAGTACAGTCATACTGAAATTATAATTTTTTTGTTGTGCTACCATCGCTTCTATTATCGGTGGATCTAGTAAGGGTTTTCTATTATTGGAGCGTCTGAAGCTCCTCCTTAAATTCGGGCAAAAGACATATGGGTTGAGCACTACAAGCCATTCGTGCTCTTGTATAATTTTCTGAATTATGGCACAATTTGCAAGCTTTTGTAATTTTATTCTATTTAATGGTCCGGGATAGTGTGTAGAGTCCTGTAGGAGCTATAATCTTAGCTGGTTCAATCGATTCTGTTGAAGCTTTGAACCTGAGATGTGTTTATTCTAAGCATTTAATTTTGATTTAATAATTAGTTTTACCTCGATTGTGGCACAAATTACAAGATTTTGTTATTTAATTCTATTATATGTCTGAAACATTCTATAGAGTGCAAACTTGTGTAATCTTATTCTATTTAATGGTCTAGAACAGAGTCCTCTATGAGCTATAATTTGAATTGATTATGTCGAAACTTGAACGTGAGATCTCTTTCTCCTTTAAAGACGCATTTAATTTTTCTTTGATTGTCAGTTTTACATGGATTATGGCACACTTTTCAAGCTTATGTGATTTTTTTCTATTATGGGTCTAAAACATTTTGTAGAGTGCCATAGGAGCTGCAATTATAATGATTACTTACAATTCAAACTAAGACCTATTTCTCCTTTAAAGAAGCATTTTATTTTATTTTTATGCTCACTTTTACCTGAATTACAACACACATTGCAAGCTTTTCCCATTTACTGGTTTGGATTTTAGAACAATGTATAGTTCCCTAGGACTCGTGGGCTATAATTTGAATTGACTCTAGTAAATTGACCCTCATACCTCTTTCATCTTTAAAGACACATTTGATACAAGTATTATTTTTCAACGACACTTCTATATTTTTTCCTTTGTTTGGCATATACCATGGTAGTTAGTGTGGTTGCCTCTGTTTGGCATATCTCAAAGAGTCTGAAGGTTATCAAGAATATTGTAGCCTGCGTGTGTCTTCATTAAACCCTCTGCGAGCATTTATTCCTTAAATATATGTTGTGTAATTTCGATCACATCATATCTTCCAAAATACTATCCTAAAATCCTTCTCAACATATGCAGAATTCCATTTATAATTTTATGTTTATTAATTTCCTGTAGCTTACTCTTTTATTTCACCAAGATTGTATATGCATACTTTTCTAACTTTTGGCAAACTTATATTTTTCACATCTTGACCATCTTTAAACAAACTGAGGGTATGGCTAGGTATCCACCTCAACTAGGAACAAGACCATGCCACCTTAAAACCTTACTGACAAACACACAGTATTTGGCAGTCCTTTAAAATGGTATTTCAAACTGCTCAATTCAACACTTAGTGAATTTTGTCAGGCCCTAGTCATTACTGTGCCAGGAGGCATTTTGGCAGACTCATATCTCACACGTGTGAACACCCAGAGGGAAACTGAGATCATGAGTGGATGCCCAAATCATCAAAGAATGGACCCATAACATCTGATGAATTTATCAGTTAAAGAGCTGAATCTGGTGTGCATTTCCAAGTGGGCTCTCAACCTCCTATTTTCAACACTCAGTCAAATTTTCATATTTTTGGATATGCAAGCTAATGTTTTTACCTCTTTTGGCAGGATGATATTTTTCTCACATGGTCACCATAATAAAAACTAAGAAGATGGATGGATAACCAGTTCATTAAAGAACATGCCTATACCTTTTGATGAATTTATCATCACTCAGATAGGATTTGGCAGGAATTTCCAAATGCCTCTTCAACCTTGTGATTTGACACTTACTTAATTTCCTTAAACCCTATATCTCAAAGGTGATTTCAACTTTTCATCAAACTTGGAGTGTAAGACATCCAATGGATGGAGGACAACCAGATGAATCCATTAAGACCAGTTTCATCCTTTGGAACTACATTCTCTCTCCTCGGCTGGAATTTTACTCAAGTATGATGTAAAAGTTGCTTAAGACCATGTTTTGGCAGATCCATAATTTCTACCTCAGGTACTTTCAGGTCAAAGTAAGAACATGGCCAGGTAGAAAACAAAGCCACCTATAGGATACCCATATGGTGTGGGAATTTCTTTCAACCCACAAATTATGGCGAGAACTCTCCTAGAGCAACTTGTCTAATTCGACCAAAAATAACTTCTTTTGGGAGGCCTATATCTTTGTCCTAACAGATTTGTTCTGAGAATTGGTTCCATGGTCGGATAGATAATTCAAACAACTATGGGATGACAGGACATGGTGGGAATTTTCTCCTTCTTATGAAATATGGTGGGCATTTTCATAAGACTACTGCTTTAGGACAATTTTTCACCACTTAGTCTTTTTCCTACTTTATCATACATGCCTATGCCCATGAAAAGTTATTTTTTCATTAATGAACATCTCTAGGATATGTCTATCCACAATCATCAGTTCAACAAATGTCATCAATTCTCAAGACTACCTATAATTGGTCTAAATTTGGTGACATTTCACAATGTTATCCTATTTAAAAAAAATCAGGCACATAGTTAGAGAAGGAGTACCTTGCACGAGGAAAATTGCATATCAAACCATTGTGGAAGAGGGAGTTCTAGACTAAAGTCATCGAGTTTCAGTGGGCAATCCATGAATGAAGCTATATGACCACCATCCATTCCAAATTGAATCCCCAACATGATATATATGAGGGGGAACCTCGTACCTCTTTGCATGCATTAACTAGTCAAGTGGTCCAAGAAACACGCTTCTATATCTGTGTTGTGAACAAATTCCAAACCAAATAAAATAATGTATTATACTTAAAAATAATTCAAATATAAATAACTCTAAAATAAATTACACCTTTGAGAGAAAAATAGGTTTTGGTAAAGTTTTTGGGAAGAAAAAACTTTTGATATTAAAACATTACAAGTAAATATATTTGCACACTAAATTATATTCGCTTGGTAGCTTATATTCTTGTTTTATTGAGTGTAGGTACCACCAAATAGGTACCTATCATAGATGTCTTCCTCGAGTGATGGTGAAGATATACTAGGAGAGGTTGAAAGTGATATGTGTTGTACTAGATCTATCGGTTCTATATCAACTAGACCTGAAAAGGTAAGGAAAATATTTCATATATGCATGCAATATTTTATTGCCAATAGAGGGTCATGTAATTATGATGCTGAGAGCATAGGTGACATTAAGTTGCCCTTGAGGTATAGAAATCTAGTGCAACGATGGGTACCTAATAAGCTACCTCAAGTGGACACAGATTTCTTCATCAATGGGAGGATGTATCGCATTGCTCCTTTGTCCTTACATGGATTGGGGCTATTTTCCATGGATGGCATAAAGGTCGGCTATGGCACTGTAACTGAATTGATGGAGTATGTCAAACCATTATATAGATACATTAACTAGTTGATATTGATCCAATATACTCGAATTATGAGGAGATACTGAGTTGCCGCAAATTATATACAACTAGCATAACACAATAAAAACAAAGGGGCGACTATATATATTGATGGGAGACCAAAAGCATCCGGAAACGTTGTTGGCTTTGTAAATAGTACATGGACAGTGACAACAACTAATAAATTGAATTGCGAATTTGAGGGACGCGAAGAACATCGTATATTGGTATGTGCAACAAAAACAATACTTCCAGGTGAAGAGTTGTTGATCGATTACAACTTAAATCGAATAGATGTGGCTTCCATGGTCTAGGGTAACCATGGAAGGTCACATGCTATGCCTCATCAGGTAAATGCTAAATATAGTAACTAAACATGACTACAAGAACTAAATGTTTCGATTTTTTTTGTTAACATTCCATTTCCACCGTTGACATTCACTTTTTTCGTGCATATTATGAATATTTCCATGTGATAACATGCTTATTACACTGTTATGATTATCTCATTTATTTTTATGTTACAATTATTGACTCAACTTTTATTGATTGATTTATTTTGTCAGGGTTGCAGTAGTGGAAAGACACATGTTTCTTCCATGGTCCAGGGGGGCCGTGGAAGGTCACAATCTATGCCTCGTGAGGTAAATGTTAAATATAGTAAATAAATATGACGTCAATAACAAAATGTTTCGATTTTTTTAGTTAACATTCGATTTTCACTGTTACCATTCGCTTTTGTCGTGCTTATTGTGAATATTTCCATATGATAACATGCTTATTACATTGTGGCAGGGGTCTGCTCATCCCCATGGGGCAGAACATATATCTCCTCCTTCGGAGGTAAAAGTAAATATTATCACAATATCTCATTTTTGTTTATGTTACAATTATTGACTAAACTAAATATAGTAACTAAATATGACTACAATAACTAGAAACTCCAACCCCAAAATATTTCCATGTCACAACATGCTTATTACACTGTTTCAGGGGTCTTCCCATGGTCGTCATGCAACAGAACGAGTGTCCTCTACGTCCATGGTCTAGGGTGACCATGGAAGGTCACACTCTGTGCCCCATCGGGTAAGTGTTATATATAATTACTAAATGTTGATATTTTTTCTGTTAACATTCAATTTCCACTGTTACCATTCGTTTTTTTCGTACTTATTGTGAATATTTCCATAGGATAACATGCTTATTACACTGTGGCAGGGGTCTGCTCATCACCATGGAGCAGAACATGTATCTTCTCCATCGGAGGTAAAAGTAAATATTATTGCAATATCTCATTTTTGTTGATGTTACAATTATTGACTCAACTAAATATGACTACGATAACTAGAAAATCCAACCCCAAAAGATTTCCATGTGACAACATGCTTATTACACTATGGCAGGGGTCTCATGCCCATGTTTGTCATGAAACATAACGCGTGTCCTCTACTTCTGAGGTAAAAATAAATATTATTTCAATATCTCATTTTTTATTATGTTACAATTATTTTCATAACATTTATTTATTGATTTATTGTGTCAGGGTGGCACTGGTGGAAAGGCACCTACTGCTTCCATGTTCCATGGTGACTGTGAAAGGTCACGCTATGTGCCTCGTTAGGTAAGTGTTAAATATAATAACTAAATGTTTTGATTTTTTCTGTTAGCATTTGATTTCCACTGTTGACATTCGCATTTTTCTGTGCTTATAGTGAATTATCGATTGATTTATCATGTCAGGGTGGGGACAATTGAAAGGCACCTGCTGCTTCCACGGTCCAGGGTGACTGTGGACAATCACCCACTAGAAGTAGATCAGTATGGGGTGACTATGGGAAGTCACCGACCACAACACTGCATCATGTAAGTGTTAGTTCTTAATAGTAACTAAATTTCATTACAATAACAATGTTTGAATGATGTTAAAATTATATTTCTTAATTTTATTATTTGATGAACTTAGTCCAGTGCACTTGATCTGGGTGATGAGGATCTTGAGGATGAAATTTACTATTCCATAGACCCTATGGATACTATAAAGAAGGCTTTGAAAAAGGAAAACATAGAAATGATCTCCTTGGCTTGCATAAGGCCCATGACATAGGAGATCAGGGAAAGGATTGAAGAGTTGAAAGAACAAATAAAATCTTATGGGGTAAGTGGCATCTTCACATATTTTCTTAAGCTATGACATGATTTCATATCTAATATTATGTTTTCTATTTTTCCAACTGATCTGATAAAGTAAAGTTTTTCATTTGTAGTATTTTTTACAACCCGTGATTAGAGAAATTTTCGAGACAAGTATAGGTAGCAGTCATGCTCCAATGCAGCAACAACGCTGACAAAGCAATGTACCAATGATGATTTTTGACACTCCTCCGATTGGCCTCGAATCCATTGATGAGAGCACCGATTTTGATTAGCATGACATGCCAGAGCATGATGAGATGGGGCCTAGGACTCCACATGACTCTGGAGATGAATCTACTGTAGATGACCAGGAAACTTTTCCTGGAGCAGCACGAGTTAAAATCACCGAATCACTAGATCTAACCTTTATGGTGGATGACGCTTGTGTTTCGATCAATATTCAAAATATTGCGGGTATTTATTAATTAATTTATTCATTTTAATCATGGAATTGAAATGGACATACGCTGAAATTATTATAAATTAATGGATTACACGTTTCTACAGGAAACAATGTTTTCTACATGAATTTGAATGACAAAGCATTGGAGTTGTTTGGCCCCACAATTCACACATGGTGGAATAGCCAAGATAGCAAAAAGAGAGATGTATTGATAGACCACATGGTAAACTTGTTCGGGAATACATTAAACAAGAAAGTGGTTGCAAAGTTAGCCGACAAGAATTTAAAATATACCAGGGCCCAATATAGGGATAAATTGCAACTTGACCTCAAGCATGAGCGCCCTCCCATGGTTCCGGAGAAAGAGTGGAAGGCACTCATAGAGGATGCAAAGGAGAACTTGCTAAAAATACAAGGAAAAAAACCATGGCCTGGAAAAGCAAGGTACAACACATATCGCCTTTTTAGTGAAATATGCTCATTTATTTTTTTCTTTTTTGTTTTAAGCAAGAATTCTGATATCTAACGTTTTTCAAAATTTTCAGATATAGGCTACCGGAAACCTCCAAAGCAGCCAAGGCTAGAGTGGAAAAGCACGGGAAACATTGATTGGGCCAGGGTGGCTATAGAAAACTAAGAGCCCGAATCGTAAGAATTAAATGATTAACTGTGGGGAATATTTATTTCAAAGTAGCAAACAAATATCTGTTTTTTATAGAGGGAATTTTATATGTGTTATGCATTGTAGGGAAATACGTTCCAAGATGATGCCACCGAGGAAGACCTAAAGCTTGGTTTCAAGTATGGTTTTAAAAGTGTCATTGAATATCAGAAAAGCTTGGGGAAGACTCCAATCTCCCTAATGACATAGATGCAAGTAAATAAAATGAATAAGGACATCATTGCAGTATACTATTAAAGTCTATTCAATTTTTATTATATCACCCATAACTAAATATTTATGTTTTCTTTTAAGCAACAGTGTAACCGCAACACTGAATCCAACGGTACTCCACATGTACCAGCTAATGTTGGGGTGTGCATGTCCCATGATAGTGGGGAGCAAAGTGGCCATTCTGGTATGTGTGCTTTGGAAATAGAAATATCTACTGTGATTATAGATATTTATTTCCTGACGTATACTTTTAAATTTTCTTTTTTCGATCGAAGACCGTGAAGCTCGGGAGGGTGAGCCGCAAGAGGAATTAGCAAGTAGAGAAACAATTAACACACCAGCTGTCACATCTACACAGACAGGTAATGAGCAATATTGTAATTTTAATCAAAATTATGAACTATTAATTTCAATAATATTTCAACATATCGATATGCCCATTTTCATTGTTGTAGTTCACGCCCCTTTATAACTGCCTCCACACCCTAGTCAACGACGTACAAGAAGTATGATACATGAGGACATGTAAACAAAAACACTAGAAGGACATGGATTTGTAGATAATCCACCAAATGATGATGATAATATCCCAATTATCGTCAGTTATTTCAATGCAAAAAAACAGAAATCAAAGAAAAAGTAGATGTATAAATTCATGACTTGTATTTGGATGTATATCGATGTTGTTAGTCTAAAACAATGTTTATATGAATTACCTCATTATGCTTCAATGTTTTTATGTTTATATGTTTTGATTACTAGCTTAGTTATGCATGAATGTTTAAATGTTTTCTATGTAAACAACATCATTTATTGGGTATGGGGAATTGAGAGCGATGTGAGGGGCAGGAGGGGACATATGAGCTTCCACCTTCATATGGTTGGCCCTATTCAGTAGGGAATATAAAACTATTCTTGAAATAGAGAGGAGCTCAATAAGGTATAAATACTCTTTTATTACTATGTATTAAATATGGTTTTAAATTTTTAAATGCATGTCTATTTCTTAAAAAATTGTTAATAAATTTAACATTTCACGGTTCATTGATTTCTACAGGACTTTGTAGTAGGATTTAAATGACTGTTTATTTGTGTATATATTATTTACTCATATAAAAATGATGTCTTTGATGATTGATGCAAGTCTTGGTGATGGAAATGCATCTCGTGGACAACTCTTATCAAGTTGTATGGACGAATGGATCTGGCGAAAGGACAATGATAAGGTAAGGGTTTTGACGTGTTCTTTATCCTTAATGTGTTTGTATTTATCCTTAAATTATATTTCATTCTATTAAGATACAAGAGATACAACCCATAGTAAATAACTACTTTTAGACTATCATCCAAACTAGGAGACAACCTTCTACATAAAACACAAATGATTCTTAGCAACGTAGAAAAATAGAAGAAATTAGGCTTTTTTCAACCCTTCTTCCTATAATTTCAGCATGATGAAACCCTAGGTTAAGAAATTTTAATTTTTCAAACACTAATTGTTCATCTATCTTTCAAAACTAAATTTTCTGATTTGTATACTTGTAAATATTATTCTTAGGTTATTTTTGTTTCTCTTAGGTTTTAGACTTAATTTTTATGTGTTTTTGTAACTTTTATTTTATCAAAAAAGAAATCCCTAAAAAAAGAATTTGTGTAAAACCCTAAAAACACAGACCTGTTGCTCCCACAATCTAATTCCTCTCCTTTATCAAACACAGGTCTGCAATATGTATTGCAGACCTCGTATGCCCTAGCTGCTTTCTCTGCACACTCAAAACAAAAAACAAGTTAGTATTTCAAACTATTTAGATGGTGGTGTATTTTGTAAAAGTATATCTTATTGATTTGATTAGTTTTCTGCCCTATTCGCATTAGTTTTATGGGTAAATGTAAGTCTGATTTTTTACTGAGATCTAGAACCTTACATCTCTGAATGCACAGTGATATAATTCTACCATTATTTTACGGAGTATTGTTCTGGATTTTCTTAGTACTAATTATTGCTATTGAGACCTCGGTGATGGTAAGGGACTTGATGATTTTATATTTCAGAGCTTACATACAGGATCGAGTGAATGATAATAACATTATGGTTAGCTTGGAACTAAATTTTCATTGAGTTAGTATTTTATATCTATGCTATCACATACACAGATCTGGAAATCATATGCTAAATGGCACTTTAAATGATTAACACTGGTTATTGGTTGCACTATTTTACATGTTCTGATTACTGTGATGATAAAATTTCAGTTGTTGCATGGAACATATGTGGACCATAAATTCACATGTATAGATCTTCAAAGGTAGCAGATAAAGTGATGTTATTACACGAGGAGTGTCTCCAAGGAAATTATGATATGGTTTCTAAACTACAAATTGCATGCTCAACTGTGCAACCTACTTCTCAATGCCAAAAGGCAATTTATGATGAGTTTTTTGCTACATGATATCAATCCTATTAATGGAATAGAAATAAGTTGTCAATTCTTTGTTGACTAACATATCTCTTTCCCATAATGTGCTTAGGGGATTGTTGTCAATTCTTTGTTGACTAACATGTCTCTTTCCCATAATGTGCTTAGGGGATTGTTTTTATTTGATGGGAATATTTGATACTAACTTGACCAATTTTGGCCATGCTTGAGGTGGTTGCATAAGAAGGATATCCAATAATGAGCAACATCAAAACAACTTACCACCAGTTGGCACTACAAAGATCCTACACAAATTTTCCAGGTGAACAACTACTCTTTTTCCCTAGGGGTTGAGTTATTTTTTTATTATTTATTTATTTTTCAATAAAGACGAATTCAATGCACCGTACATTTTTTGTAGCATGATGAATTATCACTAGTACCTCTTCACACGTAGTAGAGCAAGTGATGATATTTTACGAGGAATGTCTCCAAGGAAATTTTGATATGGTTTCTAAACTACAAATTGCATGCTCAACTATGCAACGTGCTTCTGATCAATGCCAAAAGGTGATCTATGATGATTTTTTTGTTATATGAGATCATGCATAGCAAAAGAATAGAAATAAGTTGTCAATTTTTCGTTGATTAACATGTCTCTTTCCTATCATGTGCTCAAGGGAATTTTTTTTCTTTCGGGCATATTTGGTACTAACTTTGATCGATTTTGGCCATGCTTGAGGTGGTTGCATAAGAAGGATCAATTTTTCATTTTTATCTCTTCCAAAAATTGTGGGCTTGACCTTCTCTAGCTTCATTTACACCTGCGAGCTTCCTCAGTCTTCAAAGCTCGGGCTCCCTTCATCTTTAGAACATGGGCTTCCTTTACTTCTGACTTGTGGACTTCTTTAAGCTTCTGCGGGTATCTACAGGCCTCTGTAGGCTTCTTCCAATCTTTGTGGGAATCCTTCCAAGCCCTTGTGGGTTCTTTAAGCCCCAGTGGGCTTAACCTGATTTCATATCACTATAAATTGATCCAAGCGTAGTGGTTCCTATGTCTTTTATCAATGGTATTTTTATAGATGTACCCCCCTACCTTATCATAGAATCAGCTCTCAGTGGTGCCTAGAATATCATTCAATTAATGTTTATACGATCCCTGTGGTGGTTACAACATATTTTATCGATGGTATTTTTTTAGACGTACCCTCCTACCTTGTCATAGAATCTTCTCTAAGAGGTTCCACTTTAGCCTCTAATTATGTATTTTAGCTAATCATTATGAATTTGTGCATCCTAATTAGAAAATAGTTTTTGAGGCAATAATTAGGGTGCTTAGGGATACTTTGGGTACTTCTGGACACTTTTAAAATCATTATGCCTTATTTTTTAGAGTCAGTTAACACTTTTTGACCTCCCGCCCTGAACTTCCCAATTATTTTTTTTCCTTTTACTTCAATATGTTCTTTCCCATATCTTACTTTCCCGATATATTTATTTTCTATAAATAACCTTTCCCGTGTGATATTTTATCCATTAAATTGCCTTTAAAATATAGTATGTATTTGTTCACAAGCACTTATTGAATATCCAAAACCATGGAAAGGAAGGTGCCTTTCCACGGTTTTTAAATTTTTTTTTTAAACCTCCAGGTTTCGTATCAATATTGACCAACTTTCATCGCGAGTACTGTAAAACCATTGAAACCCGGGGTGGCTTCTCAGGAATACCATCGCTATAGAGATGAAGTTTCATGGAACAATTATCGTTCAACTTGCAGATTTTGTTGAAATTCTTTGGTTTTCCATGGTTTTGCGTGGAAGAAATTTTTGTTCAAATTCTAGAATTCATCGATAGAGTGACCAAATTTCGTCGAATGTGTTCCACGGTTTTACGTGGAAAATAAATTTTCTCTAGCAAATTTTGGCCATATTTTCGTCGTTCTAGGGACGACAAATTGGTCGATAGAGCGACGAACGCATGGAAGAAATTTCTGTTCAAATTCCAGAATCTGTCGATCGAGAGACAAACTTTCGTTGAACGTGATCCATGGTTTTGCGTGGAAACAAAAAAATGTCTGGCATTTTTTGGCCATATTTTCATCGTTATATGGACGACAAATTTGTCGATAGAGAGATGAATGCATGGAATAATTTTCTGTTCAAATTCCAAAATTTGTCGATAGAGAGACACATGTTCATCAAACGTGTTCCACGGTTTTTCATGGAAACTAGATTTTGTCTAGCAGTTTTTGGCCATATTTTCATCGTTATAGGGATGAAAACTGTGTCGATAGAGCGACGAAACGTAGAAAATGAATTCTAAAAAATCAATTTCAAGGCCACCATATAGAAGACATGTGGCATCTAGTTTTCATCTCTATATCGATGGCTTATAAAGTTCGTCGATATATCCACGCAATAAGTGCCACGAAACATCGTGACCATTATTGTCGCAAGTGAGATGACAAAACGTTGGAAAAGCAACGAAAAACCATCACAATTTTTCTCCTATGTATCAGTGTATGGATTGAAGCAAGCTCCTAGAGCTTGGTATGGAATAATAGATAGATTCTTGGAAAGCTTGGGCTTTACCAAGAGTAAATCCGACCCTGACCTTTATCTGAAGGTTATGGGTGATGAACCTCTCATACTATTGCTATATGTGGATGACTTATTACTGACGGGAAATGAGAAACAAATTGAAAATTGGAAGAAGAAGCTTGTTGAAGAATTCGATATGAAAGATCTTGTATTGATGTACTATTTTCTCATCTTGGAGATGTGGCAAAGCCCAGAAGGAATATTTATGAACCAGGGAAAGTATGAAGTGGGAATCTTAAAAATATTTGATATATTGGATTGTAAATCCATGGCCACACCCATGGATACCAACATGAAGCTATTGTCTGATGAATAATAAGAGTTAGTAGGTGTGACTTAGTACAAACAGATTATTGGGTCGTTGATGTATCTGATGAATAATAGGCTAGATATATGCTTTGTTGTGAACACCCTAAGTCAGTATCTAGTTAAACCTAGATGTGTTCACCTGATAGTTGCAAAGCATGTGATGAGGTACTTGAAAGGTACGATAGACTTTGGACTATACTATGATAGATATCATGACAACAAATTGTATGCCAATATACCAATTCATATTGGGAAGGAAGTGCCATAGACAAAAAGAGTATCTTAGGTGGATGTTATTGTCTAGGATCTGCCATGATATCATGGTTTAGCAAGAAACAATCTAATGTTGCTATCAGCATGGCTGAAGCAGAGTACATAGTAGCATGCTCTACTAGTTGTGAAGCATTTTGGCTTCAAAAATTGATGTCGAGCCTATTTGAATTGGAGTTGGACACCACAGTGATTCTATGTGACAACCAAAGTTGTATAAATATGATAGAGAATCCTGTGTTCTATGATAAATCAAAGCACATAGAAAACCAATACTTTTACATAAGGGATATGGTACAAAAGGGATCTATAAAACTCCAGTATATGAGTCCCAATGAGCAAGTTGTTGATGTATTTACCAAACCTCTGTCTCGAGTAAAGGTTGAATACTTCCATGACAAGATTGGTGTAGTCCGAAAAGAATTTCCTCGCAAGGAGAAAAATTTACGATGATATATATCTTTCCTCGGAAGGAGGAAGAGTGATGATAATAGAGATATTTCCTTGTAGGAAGGAACAGTGATGATGATGTTACATACTTTCCTCACAAGGAGGAACGATGATGATATGAAACCTCCTTGTAAAGGGGGAACAGGTCGAAGATATGGAACCTCCTTAGAAAGGGGGAGCAATTTTATGGTATGGACCCTCCCTAGAAAGGGGGAGTGATGATGAGACTATCACTATGAATAAGATGGTAGTGATGCTCCAGTACATAAAAGGCCAAGTGCACCCGCAGATGCTGATGAGATCTGAAATTTACTCATGGATGAAAGTATCCTCTCTTGAGGATGGTCTTATGGACAAGAACACTCTTGTCTTGAGAGTGGTCCCATCCCTTACTGACTGAGAATGGTATTGCATATGATACTCTCTTATGGAGAGTGATCCTACATTCACTTGTAGGATAGTGTCGTAGACAAGAACAATATCTTGAGAGTGGTCCTAGTGCTAATAGGATAACGATGGGATATTATGAGTCCTACATTCATTTGTGGATGAAATATGCATTCAGTTGCAGACGATGTGGTCATGCATTCATTTGTGGACAATATATGCATTTAGTTGCAGACTATGTGGTCCTGCATTCATTTGTGGAAGATATATTCATTTAGTTGTAGACGATGTGGTCTTGCATTCATTTGCAGATGAGATCTGCATTCAGTTGCAAATGATGTGGTCATGCATTCATTTGCGGACGAGAAATGCATTTAGTTGCAGTCAATGTGGTCTTGCATTCATTTGTGGATGATATTTGCATTTAGTTACAGATGATGTGGTCATGCATTCATTTGCGGATGAGATCTACATTCATTTGTAGACAATGTGGTCCTACATTCATTTGAGGATGAGTTATGCATTCATTTGTAGACGATGTGGTCCTGCAATCATTTGCGAACAAGATTTGCATTCATTTGCATACAAAATGGTCCTGCATTCATTTGTGGAGGATCTAGTTGGTCGATGATATGGACCCCCCTCGTTAAGGGGGAGTAGGATGATGAGGATTGCATCATCCTGGGACTTATGTCCAAAAGTGATAGGGATTGGTTGATCATCCAGTAAAGAGATCATGTGTATTGAAAGTTATGATGCTTCTGATGATGTTATTGATCAACAGATGAAGCATGGATACAGGAGATGAAAGTATTAATAGAAGGATTAAGTAATCAAGTGCTTCAAATGATCGAGTGATTGAGTGATGCAAAGGATCGAGCGATCGAGTGCTGCAAAGGATCGAGTAATCGAGTGTTGTAAAGGATCAAGTGATTGAAGTACTGCAAGAAGATGAATATCAAAGTGTTGCTTCAAAGGATCAAGTGATCGAGTGCTGCAAGAAGATGAAGATAAAAGTATTACTGCAAAGGATCAAGTGATCGAATACTGTAGAATATGAAGACTCGGTGTTGTAGAAATTGATGTTCTAGTACTGAATATATTAAAGATGTTCCAGTAACAGTTCCAGTTACTGATGATTGTTGAAAAATTCCTATGATGTATAGATATATTACCTTGATACTGCTGAAGATGATATCTCTCCTTTCTCCTATAGTTGATGATGTTGTTGTCAGTAGAATACCCTTCTCATTAAGGGGGGGTGTTGAAACATTGCAACTTCCAAGAATATTCTAAATGCATTTTACTGATGTTACACAAGGGAGATGTCTTATTCCTCTACTGAGATGTTACTATTGTATTTGGTCATCAAATAGTCATGAGGTATAACCTCCATTATTAGTTGGGTCAATAGTACCCTCTTGAATATAATTTAATAATGTTTTGTGTCTTACTAGGTGAAGTCGACCCAATAAGCTTGTTGAGGATGACTTGTTAGGGTAAAATTCAAGTGGCAGAAAGAGTATAAATAGAGGAGGCGTGTTCCTCATTTCAACACACACACTCACTTTTGTATAGCACATAAGAGAGAGAGAGAGAGAGAGAGAGAGAGAGAGAGAGAGAGAGAGANCCTATTTTGAGGTTTTATCTTATACATCTATATATAGGAATTTTTGTTGGGTTTTCTTCCCCTTGAGGGTTTCCCAGGATAAACCCGTGTTTATCTTGTGATTGTGTTTCTTTCAGTGATTTTGCATATGCTATTAATGTGAAATTGGATTAAACACTAATGATATCTACATAAGCATATGAAATCTTAACAAGCCATATGTTGTCACATATATAGTAGTTGGGATACTTTTGTTCTTGAGAAGTACTGAGCAGTTCTTTGAGCCAACCATTTACTATGATATTAGCAGATGATGAGCCATTAGTTGATGATCTCCCACTTTCAACAAATCTAGAGTATCCAAATTGACCAGTTCTATTCCATGATTGAGCATCATGACCCCAGATTCGATGACTGAGCCTGATGACCCAGATTCGATGGATGAGTTAGCAATTTTTTCATGACCCAGAGCAGAGATTGTTTTTTTCCCATGATATGTAGCAGCAACAATTTTTACAGTGATCTTCATATTGGTTGCAGATCCAGTACAGGTATATGACCCAGGTGATATTATGGTTTGTGCATATGGATTTTGATGTTTCTCTGTTACCTATTTTAGCAGTGAGACTCGGTTGATGTTGATTATATGTTGGTAATACTTTATCTTGGTTTACTTGAAATCTAAAGTACAAATGATCTAGTTGTTTTGACTAAGAGATTCTTTTGTATACTCATTGGCCTTTCCCTACTCCTAGTATGGATTTGGTCATTTCCCTTTAGGTACATAGCTTTCTAGTATTGGAATCATTTCCATTGTCTAGATCCATCTGTCAGTCATTTGGCTTCATTTTTTGGTCCCATGTGAGATATTGGTTGTTTTATGTTCCCAAGGCAACATTTTAATAATAAAAAATGGCTAATGAGGAAATTGATTTGGGAAATTGAAGAAAAGGAATGGCATGGAATTGGTCTGAGGCGCAGTGTTTAGGTGACCTTCATCATTCGGCATCAGCTTCACTTCACTCTGGTTCCACACATCCTTGATTTATGTATTTTGAGGGTGTTTTGATGTATTTTGAGGGAAATACCCTAGTGATTTTTATCACTCCTTTATATTAAGTGTCACCACTCCTTGTTGTTGTGCCATAGGGCCATGCTAGTGAAGGATAACATAACCTCCTAGCCCCACCATGTGCTAATTTGTGGTTATTATTCATATTTTATGTGGTGCGCCCCTCATGGGGCATTTCTAGTGATGTGCCCCCTTCTATTTCTAAGTTGATCCATGTGATATGTATCCAGCTAATATTAGCTGTATATTAGGATGATTTTATCTTATGATATTAATCCTTGATCTTTTTGTATCTAGGTATTATGTACTTGAGAAATCTATATATTGAGATGCTCTCTCATTTGTAAAGGGAATTTTGGCTCTCAAACTCTTAGATTAATAAAATATTTTGCAAAAACTCTTGGAAGCTTTGTCGAATTTCTTGTATGGATATTGGAAAGTATTTTTCTCTCTAGCATTCTTGCGGATCTATGCATTTCTAACATTTTTGCAGGTTTCCATCCATTTAGTGAAGGAAGCATTTGGGTAGGGGCACTATTGTGACTGAGCTCCATATCGTCCTCTCAAATTGTATTGGATTCAGGGAGTATATTTATTGTGTCTTATCGTCATTTTGATGTTCTTTGATTCTCCTTTCTTCGTCATTTCATTTATCCTTTTGTAAATCGATTCTCATATTAGATCTCTTTTGCAGGAGGAGGGAGCGCTTGGTATCTGAGAGGAGGTAGTGATTTCACTGGGAGAGGAATAGAATACACTCATAATTGATTGAACAGGAAAGATAATCATCATACAAGGTTACTAGCAAGTATTTTCTGGTATGTCTGCATATATTTTATTTTTTGGGATTTGATATGATTGTCACAACCAAACCCTCTTTCTTAAAAACCTAGTTTTGTAGATCTGATAGATCTGGTTAGTTTTTTATGATGACCATTAAAAACCACTTAGAGATAAATTAATAAACCCTATATCTCAATTGTCACGTTAATCCAACTCCATTTTCCCTAGGATCTAGCACTAGTCATTCTAGGTAGGGGTGCCCTCTTTTGGTGGCTGGTATTTTCTTCAAATATATCAGATGGGTATGGTTGGACCCTCCTCAAAACCATAGATCCAATACTCAAGCAACCCGATCTAGTCATATCATGCCCCGATCTACTCTTTTGGGTCCACTTTTTCCACTTATGCAAAACCTTAGGCATATCCCTTTAGGGTTTTCACTTATTTAGCTAAATATGACTATATCTACGGCCTTAAACTATTTGTGGTACAATATAAAGCAAGTTGGGTTATTTACTATCTTTACTAAGACTCCCCAACTTGGCCCTAACCTATATACCACACTTATTCCATAGATCTACTTTTATCCACTCATTATCTCTCCTCTTTTATCCATTTCCAAACCCTATGAGTGTTTGAGTAAGTGTGATAGTCCTCTTTGGCTAGTAGGGTCTCCCCCTTGGCCATTCTTTGAATTGATCTAAAGCAACAAGAGCTCGTCTGATGTGACAACTACCCTGTACTCGTAGTGGATGAGGCCCTTGCTGTGTCACTAGTTAGCTACCTCACCTCTACCATCTTGGATAGGATATATCTAGTGGGTAGCTACACATTATGTGATAACATGTGACATTGGGTGTACATCCTTGAAGTGTTGTCGATCATAAAATTGGGTCCACTAATCAAGTGACTAACCTATTACATGATTAGGACCGACCTGTTACCCTAATAGGGCTGACTTCTCCTAGAGAGACTTTGAATAATCATTACATTATGTTACACTAGGGACTATTTCCCCGACTTACAATGGAGGTTGTACCTCAAGGTCTAGACACAATAAATGCATCCCGAAAGGAGGAAAAAACATCTCCGATGGGGGTACAACAACATACAATGATAATACACATTATAATATATTCTAAAGTTACAAATACATCAATACTCCCTCTTAACTAAGAAGGTATTCTCTCTCTTCCACAATCATCAACACATCTGGTAAAGTATTCATTGCAGAGTCATCATCATGGAGTCATAGAGTCATCATCATAGTTGCTGCCATTATCATCTTCTTATCGATCATCGAATGGTACTATATTTCATCAAATTTTTCTACAGATCCAACCCTTTTTCATCGGAAGTTTCAGGCCTAGTCCTCATCCAGGTATTCATCCCATCTCGAGCAAACCATCATGTAGGAACTGTCTAGGACCTTCTTTACATCTCCATGAAAATAACCTACATCTCCTACCTTTATCTCATCATATCCATGTCATCTCTTTTGTCCTACACAAAACAACATAGAACATAGCACACAAAGAACAACCCAGATGCAAACCACCTACGTTCTATCACCATAGGAGTAAGCCATATATTTTCATGTCATCAAGACAACCTGCAAATTCTAGTATGTGAGAATCACCTAGAAGCACACTCAGTGCATTACATTTCTACACGGTCAACCTACGTTCTACCAGTAAAGGATAATTGCGTAGGTGCACCTCAAGTGCTTCATGACCTAATCATCTCAACATGGGAAAACACACATATATAGATATATATGTAAGTACTGATTACGATCAAACAACCTTCTACACCAAGACTTTTACATTCTAGGTCAACCTCAAGGACTTATTACATATGAACAACCTACGTCCAGGATATTTTTTGTCCAGAAAAACTTCAGGGTGTATTACATCCATTGAGTAACCTACATACCATGCCAAGGATCCTTTTACAATCGGAGAACCCACAAGAATTATTACATTTGAGTAACTTGCGTATCACACCAGGGATCATATTTACACTCGAATAAACTATCTTAGGACTGATTACGTCCAAGTATAACCTGTGAGCTTCGCTAGGACTGATTACATCTGAGCGAAACCTACAAAACTGATTACGTTTGAGCATCCTGCTTCACCAAAAATTTTCCTTCTCGGACAAACTGTCTTATTTCCTATGTGAGATATTATGCATCTGCGACTTCTGGTCTCTTGTTATTTCTAGCATAGAAACATATCAGGACTAATTACATCCAAGGATAACCTGCGAGCTTCTCCAAGACTTATTACATACAAGGATAACCTACATGACTAGTTACGTTTGAGTAACCTACGATCTTCGGCAAGATTTTATGCTCAGACAACCCATATCTCCATCTATGCTAGAACGCATCACTCCCTCTTTTGAGGGGTCTTGTTCTGGATCACACCATTTATTTTTCTAAAGTACCCAAACTTCACTCTGGCTAGAGGCTTCATCAACACATCAACTATCTACTATTTCCTTTCCACACACTAGAGCTTCATTGCTCCTCTTTGCACCATATCCATCATATAGTGGAACTTGATCTTGATGTGCTTCGACTTGTCATGGAACACATGGTTCACCGATAGCTTGACACAACTCTAAATGTCATAGAAGATAAAAGTCACGTCCAATTGGAGATCAAATAAGTTAGACAGTATATTTTACAACCACATTTCCTCGCAACTAGTCGTGCAAGAGACAACATATTATTCCTTGGCTATACTCAGCACCATGCATGACAGCTTCCTGTTGAACCATGAGATCATGTTAGATCCTAAACTGAAGTAGCAAGTTGAATTTCTATTCCTGTCAGTGGCACTACCTGCCCAATCTGAATCAACATAACCACGTAGGTTAATATTTTGATTCGCATCATATTTGATCCCATAATCCACTGTACCCTTTAGGTACCTCAGTACATGTTTTGCAGGTATAAGGTGAACATGTCTCGGATCCATCAGGAACTGACTCAAGGTGTTCACTGCAAAGCATATGTCTAGTCTCGTATTTGTTAGGTACATCAATGAGCCAATCATATGATGATACATCATGGCATCAACTGACTCATATTAGATGCCATAGGTGTGGCTATTGCCTTGTAGTCCAACATTCTAAATCTCTTCATAATCTCCACTGCATACTTTCCTTTACCAAGGAAGATCCCTTTTGCACTATGCCACACCTCCATGCCTAAGAAGTAGTGCATCATACCTAGGTATTTCATCTCGAAATCTGTATCAAGTCTCCTCCTTGCATATTTAATGACTTCCTCTTCACCTGTTAGGAACATGTCATCGAGATATAGTGAGAGAATCATTGTTCTTCCTCCTTCAACCTTGAATTAAAGGTTGGAATCCTCTTTATTCTTGGTAAATCCTTGACTCATAAGGAAGCTATCCATCCTATTGTACCATGTCATCGGTGCATGTTTCAATCCATACAAGGCCTTCTCAATTTGCACAAATGGGTCCGCTTGTCATGTGTCTCGAATCCCAGTGGTTGTTCCACATACACTTACTCCCTGTCTACACCATTCAATAAGGTTTCCTTGACATCCATCTGGTGTATCTTCTATTTCATAACTGAATCCAATGCAAGTATGGACCTAATGGAAGTATACCTTGCCATGAGTGGAAATGTCTCTTCGAAGTCTATGCCTTCTTTTTGTGAGAATCCTCATGCTACAAACCTTTCCTTGTATTTCTCGATGCTTCCATATACAACATTTTTTATCTTGTAGATCCACTTTGAAGTCACATCAAACTTCTTTTTCAGTCTCAGAACTATATCCTAGACATAATTCTTCATGATCGACTAATATTCCTCGATCATAGAATCCCTCCGTTCTTTATTTTCTACAACCTCTTCATAGCTGAAAAATTATGTGTCAATGATGTCACACAGTAGTGCCACATAGATATTGTAGGGATTTTCCCTTTTTTATTTCTCTATGTATTCCTTTTGGAGCAGCATACCTTTCTGCTTTGCGTATGAGATTTCGTTCCCATGTTGGTTTCTTGTTGTGGGAGTCCTTCTCGAGGATTGTATCTAGTGACTCTTATGGTTCTACAATGTCATGATCTTCATGGTCTTCTGGAATTGCTTCTCCAACTTCCATAGCTTGGGCTCTCATTTCTTGAAGTTTCTCTCCCTCTTGAATAGGTTTCCTCCTGGATATGAAGTATGTCGATTCTTCATCAAATGTTACATCTCTACTGATTTTGATCTTCTTGAATCCTGGAAAGTTTATTCGGTAAGCCTTTTATGTATCATTGTATCCTAAAAATATACCCTTCCACCCAGAAGGATCGAGATTGGTCCTCTTCTCCTTTGGGATATGTATGTACACTGGGAATCCAAATATTCTTAGATGGATGACTTATTTTTCCTCTCCTAATAAATCCTCTTCCAGAGTCTTGTTGTCAAGTACTTGATGAGGAGTACAGTTCTGTACATACACAGTTGTCCTTGTTTCCTCCTGGTCATGTAGCATTGATTTTGTTGCTTCCATGATGGTTCGGTTATTTCGTTCTAAAACCCCATTCTGATGAGGATTGTATGGAGTTCTCATCTCCCTCTTAATCCCATATTCTATGCATATTTCCTTGAATTATTACAAGGTTAATTCTCCACCATTATTTGACCGTAGAGTCTTGATGTTCCTTTTGGTTTGGTTCTTGACCAAGGATTTATATTCCTTGAACTTACTGAAAACTTCATTTTTCCCTTTCAATAAAATATCCAAGTCTTACATGAGAAATCATATTTAAAGGAAACATAGTACACATACCCGCTTAATGTTCTAGAAGACATGGGTTCACATACATCTGAGTGTACTATCTCCAGTATTCCTTTATCCTTGATATCACTGTTAGGAAATGTCTTCTTTGCATTCTTTCTGTGTACACATCCTTTGCAAATTCCTTTATACTTTGCATGGATCTCTGTCAGTCCAGAGACTGCTTTACTTGTCATCAATAGTGCTCTATAGTGCACATGTGCAAGCCTTTTGTGCCACAATTCGCTTGGTTCAATTGAATCATGAACCAGTGCTTGTACAAGTTGTCACTTTAGCTTATGCAATTAGCTTATTCTCTCGACACAATTTTTAGAACTGGTCTTCTTCTTTGTATCGACTGGATCATCTCGTCATATTCATATTCAAGTTGTCTTAAACTTCAAGTATTCTTTGTATTCAAGTCTTCTTCATCTTCAAGTCACCTTTGTCTTCAAGTATTCTTCTAAATCATCTTCTTCTTCAAGTCTTCTTCATCACGGGATCTAGATCATCACGACTGCTGGATCATCATCACTGTATCATCATCAAATCTGGATAATCACCTTGATCTGGATCATCACTTGATCTGGATCATCAGCAAGTCTGGATCATCATCACATCTAGATCATCACTTGATCTGGATCATCATCATTATTTCTATCTCAGAATGGTGCTATCTCTCGATTCTTCTCATCACAGGAAGTTCTACAGAGCCATCCCTTTTTCATGCTAGTTGTAGGCCTACCCTTCATGTAGGTCTTCAACACTTATATTTGACCCTAAGTCAGAATGGCCCGCCCAACTCTTACATCTGACCTCATCTTGTCAGAAAGGCATGCCCAACACTCACATCTGACCTCATCTTGTCCGAAAGGCCCAGCACTCACATCTGACCATGTGTAAACACATTGCACCAAAATGGCTTAGCACTTACATCTGACCTCATATTGTCAGAGAGGCTCTGCACTTACATTTGACCCCATCTTGTCAGAAAGGCACAGCACTCACATCTGACCATGTGTAAACACATCGCGCCATAATGGCTTAGCACTTACATCCGACCTCATCTTGTCAGAAAGGCTCTGCACTTACATTCAACCATGTGTAAACACATCGCGTCGAAAGGGATCTCAGTCCCAGACTAAGGATTCCTAGTTATTGATCAGGTGCCTCCATTCTCCCAGAGAATGGCATCAACCCTTATATATGATCAAGTGGGAACACATCCATTAATCACATCAGAATGGCCATGCACTCACATCTAATCATGTAAGAATACATCCCACAGTCACATCAGAATGGCCCTTAGTTCTAGACTGAGTATTCCTGGTAACTGACCAGGTGCCTCCATTCCAAGAATGGAATTCAGCCCTTACATCTAATCATGTAGGAACCAATCCTACAGTCACATCAGAATGGCTCAGCACTCACATCTGACATGGAAGGAACCAAATCCTCTCACCATGACAGAATGGCTCAGCCCTTACATCTGACCATGGAAGGAACCTAATCCTCTCACCATGTCAGAATGGCTCTAGGTCTCATCATTTCCCCTTGGAGGGAACCTTGATCTGGAGAACACCAAGCTTCTCCTTGAAGTACTCAAACTTCACTCTAGACAATGTCTTCGTCAAAACATCAGCTATCTGTTCATCTGTCGCAACATACTGGAGCTTCACTGCTACTCTCTGCACCATATCCCTGATATAGTGATACTTGATCTCGATATGCTTCGACTTGTCATGGAACATTGGGTTCTCTAGCAACTTCACACAACTCTGGTTGTCGCAATATATACAAGTAGAATCCAACTGGAGATCAAATAAATTAGACAGTAGATTTCTCAGCCATACTACCTTACAACTAGTTGAACAAGCTGCGACATATTCTGCTTCAGCTGTACTCAGTGCCACATAGGACTGCTTCTTGCTAAACTAAGAGATCATGCCTGATCCCATACTTAAGCAACATCCTGAAGTGCTCTTCCAATCGATGGAACTGCCTACCCAATCTTAATCAACATAAACCTCCAGGTTAATCTTCTGATTTGCCTCGTACTTGAGCCCATAATCAACTGCACCCTTCAGGTACCTCAGAATATGGTTTGCAGCAATCAAGTGAACATGTCTCGGATCTGTTAGGAACTGGCTCAAGGTGTTCATAGCAAAGAAAATATCTGGTTTCATGTTCGTTAGGTACATCAAGGACCCAATCATCTGATGAAACATTGTAGTGTCAACCGCTTCTGATGAAGCATCGCTCAATAGCTTCAGGTTCGATGCCATAGGTGTGGTTATGGCCTTGAAGTTCATCATCTCGAATCTCTTTAGAATCTCTAATGCATACTTCCCTTGTCCAAGGAAGATTCCATCCGCATTCTGCCACACCTCCATGCCTAAGAAATAGTGTATCATACCCAAGTATTTCATTTCAAACTCGGCAGCAAGTTTCCTCTTCGTATCAACAATCAACCGATCCCCACCTGTTACAAACAGATCATCCACATACAGTAGGAGTATCACTGGATTTCCATCTTCAACCTTGTAGTACAGGTTGGAATCTTCTTTACTCTTGGTAAAGCCCAAACTAGATAGGAAACCATCAATTCTGCCGTACCATGTCCTAGGTGCCTATTTCAAACCATACAGGGCTTTCTTCAATTTACACACATGAGACTCCCTGTCATGTGTCTCAAAACTGAGTGGCTGCTCCACATACACTTCCTCTTCTACTACACCATTCAATAAAGTAGTCTTGACATCCATCTAGAGTATCTTCCATTTCATCACTACATCTAGAGCAAGTACTGATCTGATGGAAGTGTATCTGGCTACAGGTGCAAAGGTTTCTTCATAAGCATTTCCTTCTTTCTGGGAGAAACCACGAGCCACGAATCTTGCTTTATATTTCTCGATGCTGCCATCTGTGGCATGCTTGATCTTGTAGATCCATTTAGAAGTTACAATGGACTTTCCTTCTAGTCTTGGGACAACATCCCAAATATCATTCTTCATGATCGATTGATATTCTTCGATCATAGCCTCCTTCCATTCTTTCCTTTCTGCCACTTCTTCATAGTTGGAAGGTTCTTTTTCAATAATGTCACATAGAAAGGCTACATAACTAGAGCAAGACCTAGTTCTCTTTCTTCCTCTAGGTGTTTCCTCTGAAGCTCCATATCTTTCTACACCTTGGATAATTTCATGTACCCAAGCAGGTTTCCTCTTATGAGGATTCTTCTCTTGAGGTGGATCTACAGGTTCTTGAGGTTCTTCAAATTCTCGATCTTCTTCTTGAATTTCTTCATTCATGGTTGTGCAATGAATTCTAGGTGCTCTTGTTTCTTCAGGTTCTTCAGCCGGTCTCTTCCTGGATTTGATGTAGGCTGAATCTTCATCAAATGTTACATCTCTGCTAATGTCAATCTTCTTGAACCATGGGAAGTATATTCTGTAAGCCTTCAAGCTTTCATAGTATCCCACAAATATACCCTTCTTTCCTGAAAGATCTAACTTTGTCCTCTTTTCTTTCGAAATGTGTATGTATACAGGATAGCCGAATATTCTGAGATGGTTGACTTCTGGTTTCTTGCCGGTGAAGACTTCTTCAGGAGTCTTGTTCTCGAGTACTCTATGTGGAGTATGGTTTTGTACATACACTGTTGTTCTGGCAGCTTCTGCCCATAGATGCATGGGAAGATCTTGGTCATGAAGCATGGCCCTTGTTGCTTCAATGATCGCTCTATTCTTTCTTTCTACAATCCCATTCTATTGTGTATTATATGGAGTGGATAAATCCCTCTTAATCCCTGAGTATTTTCATAGCTCTTTGAATTCATTTAGTGTGAATTCTTCGCCATTATCTAATAGAAAGGTCTTGATCTTATTTTTAGTGTGGTTCTTTGATCAAGGCTTTGAATTCCTTGAACTTGCTGAATACTTCATCTTTGTTCTTCATAAAGTATATCCATTCCTTTCTATAAAAATCATCAATGAAAGAAACATAGTATACATACCCGCTTAGTGAACTGGATGACATTGGACCACATACATCGGAGTGGATGATTTCCAAGATTCCTTTTGCCTTGCTCTCGCTACTTGGAAATGTCTTCTTTGTGTTCTTCCCTTTCGCACATCCTTTGCATACACCTTCATGTTTTGTCTCCATTTCTGGGATTCATTCAACAACTTTTCTTGCAAGTGGTAGTGCTCTGTAATGCACATGTGCAAGCCTTCTATGCCAAAGCTCATTTGGTTCTACCGAGTCATGAACCAAAGCTTATTCTGGTTGGCCCTTCAATTTGTATAGTCCTCCTTCTTGTTCCCCAATCACTACTGCATCATTGAAAAACTTTCCCTTTGGGCACATGAGGACTTGGCCATCTACAAATGCAACCCTCATTCCTTTTGCATCTAATGCAGATGTGGAGAGGAGGTTCTTCTTTAGTCCAGGTACAAACAATACATCTTTCATCTTGATAGAATTTCCAGAGTCTAGCTTGTATGAGGATTCGCCAATACCTTTTATTGGATATTGGTATTCATCTCCGAGTTTCACCTTGTGAGGTGATTCATGTTTATATAGTTTCACAAAGGATTCCTTGAATCCTGTCATATGTTTGGAAGCACCACTGTCTATAATCCAATCATTGCTTCCATGTGTGATAGTTCCCGTGAGAGTGGAGACCAGAACATATTCTTCATCACTTGAAGAATCATCACTGACTTGTCTGTTTCTCTTTGTGGAAGGTTCATCGTCCTCTACAGCATGAGCATGATGTCTTCTCTTGTTTCCCTTCTTCTTGTGAGAGCTACTTTTTTTTTAGGACAATCTCTAGCAAAGTGTCCTCTTTCATCACATGTATAGCAAATGAACTTAGACTTATCTCTAGGATTTCTAAATTTATTCCTTTGATAAGAGTACATACTTCTATGGTGGCTAGATATGGTTTTCTTGGATTGTACTGTGAGAGCTTGATCTTCACTTCCCATCTTTTCTTCTCGAGCTGCTACCTGAGCTTCTTCTTGAGAGCAATCTTCCCATAGTTTGCTGAACTTGACTAACTTCTTTCTGGCACATATCCCTTGAATGAAATAGTCCCATGTCCTAGGGAGACCATTCAAGATGGTCATTACAATCCCTGCATTCTCCACTTCTTCATCTACTACTTCAAGTTGTTCTTTGATCTGGGAGACCCTTGTAAATTAAGACTAGATGGTCTCTACATTCTAGATATTCACATTCTTCAACTGGTCCCTCAAGGTCATATTTCGGTTTATGTTCTTTCCTTCAAACAATTTGGTTAGGGCATCAAACATAGCTTTAGGTGTCTTTAGGGAGGACACCTGTGGTATGAGGTGATCCTTGATTGAATCAACAATAATCCTCTTTTCCATAACCAACTGCTTCTTATGTAATGCCTTAGCCTCATCTCCCTCTGGAACTGGAATCTCCTCATTGATGTAGGAGTCCAACTCATTCTATTCCAGGACCAGGGAGATCCTATACTTCTAGGCTTGGAAGATATCATCTCCCTCAAGATTTTCATCAAGATTGGTATGATGAGACATCTTAACTGAGAACCTCAAATGGAAATACAAAAGATTTAGATCTTACCAGATCAAGATGTCGGTTCTGGATTTGGAGCTAAATTTCTGCAGTGCTGGTTTAGGAGCAGATTAGGGTTTGGATTTTCTGGAGTTCTGTCCAACCAAATTCTTTGATCTTGATTTCTAACTTCGATTTTGAGGAGGAGATCAATCCAGGCCTAGGCTCACTGAAAAATTCCTTTTCTATGAAAAGCCCTACTTTCCGGCAGTAGTGTTGGGTCCAAAATTGAAAAACCTCATAATTGGATTATGCTTCGACAGAAAGATGCGCCCTGGGGAGGAGATTTAGTCCAACCTTATTTTGCTAAAAATTTGTGGAGAGAGATTCCAAAAATAGGAATCCCTAGTTTCCGCAGTTGCACAGTGTCTTCTTCTCAGGTTATCTCTAATACCATGTTAGAATTTTATCATTAAGCTAGCATTATATTAGGATCTTTTAACTGAGAGAATAGCAAGCACAACAATCAAACACAAGAGACAATGAACACAGTGTTTTTCCTCAACGAAACCATAAATGGAGAAAACCCCGCAACTTCCTCAGAGATAGAATCAACACCAAATAGAAAAGCCCAAAACAGTAAGATTATCTCCTAATAGAAGTAACCTCTTTCTTCCTAGCTCTAGTGTCTTATTCTTCCTCAGCTATGCGCTACAACTGAGTGTGAGTGAGTGTGTGATAAATAAAGAGGCTAGCTCTCTATTTATACTAATTCCTAACTTGACAAAACCCTACTAGGGACGACTTCACTAGGTGAGTCTAACAACCCTAGTGCCTCGGAACTGCGGGGACTTTAACCCTTGAACAGTAGGAGGGTTACCCACAATGACTTAACATGACTTGTTTACATTATAGAAACTCCCGATCAGAAAATTGGGGCATTACATGACTCAAATACACTATAGACACTTCCCAGAATAAACATTAGGATACAAGACATAGGATATATAGGTGAATACATTCCAAATTTACAAATACATCAACATGAATGAGTCCCATGATCTAGGGATACCATTCAAGGTAGTCATCACAATTTCTCCTTCTTTGAAATTCTCTTCAACTACTTCAAGTTGTTCTTTTATTTGAGCAACCCTTGTGAAGTAAGACTATACAGTCTTGGAGTTCTGTAAGTTCACATTCTTCAACTGGTTCCTCAAAGTCATATTCATGTTGATGTTTTTTTCCTTCGAACATCTTTTTCAAAGCATCATATACTTCATTCAGTTTCTTGAATGATGACACATGGGGGATGAGGTGATCCTTAATAGAATCTGCAATGATTCTCTTGGCCTTAGCCAAGTTCTTATTATGAGTATCCTTATCCTCATCTCCCTCTGGTTCTGGAACTTCTCCAGTGATGTACCGATCCAAATCATTTTCTTCAAGGATCAAGGAGATCCTGTACTTCCATGGTTGAAAGTTAGAAACCCCTCCAATATTTTCCTCGAGCTGAGTATGGTGAGTCATCTTTTCAAATGAGAACCTCAAATGGAAATAACAGAGATTTGGATCTTACCAATTTGAGGTGTCTGACTTGGTTCCAAATATGGTTGACATAGGGTTTGTCAGAGAAACCCTAATTTTCCAAACTTGGAGTTTGGGGATTCTATTTGGACATAGAGATGCACCTCCTTGAGGTGAGTTGCTCAGCACGGTCCCTTTCTGAAGACTGAGGTGGGAATCCTCTAAAACTTGATGACGTAGTTTCTCCTGGCACTAGTGACAATGTCAAAATTGAAACTTCTTCAAATATGAAAATGCTTCCACCAAAAGATGCGCCATACTGAGGAAAATTATCCTAGCCCTGTTTTCTTGATGATTTGTGGAGATAACACCTTGAACTAGTAATCCCTAGTTTCCAATGCTGCACAATGCCTTCATTCAGAGAGGCTTTGATACCATGCTAGTTTTTCTAGATCTTATTAGCTTAATTAGGGTCTTTGTCTGAAAGAATAACAAGTAAAACAAGATGCATAGATATAATAGATAGACAAGACACAAATATTTTCATCGGGGAAACCATAAAGGATAAAACCATGCAAATTTCCTCGGAATAGTAAAATCACAAAGACTGTGTCATAAAATGATCAAACCCAATAATAAGAAGTAGTCAACAACTATCTATCTCTCCTCCCTTCTCTCTCTCTCATGCAAACTTGAGTGAGTGTGAGGTGTGTATAATTGAGGGAGGGTGCCTCCCTATTTATACTAATCAAGTGACTAACCTATTGCATGACTAGGTTTGACATGTTACCCTAACAGGGTCAAGTTCTCTGAGAGAGACTTTGCATACACATTACATGATGTTACACTAGGGACTATTTCCCCGACTTACAACATAAGTTGTTCCTCAAGGTTTAGACATAGTACAAACATCTTGCAAGGAGGAAAACACATATCTGATGGGGGTACAACAACATACAATGATAATACACACCAGAATATCTTCTGAAGTTACAAGTACAACAACACTTATAGAATTACTAAGATTCCTAGCATGGGCGCTAGATTGTTTTTCTATATTCACTCTAATTCTAGGTAGGGAATCTGACGAAGACATTGATGAAGGGATGGTGACCATGGTAGATGCTTATAATTCATGAGATATTCTGAAATTCAGGTATGCATAAGACATGGCCAATGAAATGAGGTTTCAATTGGCCAATTTTTCAAATGTAGGGATGTTCAAGTATACCTCATACCTGATAGATCTCCTCTTATATCATCAGGAATGACACTTTGAGGTATTTAATTTACAAGAGACCGATTGGTGGCCTTCTCAACATGATATATGATTGGATATCTTGGGTGAATAAAGGATAATCAGGAACTACATTCCTTAAGTATTGTTATAGCATTTTTAAACTCACTAATACTAAAAAACCCTACACCCTTCTTGCACATAAAAATGTGAAAACGCGCTTCAAAAAAATCAATTTTGGCTTGCTTGTACACGAGTTGTTTATTAACAGCATGTGTATCCATGTATTCCCCATTAGGAACATGCATACACCTCTTAAAAAATTGAAAAAAAAGAAAAACACATACCCACATGCTTGTTTTGGGTGGTTGAATTTCTTTGCAAGTCGATATGGACTCAATTACACCCGACCCAACTCCCTAAACCACTTTTTCCAAGCATAAAATCAAGTCATAAACTTGAAGGAGGGGACCAATACCATCATTGTAATTACACGCTAGAAGATTTGGATCATTGTGACCTAGGATTTTATAGTGCATTTCCCCTCAAACTTCCCTTTGTATTGATTTTCTCTTCTTCCTTGAGTGAGTGGGGGTGTTGATTGCCTATAATCAACCGCTTTTATTTCAAGACCAATAAGAGAGTGGATGAAGACCCATTAGTGTCTGAGGAAAGTAGAATCTAGGTTGGTGATGGAAGCATTGCACAAAAGAATCATATGATATATTTTCCTTTGTAGTTGTCTCTTTATTTAATATAAGATCATGCTTCTTTCCCTCCTGCAAAATACTATTGTTCATTGTGTGATTGCTTACATGTAGTATTTTGGATAGAATTGATTCTAACTTGAGTAAATCAATTTTCTTAGATAATCACGAGTTCAATGTATTTTGTTGTCATTTCTATTCAATAGCCAATGTTTGAGAAAGGTTGTTGTTTGTGTTGTTTGTAAGTCCGAAAGAGCATTGGTTCGAGTAAAGGACAAGACTTGGAGTAACAAGCACCTATGAAGTATACCATTGCAGGGATATGGGTAAGTTCACTTTGTTACCTCATTGAGTTCAATGTTGATTGAATGAGTAGGAATTTAGAGTAGTTTATCTCCCATTTATCTTTTTAGTAGCCCCAACCATAGTTACTATGAGAGTTTTTGTCACAACAGAAATGGAGACCATACTAGGGATAAAACCCATTGAATGATTCCTTATATTGTTGAGTATGTATTATATTCTTTGCATGTGTGTGAGGGGAGAGGGTGTGCTTGTCAGCAGTGCGCCTAGCGATCTTCTAAAAAATATGTAATTTAATCCTAGTTAATGGATTGGAGTCTTTTTTCTAATCCGGGTTAACGAATTAGGGTATTGGATATTATTGAATACCTATATTTTGTATTGTGAGGGATTCATAATGAAAATGAGAAAATAAGAGGTGTGGCTCCAAGGTTTGTTGGTTTGATCGGTTAAGGGTTTCTAGGATAAATATATGTGCTTTATGTGTGAATTTTTTGGTGTAATCTCTGTTTTTCTTAAAATAATTTGTATGCTTTGATTCTCTTCATAGGTTTAAAACTACATGTGGTATATATCAGAGCTTGATTATTGGCATCAGGGGACGCATTTGCTGTTGAGGGTTTGGCATGGTTGATAGATATTGGGTCCATGATAAACCTGGGTTCATTGGGAGATTTGCAGTGTTGATTTGTGAATTTAAAGAGAATGGCAAGCAGTTTGAGAATTGAGATTGAGAAATTTAACAACCGGAACTTTGAGCTATGGAATTTTAAAATGGAGGATCTTCTTGTAGATTGAGAATAGTGTATTGTTGTTGATTTAGGTACAAAACCCATTGGATGTCACAAGAATAATGGGAAAAATACAAAGAAGGGAAAGGAGAACAATTATACTGTGCTTATCATACTCTATGTTGTTGAACATATCTGGTGAAGATAGTGTGGGAAATATTTGGGGAAAACTAGGGGGTTTGTAACAATCAAAATCCCTTGTGAACAAGTTGTTTCTACAAAATAAGTTGTTTCATCTTAGAATGGATGAACATAACATAATAACAAAGCATTTGAATGTCTACAATACTCTGGTAAGTCAGATAAACTTTGTTGGCATTAAAAATACTGAATAAGATAAATGCATTACATTATTGTGTTCTTTTCTAGATTCTTGGGACAACCTAATTGTTGCAATACGTAGTGCTAGTCAAACGACCTTAAAATTTGATGAAGTTGTATCATCCCTACTATTAGAAGAGACGAGGTAGAAAACCATGGATAATCATAACATGGATGCTTTTCCAGTGAGAGCTTGCCCCCATGAGAGAAACAAAAATAAAGGATTTGGGGAGAGATCTAAATCTAAGTGTAGATCTAAATCCCCAGGAAAAGGAATAAGGAAGTGTTGGAAATGCGGTAAAGTTGGGCACTATAAAAGGGATTGTAGATATAAGAATTTTGAGAAATAAAAGCGATATGAGGATACCCCATCTACATAGGCGAAGAACTCCTCAAAAGAAGGAGGGGATGTGTACCTAGATTCCACTGGTAATCATTCAGAACATGATATATGGATGATTGAATGAGGAGCATCATGTCATATGGCCCCTCATAGGGAGTGGTTATGTGAATATGAAAAGACAGTGGAGGAAATGTGTACTTGGTAGATGATTCACCATCCAGTATTGTTGGACATTGTAGAGTTAAGCTAAAACTCAAGGATGGAAGGAGTAGAACTCTACCTAGAGTGTTATACATTCCAAATCTAGTAAGAATTTGATATCTGTTGGAAATATGGATGTTGCAAGTGTAAAGACTATGTGTGGACTATATAGTGGTTTCAAAATGGTTCGAGGTTCAATGGTATTAATGAGGGGATTTTGGTATGAAACTCTCTACAAACTATTGGGAAGCACCATCATTAATGAATGTAATAGTTCTGTTGTGGCTGAAGAAGGAGGTAGAGATGACAGAACCTTGGTTGCATTAGTAGGAAAGACAATGTTATGGCATCAATGATTAGGACATATCGAAGAAAACGACCTTCAAGAATTACTAGGTAAAGGTATGGTTGAAGGTATGAATGATTGCACTCTGGATTTTGATTTATGTGAACATTGCATATATGGAAAACATAATTGAGTAAGATTTGCATTTGGTGCTACAAGAGAAAGGGTAATTCTAGAGTTAGTATACAATGATGTATTTGGATATGTGCCTATTCCATCATCAGGTAGATATATGTATTATGTTTCATTTATAAATCATTTATCAAGGAACACATGCATTTGTTTCCTTCAAAATAAATATGAAGTATTTGCTAAGTTTAAAGAATTTAAGGCTCTTGTAGAGAACCAGACAAAAAAGAAAATAAAGGTGTTGAGGATAGATAATGGTGGATAGTTTTGCAGGAATGAATTTGAGGAATTATGTAAGAAGTGTGTTATAGAAAGGAAGAATAATACTCCATACACACCTCAACAGAACGAAGTTGCTGAAAGGATGAATAGGAAGTTGATGGAAAAGTCAAGGAGCATGCTAAGCAGTGTTGGGATAGGACAAGAATTATGGGCATAGGTAGTGGAGACAACATGTCACTTGGTAAATCAGTCACCCACATCAACATTGGTTGAAAAAAATCCACAAGAGGTATGGAATGGTAAGAAAACCTCCATGAATCATTTTAATTTTTTTGGTTGTGATGCTTATGCACATGTTCCAAAGGAGAAAAGGAGCAAGTTCAATAACAAAGATGAAAAATGTATCTTTATTGGCTATAAAGATTGATGAAAGGTTATAAGCTTTGGAATCCTGTAACTAAGAAGATTTTTTACGGTTGATATGTTGTGTTTAGAGAGGTCAAAGAAGTCCCCAGAAAGTAAGTGACTCCAATGGAAAAGGAAAGATAAGACAGAGTTTGAGTTAGAAGGTGAAGAATCTAACTCAACAGAAGAAGATGAATCAGAAAAAAAAGAACCTCATACCCTAGTTTTGAAGAGATCATCTCGAGAAAGAAGGAAACCAGAAAGGTATTCCCCTCTTGGTTTTTGCTCTCAATTTTATTTTTCTATTACTGATGATGATCCTAGAAATGTGAAGGAATATATTGATTAAGAGGATAATGATCTCTGGAATAAGGCTATGGTTGGAGAAATGGATTCCTTGGACAAAAATGAAGCTTAGTATCTAGTTTAGTTGCCAATTGGAAGAAAACCCGTTGGTTGAAAATGGCTCTTTAAAAAGAAGTTGAATGCAGAAGGTAAAGTGGATAAGTACAAATCCTACTTGGTAGAAAATGGATATTCTAAGGTAGAGGGAATTGATTTTGGTGAAATATTTTCTCCAATTGGAAAATTAACTTCTATTAGATTTCTTATTACTATTGATGTTTCTTTTGATATTGAAGTACAGTAGATGGATGTGAAGATAGAAACCATAAGGGTTCACAATAAAGGGAAATAAAGAGTTGGTATTTAAAATAAAGAAGCCCCTTTATGTTATAAATAAATATCCAAGGATGTGGTACCAAAATTTTGACACATACGTACTTGGATTTGGGTTTGTGAGAAGCATGACTAATCACTGTGTATATTGGTACCAAACAGATTGGTTATCACTTCATTAACATAGTACTATATGTTGATGACATGTTGTTGATTGGAAACAACAAAGATGTTATAAAGGAGGCGAAGTCTCAATTGTCCTCTAAATTTTACATGTAAGATCTCTGTGTTGCAAACTTCATCCTGGTTATGGAGATAAGAAGAGATCGTGCAAACATGAAGATATGGTTAAATCAAAGAAAATATGTTGAGATGGTACTATAGATATTTAACATGTAGGAAATAAAGCCTATCAAGGTCCATATTCCTATATGTCATGTCCCTTCATTGAAGGGACCTTGAAAGTGTTGACCTTGTCAAGTGCCCAGGGTTTAAACATTGAATTAATTAATCATGCCTAGGAATTTTGATGATTTAAAACTATTGAGGCATGCAATTTATAAATTCATGTTATTTGTAATTAGTTAATTACTATGAAAAAAATAATGGTGCAAATGAATTTTCAAGGCAGGAGGGAGCATTAGACAACTTTTCAAGGATGTAAAAATGGCAACAGTGAAAAAGCAGGAAAAAGAAATCAATCAGAAAAAGATAGAAACTGACAAAATCAAGGAAAATCCAGCAGTTTCAAAAGCATAAAGTGTAGGAAAAGACGTCAATTAAAAAGAAGACAACTTTGGATAAGAGAGGGTGTAGTTTCCAATTTGGTGCAAGGATGCAAAGCAAGGAAACATTACCTTATGCACAAACTTGCTAATTAACTCAAGGATTGTGCAATTTCTATTTTTCCTAGAGTGTCTTTGCAAGGAAACATCTCCAATCCTCATAAGGAAAATTTAATTCAAAGGGGGGCACAGTTTCCACTTTGGATGGATGACACAAACAAGGAAACATCATTTGCAAACCAAACTTGCTAATCCCATCAAGGAGAGCGCACTCATGGCTTAGGGACAGGGTTGGAAAGTGGGTTACTTGCTCAATAGGTGGATGACTTGATCAAAAAGTCACTCAAGCCTATAAAGGAAGGCTTCCAGCTCCATTTTAGAGTTTTTTTTATGAATATTTTGGTGTTGAGTGAAGCTAGGATTCCAAACTGAGTGATGATCCTCAGTTCTCTTGGGTGATGCGTCCCAAGTATCCATTCCCTTCTCTTCTCTCCCCTTCCAATATTTAGTGAAGGTTGTAATGAGCCAATGAGCATCCCTCTAGGATTCATCTCGATATTTGATAGAATCTATTCATCCATTGAATTCGAGCTCCAGTGAAGGAAAATTCACCTATGCTCTGATACCGGTGTCGAGTTCTAGTTCCAGGCCTCCAATGCTAAGTTTTGGACACCTTTTGAGGATATTAGTCCTTCCATTATTCTTCTAATATTATTATATATTTCATTCTATTCTGATCACTATAGTACAGTAGGAATTCTATTGAAGAGAGCCATCATACTGAAATTTCATGAGAGGAGTCTTTTAATACCCATTTAATGGGTCTTGTGTTAGTTTGATGCATTAAATATAATGTGACGACAACAAAAAAAGTATTTGAATGATATGATACATACAATATAATATATAAATATATATTTCATTAGTTTAAGGTCTTATCAAATTATGATACAAAATTTGTCATTATTTTCATATGCTTGCTCATTGACTATTCAATTTTGATTAGTTTGACAGTTTTTAGCATTATGGAAGATATGTAAACTCAAATGGTGTTTTGTAAGTTTATGTAGGTTTTTAATTCAACCCAATACCCAAACTAACTTACATATTAAGAATTCATTGGGTTCGTATTGTTTTTTAGTAGCCTCTTTTGCGCAGTTTTTCCCTGGGCCAAAATCCTAGTTTTTCCCAAAACACCCCAAAATTCCTCAAGTTGTTTCAGATCTGTTCTAAACCTATAAAAAATTATTTTTCTTCCTAATACATGACTAATAAATTATTTGATCCTTCCATAATCCTTTTTTTATTGGAGTTGATTGTTCAATCTTAGTTGGCACCGGTTAGGACACCCAAAAGCATGGGAGTAGACTTCAGCCGAGCTGATTTTGAAATCTAAAAGGACCCAACAGCCAGGTGCTTAGGGATTTGAACTCTCTCTATCCAAAATTTTTTCTTGGTCTCTTCCATTATCCCACTGTCATTCCTATATTTTTCAGTATTGCCTATATTTTTCCCCACATAAAGAAGTGATTAGTATCTGTTGTAATCTCACAGATCACATAAGGTTACCAATAATACATACTAAAACATACATACATCACAGAGACAAGAGATAAGAACGAGTAGATAGAATAACAGATTATATTAACATGAGAGGGTCCATACAATACAGAGAACTGAACTGGGTTCTCATTTGGCTCAACAGCCTAATATATATGAATTACAAACAATTACAAATAAATACCTATCGGTTCACTCAACCGACATGACCTTAGGTGGCCGACCTAATCTCTAACTAGTCGGCTGACCGACTAAGTCGGCTATCATTCAAGTTGGCTTGTCGAGTTTCTCCTCCAACATCTCCCCCACGAACAAAACGTTTCTTCATCTTAAAGAAATAGGGAGGTACCCAAAATTTCTTTGTCTGTCTAAGTAGTCATTCTTTGTGCTTGGTATTCATGGGCTATGAAGTCTGATGGTTGGTATTTTCTGTACACAGACTTCGAAACTTGCTTCAGCTGTCACTGCCAGTTGATGTTGGAAATCCGTCCAACTCTACAAAATTTTCTGTATGTCGATGGTTAGTCTAGTCAGATTGGTTAAGATCGACATTTTCTCAGGTATGGAAACTTCTGCTATTTTTTCCATGCCAGGACCCATAAGCTGGTCCTTTTCCTCTGCTGTCTCCAGTAGTATTTTCATATGTGGGCAGATGATGTCTACTTTTTCTAGGTTTGGAATGGCTTGTTGCACCCACTGATGTGCTTCTCGCTCAAGCTTCTGCAGTTTAGCTATTTCAAGCACTATTTGATCTTCAATTGTGTGTATGAGTGCTTCATCGGTGCTTTTTCTCTTCTCTAGTGCTTGGATCTCTTGTCAGGTCTACCTGGTTTGCTGATAGACTTGCCCGTAGTAAGCGAACCAGTCTCATAGTACTTCTTCTGTAATAACAGACTCCTCCATGTGATCTTGCAACACCTTGTATGCTTCTGCAAAGGCTGTGTGCTGCTCCATCAATAGTCAGATAGTTTCTTCTTTCTGCTCCTCTTTTGTGTCTTGAATTTGTGTCTGCAGCACCGATACCGTGCTCTCAAATAGCTGATAAGATTTTTATAGTGGTTTGTCGATGTCAACCTCTACTGGTCCTGGCATCACTGTTTGTACGAGGCTTCTGCATTTGTTGAGAAACTCGAATTGTTCTTTTTCATTGTTGTCGAGCTCCTTACGTCTCTGCTGGCTCCTTGTATTTTCTTCAATTGCCAGTGTTTCTAGGAGTTGTCCTAGCTCTGCATCTTTCAACTTGGTTACATCGACCGTAGTGGTCAACCCAAGTTGACTAATGTGGACCATTGTTGTCTTTTCATGATGGTCCTTCTTCTTTTTCTCCTTCTTCTTCTTGTGCTTCTGTGTTTCTTCTTGTTTCGGCACTTGCGTACCTGCAAGAGTCAGGTCTAGATTTTCTGTTTGTGGGGCAGCAGTGATGGATGGTATTTCTGGTTGGGGTGGTGGGATGACTACTGCATTTGGTTGTACCTCTGGTTGGTTGGATGCAGAGGGTCCAGAAGTGGATGCAGTTGTTGCTAATGGTTGCGGTGGAGGTGGTTCTGGTGCAGCTGATTGAATTAAGGGTTCTGAGTCGGGAGGTGGTGGTGATGGAGTTGGTGAATGGTCGAGTGTGATTGGGTTGGTGGAAGTGTGGTCGAGTGGTGGATTGTCGATGTGAGGGGGAGAATCCAGGTCGGAGAACATTTGGTCGATTTATTGACTTATTTCCTCCATGTTTTCTCCTTCCTTGTCTTCGGCCGGTTCAGTGTTGGTCAGAGTGATAGACGTGATTCGATGTGCGACAACTTCAGCTTCTTTATCACGGTTTCTCTCAAAGTTAAAAGTCACATTTGCAAAATTCTTTATCCTCTAGAGTACTTGGCCAGGTTTTCTGGATCCACCAGCTTCAAACAAAGGGGCTTTGGTAGAGAGTTTTTGTACCATGGTGAATATTTCAGGCAGTTTTTCAATGTATGCCTGGAGGTCTCTGTCACGGTCATATTTTTCCTTCACAACCTCGGACATAGCATTCTTGCATAAGTCCAGTGGGCTTACTAAAAGCTGTTGATGTATTAGCTCCTCTATTATTTTTGTTGGAGACGGAGGTGGGGGTGTAGACATAAGATCCACAACATTTTCGGTCATCGAAGTGTTTGTGCTCTTCGCCTTATTTGGTCGACCTTGTTGTGCCCCTGCCTCGACAAATTGTTGAAATTGGGTCTCCATCGGCACTTTGTTTGTTGTGGCATCCTTTATTATGTTGAGGGCCGTAGCTTCCAGTTCCTCCTCATCCAATGAAGACTCTGCAATGATAAGCCTGCGCTTACCTTTCCCTTGCTCTTGTTCCTGTGTTTTATTTATTTTTCTCGAGTCTGCTATCTCCTTTGCCAATCTGGTTATATTGTCCTTGGTGAGAGCATACTCTATATTTTCAGTTTCTATTTCTCCCCTTGGGTCTTGGGTCGAGATGAGACTTTCTTCAGCCGGATTGGTTACCTGTTGTTCTACGTGTGTCTCTTCCCTTTGTGTTGTTAGAGGCTTGATTATGATTTTTAGTCGGCCAATGCCTTCGACCAATGTCTTCTCCTATACAAAGGTACTGATGTATAAGTTAAGCTCATAATCCTCTTCCTTCTCCTGGTCTTTCAACGGCTCCTCTATCGAGAAGTCTGTTTCCTTTGCTCTTGTTGGTATTGACACTTTTGTTCTGACCTATCGAGATAGCTCCCGAAATATTTCTTCGAATGTCAGATAGTAGTCAAGGCTCTTTGCATTTGGTTTGGCACCCTGCATGTACCACAATGCGGTATGGTCAAGCTCTAGCTGGATGTGGGCCTTTTTGGGTAGACTTCATCAGATGTTCTGAGGTACCCTCCATCTGGTCGTGCAGACTTTGAGCTGTTGGAGCTAGTTTTCCAACAGCACCTTTCCCTTGGAAAGTTCCTTCATTGTTCCATTATGGGAGAACGGTTTGAATCTCCACATATGAAATCTTGTCAATTCTTGAAAGTTTTTGTCTCCTTCATTGAAAAAAGAGAACATTACTATCCATACAATAAGGGACGGGAACTTGATAATTCCTCCCATCTCTTGGAATTTCTCACACATGTTTTTGATCATGTCGTTGACATACTCAGCCCATTTGTATACCTTTCCATTGGTTGCAATGGTGTCTACTGCCTCTAGCATATCCAGTTTGAGGTCACTTCCATGACCTGCCATTGTGAGTGTAATAGCTATGATTTTGGCCACAATCTATGGTGTTCAATTTTTTATGTGACTAATCATTAACCCTTTCGAGTTTTTTCTTGATGCCGACCTTGTTAGTTCTTTGACCAATCCTTCTTTGATACCGATGGGTACTGGGTCTCCTTTGTTTGATAGCCCTGTCAGTTTGTAAATGACTTCCCCAGAGATGTCGATCAGTCGGTCGAAGTAAAATCGGTCGTTGTGGTACCGGCTTATGATAAATTTTACTGCTGTTTATTTTGTGCCTGCAAAACTGGCCATGAGTGGCATGTTGACATAATTTACAATGGTACTGTGTTGTATCTTCTCTGTAGTGGGGGTAGGCTTCTTGTCGATGTAAGCCCATTCTTTTATCTCGGTCCATAGTTTTGTCCATGAGCCCTCTTGCATCTTAGCGTTCTTAATGTTCTTTAGTCTCCTTGCTAATGGTGTCTCTGCAGTCTATAGTTCCTTGGTCTTGGATAAGGATTTGGTCTATTTTGGTGCCATATTGTCAGTCTACTAGTTGATTTTACTTTGGTGTTCTTGGCTTTTAGTCGTCTGGTTGCTCTGTTGCTCTCTCTGCTTGAATTGCGGTGAATGATCCTTTGGAGATTCAGTATTTATAGTTGAAGCATTGGATGTTTTTGTTGAGGGGTGTATTAATGGTGGACGTGATGGTCTAGCAAGAACACTTGAGTGTGCGTTACTGGTGATTTGGTTTTGGTGCTCGAAGTCATGAATGCATGATGGGACTATCGAGGTCATCGGTTGATGTTAGTTATGAAAGTGGTCGATGGGCATGATGTCGGTTGTGAAAATGGTGGTTCCCTGTCATAGTTTTGTGCATGTATAGGTACTATTTTTCTTTTTTGCTTTTTAGATTTTTATAGATTTTGCTTAACCGTTATGGTCATTATATGTGTTTTTTTTTTTTTAGATTTGTTTAGTTTCTGTAGCATTTTAGTCGGGCCCCATTAACAAGTTTCTGAAATACTATGCCTTGTAATGTCCTTAGTCGGACTGATCCGTTGGCATGTAATTCTTTGACAACATAAGGTCCCATCCATTATGTATGGAGATTTTTAGGTTTTCCTTTTACTCGACTATTGGATAGTAAAGCACGGTCTCCTACTGACAAGTTTTTGTATCTGATGTTTCTATCGTGCCATGCCTTTTGTTGCTGTTTCTGGATTTCTTGATGTTGTATTGCCATTAGTCGATGTTCTTCAAGTTTACTTAGTTGCAATAGTCGGTCCTTTCTTCTTTGTTTAACATCAACATGTAAAATCTCTGCGATAATAGGTGTCTGTTGTCGGAAATGTAATGGGACTACTGCTTCATGTCCATACACTAGTCGAAAGGGTGTTTGGTCGGTTGAACGTTTGTATGTTGTTTTGTATGCCCATAGTACTACAGGTATATTTTCATCCCAGTTGTCTTTATCAGCATTACATATTTTTGTTAATCCTTTTGTTAGTGTTTTGTTAAATGCTTCAATTGCTCCATTCGACTGAGGATGGTATGCTGTACTCCGACGATGGTCGATTTGGAACTGGTCTGTTAGGGCTTTGATAGTTCGATTGATGAAGTGTGTTCCTTGGTCGCTGATTAGGGTTAGTGGACATCCAAATCAGGTGATAATATTTTCATAGATAAATTTTGCGGCTATTTCACTGGAACATGTGTCAACTAGTTCTGCCTCTGCCCATTTGGTTACATACTCAACTGCAATTATTATGTACCTTGCACCTGTTCTTTTTTCTGGTATGGGAAATGGTCCTATGAAGTCGATAGCCCAAATTTCAAATGTCAAACTTGGGTTTACTGATATCAAAGGCATTTCTGTGCTAGGCAAGGGTCGACCTAGTCGTTGACATTGGTCACATTGGCCTACAAAAGTTTTGCAATCTTTGTGAAGTGTTGGCCACCACAACCCTGATTGTTGGATTTTCTTTGCAGTCATGTCTACTTGGAAGTGTCCTCTAGCAGGTTCGTAATGTGCTTCATGCATGATATTATTTATTTCGTGTTCCAGTACACACCTCCTAAGGATGTTGTCCAAGCCCATTTTGTACAAGGATCCATTTATGATGCTATATGGTGCAGCTTTCATGGCTAAAATTTGTTTCTTCTTTGTACTCATACCTTCTGGTGCTTGTCTATCTTCTAAAAATTGAGCTATTTCCTCTAACTCTGTCGGGACTGCTTCTATTCGAAATAGATGTGCATCCAGTAAGTCATCTGCGACTCCTGTCGGTTCCTCCCTTATGTCGATTCGGGATAAGTGGTCGGGACTGACATTTAACTTACCTGGTCTGACAACGACTTCGAATTCAAATTCTTGGAATAGAAGTAGCCATCGACAGATTCTTCCATGGTGTAGTGGCTTATTGACAAGGTATTTTAGTGCTAGGTGGTCGGTATAGAAGACAAATGGGTTAGCTAGTAGGTAGTGTCGATATTTTTGTAGTGCAAAGACCATTCCTAATGCTTCTGTTTCTGTCGTTGAATAGTTTCGTTCAAATTTGTTTAGTTTTCTTCTACTGTAAACTATAGGATAATCCATTCCATTATTTCTTGGTTGAGTTAGGATTGCTCCTATTGCTAGGCCTGATGTGTCGATGTGGACATGGAATTTAGTCGACCAGTTTGGAAACCTTAGGATAGGTGCTTCGACTAGCTTTCTTTTTAGTTTTTCAAATGATATATGGCACTCTTCTGTCCAGTCTAACTCTTTGTCTTCCCTTAATAGTTCTTCTAGTGCACATGTCATGTCTGAATAATATCTTATGAATTTTCTGTAATATCATGTATGACCTACTAACACCCTGACTTGTTTTGAGTTCACTAGTGGTTTTAAGTCAAGGATAATTTTTATTTTTGCGAAGTCGACCTTAATTCCTTCTTTACAGACAATGTGTCCTAACAATATTCCTATGGGGGTCACAAATATGCACTTCCTGATGTTCAAAGCTAATTGGATTTGTCAACATCTTTCCAACATAAGCCTTAGCCATTTGCAGTGGTCTTTTTACATGGAGTATACTGTCCAATCATCAAATTATACTTCCATGGTTTTGTAAATATATTCTTGGAATGTTTTGACCACAATCCTTGAAAATATTACAGGTGCATTTTTAAGTCCAAAAGGCATAACCCTATAAGAAAATGAGCCAAATTCACATACAAATGTTGTCTTTTTCTGATCTTCTTTAGCTATTGTCACTTTGTTATAACCTGAGAATCCATCTGTAAATGAGTAGCATTCATGTCCTCCAACCTCATTTAAGATTTCATCTGCATAAGGAGTTGGAAATGGGTCTGTTAGTGTCACTTTATTTAGCTCCCCGAAGTCGACACAAATTTTTAGTTTGGTCGGATCATGTTTCTTAGGTTGAACAACCATTGGACTTTCCCATTCTGATTGGTCAATAGGGTAGATAATTCCTGCTGCAAACATGTTATCAATCTCCTTTTTGACTATATCTTTGTATTTATGAGCTAGTTTATATGGTCTTTCCTTCACAGTTCGAACATCAGGTTTAGTGTCAATTTTCATTTCACCCATTTCATGGACTAAACCTTTGAGGTCTGTATAATATTTGGCAAATACATCCTGGAACTCTTTTAGTAAGTTCACTATTTCTGTTGTCTGTGTTTCACTCCAATAGTCTCCAATCTTTGCCATTTTTGGTCGGTCATCATTTGAGATGTTGAACTCTCTAGTTTTGACTTTAGCATCTAGTAATTCCAGTGCTTTGGCTTCATTGATTGGTCAACTTCCTTCCTTAAACTGTGAGAATGTGGCAGGAAAGTCGGCTATAGTCATTCGGTCAGTATCCTCTTTGTCAGTTGTTTCAACTTTAAGTACTGTGCGAATAGGTTTGGTCATTTTGACATGGTTTGATTTCCATCTAAATCTTTTCCCTTCTGTATTTTCATTTTCTAATTGTAGTCTTGTCGATTGTGGTATTGTCCCAGTTTGTATATTGTTACAGTCCGTTGTCTATCAGTTATATTTTAAGGGTTTGTTTTCTGTCGGCTGTATAAATTCTTTAATCTGTTTTGTTGTTTCAACCAAATTCTCATCTTGTGGTATAAAGTTGAAATCTTTGATAAAATTTTCTATGAGTTCATGCCAGAGGAATGTTTCACCTCGGGCTTCTTCCATCTTGTACCATTTGTTTGGTAAGTCGGAGAGGGTTGATGGGAACAGGTGTGGCCATGCACGTTCATCTTTGTACCCAATTCGTTTCCATTATTTTTCACACGTCCTTATATGGTCTTCTGGATTCTGTCCTTGAATGAATATAGATATTTGGGCTTGATTAGTTAGTTTTTTCCCTCCAAATATTTCTATGAATAAAGTTGAAGTTGTTGTCCATGTCTGCAGTCTTGATTGATGTGTATCCCACCATCTAGCAGCTTGGCCTGTAAAAGTCTCCACTAGGCTTTGAAGTTGGCCATGTTCAGCGTTGTTTTTGGATACTTGTTATATATGCATGAGTGGTGATTCTCTTTCCTTATATCTTGGTATTTGTGTAGTGTTTACATCTATTGGTTTTAGAGTAAGGTATTCCCTAATTTTCTTTTCAAATATTTTTGGGACAATGGATACTATGAAGCACTATTGGGTGGCCTTTTTCTGTTTTTTCTGAATAATCCAGCACCCTCTTGCTTGCGTTTCGTAGTTCTCGACTTCCCAATCATATAATTCTGCATCTGAATTATATCCTACTGAGTCTTGATTTCCTAAATGAAGTTGTCCATAGATATTAGGTTTTGTATAATCTTCATTGTTTTTTACCTGATAGAGTTCTCGAATGTCGACTTCTTCATCGATAGGTTCAGTCCAAGGTTCTCCTTGGGGTGGATGAATAGGTACTATGAATTTTTGTCCGTTCCCTTTTAATTTGATTCTTTCTTTGTCCAAGGGTATCAAGGCTTTCATTTTTCTCCCCCAAGGTCGACCTACTAACGCTGGGAAGGAACTGGATCCTTCCTTAGGGTTAATAATTTCGAAATCGACTTTAGTCAATATACCTTTTATCGTTGTGTCGACATTTTTCCAGACTCCAATAGGTTGAGTTAGGCCTTGGTCTACCAGTTTCAGGTATATTCCTGATTCATATAATCGAGGTATTCGTAATTGTTCCCATGTGTCTCGAGTCATAATATTTACCTGTGATCCAAAATTGAGTACAACTTGTCAGACATGGTATCCTTCAATTTCTAGGTCGACAAGTCGTTCGGCATCACTTTTATCTTTTTGATTTAGACTGCAGATATTCTTTGTTTGTTTTTCAGTGTTGCTATGTTTTATTTCATATAATAAGTCGATGAATTGAGATACTAAGTTATCTTTCTGTACTAGCTGTATTAGTTGTTTTACTGTGTTATGTCGATTATCGTTTGCTTCTTCCTGTCGGGCAAATTCTCTAAATATATTTGTTGCATATTTATATATTTGTTTTTCTTTAACTGGATCAGGGTAGACATTTTTTTCTTTTATTTTGTTGATTCGTGGGTTATCGCTTCCTGTTTTTGTCCCTTGTCGGGTTACAATATGTAAATTATTTGTATTGGTAATATCATGTTTTTGCACACATGACAAGACATTAACATTATTATTTTTATTTATCTTTTCAAGCATAATAGGGAAATCCTCTAATGAGTGATCCCCTACACCACAATTAGTACAGAATTTTAGGTCAGTCATGTCCTTGTATGGATAGTCTACATGTCAGTGTCCTTCCTTGTTACATGTGAAACATTGGATGGGATGACATGGTCGGTTGTCTCGATTCCTATAGAATCGACCTCGACCTCCATATCCTCCACGTCGATTGTCATACCAGCGCTCGTATCTTCGACCTTCATATCTTTGATTGTTCTGATAATTTGGCACGTTGTTTTGCTCATTATTTTGTGCAACTGCATTTGTCTGATAGACTGCATGATAATTATGTCGATTCTTGAGATTCAAATGGTAGTTGACAGTGTTATGATTTTTAGTTTCACAAATTGCACACCATGATGCTTTTCCATTCTTCATATTGAATGGGAAATATTTTGTCGAATGGCCTCCATGCTCTTGGAAAATGTCGCAAAAACATTTTGTCTGCACAAATCAGACGTCTTGTCGGCTGATGTCCTGTCGACAGTTGTATTTTGAATGTCCGGTCGTTGAGCACTTTGTGCACCAGATATCTTGAATTTTGAGGTTTAATTCTTTTAATGAGTTCTATAAGATCTCAAGTTGTTCTTCTAGTCTGTGATCGGTGGAGTATGCTAGTATGTCCTCATCCATTTCTACTTGGAGAGATTTTGTAAGCGCATCTTCGTAAGTCTTGAATGTCTCCAGACTTATGTGTTGGCAAATTTTCTGTGATAAACCTGCAAGAAACCACTGGATTAATAACTGTTCGTCAATAACATAGTCCAATTGGATAAGAAGGTCTTTCCATCGTTTATTGTAATCACAGACAGTTTCTCCTGGCTTCTGCGATGTTGTCTTTAGCTTCTTTGCTGCCAGATGTTTTGCATCTGGAGTTTTAAAAAATGATAGGAATTGTGCTTTGACTTCAGCTTTGGTTGCTCGGGGGGTTCTTTCAGAAAAGGCCATGTACCAAGTTAATGCCCTTTTCCTCAAGGCACTAGCGAACTGCGCCATATGCCTGTCTTCATCTGTAACTTGGTTAGCCTCCCAAGTCGACTCACAGACGAACCAGTGTCGTCTGGGGTCCTCATCACCCTCATATAGAGGCATGTGTGCTGACCCATGACCCATGTTGGAGTCATTGTCATTGTCTTCTTCAGGAGGTGGTGGTGGTGGTGGTNTGGGGTTATTTGCTTATTCCTGTCTATGGAACTATCGTCGACGAAACTTTCGTTTGCGTCGATTGTTTTAGTTGTCATTTATTCTTCGACCAGCAGTCAGTTATTGTCGAATTCTTCTGTCTATTTCCAACTGCAATTGTTCGATTGAATTTCTGAATGTTCTATGTTCTCCAAAGCTGTATTTGGCAGGGGCGGTGCTCCTTCATGTGCCGGGTAAAGTAAGTGCATACTTCGATTGGAGGGTACTGCTTGAAGCGTGACCCAATTTCCTTCTTCTGGTTGATGGATAATTAGATGTATACCAGTGTATTTCTCTTCGTCTAGTCAACTCCATATACCAAAGGCACCAGCTCCTAGTCTGAGGTCCTCTTCGATAACGACTCGTATCTAGGTACTTGGATTCGTCGAAGATAGAGGTTTTAACTCCTAGGGAACTTCTAATTGGAGAGATTCTCACTGCTCTATCCGCAATTATTCTTCCATAGGGGATGCCTCTTCTTCCACGCCTTCTTCTTATCGGTCATGACTCAATTCCGGCAGATCTATTTCCTGTTCAGTCACCCTAGTACTCATTCCTCTATGCAGCGCTAAGGCTCTTTCTCTTCTTTCTTCCCTTCATTTTAGCCTCTTCTCCCTCTCTATTTTCTGGAATTCTGCCATACCTTTGTGTGACACTGTCCTCTCGATTTCCTTTTTAGGTTGACTTCTCATTACTGGTGATTGGTATCTTCCTTAGTTGACTAGAATTCACTCCACTTTATCCCAACATATGATGAGCTACACCCCCATAGCCTACCCAATGATTTTAGAAATCCCGGATAGTTCTGTCTACTTGCTTAGGAAGTATTCCCACTCCCTTTTGGAAATGAATTTTTCCCACCTCTTTTGTTTTTCTACCCAGTTAGGGTTTAATGGCGATTTGCGAAGTGATGGACGAGGTTTGATAATGTGACCCACTCCTTTCTTGATCAGGAACTTAAACAGCAAGGTCGGTAAGGAACACAAAAATTGCTCGGTGAGGTCTATGTAGAATTTATTTTTGATGGTTTCCACCAAAGTCCTTTCTTCTACTACTTGCTCCTCACAGAATTCGTCGGTGATCTTTCCGAAACACTCTGAGAAGTTTGTTCTTTCCCCTCGAATAAGTTTTTCTAGTAACTGTTGATCTTTAGTTCCTTCCGACTTTTCATCCAGGAGTTTCTTCAGCAGCTGGGGCACTGATTCTACAAAATTCTCATGTGTCTCCATAAAGAATATTTCCTTTGCTTGTGCGGTCATCAATCTATTTCTCCATGTGTAATTCTACAAATAATTTGCTACTTTACGCTCCCACCAGTCTTTAATCTCCTGTTCTGATATCATTTTCTTGCATACATCTCATTCATGTACTACCGGCAACGGAACCAATGTTGTAATCTCACAGATCACATAAGGTTACCAATAATACATACTAAAACATACATACATCATAGAGACAAGAGATAAGAATAAGTAGATAGAATAATAGATTATATTAGCATGAGAGGGTCCATACAATACAGAGAACTGAACCAAGTTCTCATCTGGCTCAACAGCCTAATATATATGAATTACAAAAATTTACAAATAACTACCTGTCGGTTCACTCAACCGACACGACCTTAGGTAGCCGACCTAATCTCTAACTAGTCGGCTGACCGACTAAGTCGGCTATCATTCAAGTCGGCTTACGACTTGCTCCTCCAACAGTATCATTGTAAAGTTTTAGTTTTACATTTTAATTATATCAATAATAGAGTTAGTATTATGATATGATATCATATCAAGGATATTAAAATGGTATCCGAGCTCTTTTCTTGGCCCATCTTATGGAAAGTAAGCTCTCAAGTTGAAGAAAATTGTAGCCATGTCCTATAACTTGGATGATGACTATGATGAGTAGTATGAAGAGTAATGCAGACAATACGAAAAAGAAGAAGTCCTCTATGTTGATGGAGGCCTATCAAGATATGAGGTTGGTGACTTCTATGTCCAATAATATAGAGAAGAAATTAGGGTTGAATCTTCAATGGTTAATAAATACTTGACCAAAATGAAAGAAGCATGTGAAAACCTACCTCACTACTACCAGGAATATCTAGCTTTGGGTAAGAAAATTTGTGCAAACATTTATTTCAAAGAATATATTTATTTCCAGTATGGATTTTGGCCCAAGGATGTTGATGAGAATTATTTCAACAAAAGCAAAACATCCATAGAGGAACCAAGTTTTTCCAATTCTATGAGTAAAGAAGAAGAAAGAGGAGCCAAAGGTGAAGATTCAACAAAGACATCTGCTAGTCCAAGCATATGAGATTGTTTGGGTGTTCTTCTAATAGATATTCCAAAAGTGGTGACATGAGTACCAGTCAAGAGAGTGAAATTTCATAATTTTTCTTGGATAAGCAAGATCCACTGACAGGCCATCCTTCAAAGGAGAAGATCATAAACCCTCTAGAGGAAGAACCATGCAGTGCTTCTAATGAAAGTATTGATGAGGAAAAATAAGAAGGGCCTATTGGTCCAAATCATCTAAATGGGAAGGATGAAGCTGAGCACGAGGCCCCAAATCCATTCTCAATCATGGAAAAGGGCCATGATTTTCTTTAAGTGATCAAGAAGAAGAATATATTCCTAAGGTGGGGTGCAAGTCACTACAAGGTGACTGCATGGGAGAAGAAAGTGAAGATGAATGCACTTCTAGATTCTTTGTGGGTGATTTCGATATCACTGCTAAGTATGTTGGTTCATTTGAAGATGGTGAGCATATTTGGGATTAGATCGAAAAGAATTTTATAAATCAGATTTATAGTCACCTTTTGAGCCTCATAATGAAGAACAAGACAAGGTCACACCACTCGGGTGTGAACTAGCGAATTTGGTGGAAGAGTAGGCCACCATAGTGCCCCTACATAAAGGTGAGGAATATGAAATTCCAAGGTATGATGTAATTTATGATTTGTACAAATATCACATTTCATAACAACTTTCAGAGATACCATCCACTTCATATCATGGAAGTGATTTTATAGAAGATTCAGAAGCTGACTGGTATGTTGAAAATGAAGTATGTGTTGTGGATCCAAGACATAAGAAAGATGGTCTTATGTGTTAGCCATTGGAAGGAGAAACCTTGGTGGAGGATCTTCTTTGTGAGCCACATCAGTTGAGGGGATCACTAAAGGAGGACACAGAGAAGCTTATGGCATCCATGAACAACCTTGTTGACATCAATGCCTTCATGACAAGATGTTGTTGGAAATATTTTGTAGGAGAGTTAGAAGTAGAATCCTTCCTGGAAGAGTGAATAGCACTTAAAGAAGGAATGTCCAAGATGAAGGAGAGCTATGTAAAATTATTATCTGACAAATATCATCTCCTCATGGTGGTTTAAGTGGACCATTGTGCATATGAGATGGAAACAGAAGAGTCTGAAAGACTCCATAGTAAATGGGAGGTTCCATATGATTCCTTGAAAATAACCCAAGAATCTCTTCAAGAGTCAAGGTTGTAGATTGATCAAATTTAAAGGGAGTTAAAAGTACCCCCCCACCCCATCTTGCATGGAAAAGAATCATGTGCACATGGTAGGAACTACTTTGGATGTGTTGAAGCAACCTCATGTGGAGGACAACCATAAGGAAGGAGCATATTTGCATATGCTTGTGAAAATATATGGGGAAGAAAATCTTGGCCAAGCACTCATTGATATTGAGAGGAAGGATGAAGTGTTCTTAGCTATGGGAAATATGGATGAGGAAATTACAATTGAATCAGCAAGAAAATATTATTATATATTCATGGATTGGGTAGATAAATATATCTTTTAAATAGAGGATCAAAGATGCACTAGAATTGATTACATCAGTAGAGGGTTTTTTGACATGCATGCCTGGAAGGAGACACCTTATGATATAAAATTATGGATGGTAGAGTCTTCTCCAGAGAAGGTGGATTATCACATTACATATGGATTAACAAATAAAATTCCTTATTCATCCATTGATTGGGTGGATAGAGACATCTTTGGAATCAAGACCTTGGGAGGTAAAGGATTTTATTTCTGCAATAAATTTTTTGTTGTGACTGACAATGTCCTGAAATGTGAACAATGACAAATACTTATTTTTAAACCATTAAATACCTCCCATACACATTCCCATGAGGTGCATTATAATTTTCACGTTCTTTAGGATTTTGAGGACAAGCAAGGTGAAGACCAAGCACTTGCATGGTTCCTAAGAGATTATGAGTGGCCCCTAGGAAAATGTTGTACAGGTTTGGAGGAGGGACATGATCACACTGTCATTAAGCCAAACAATGGAGGAATTTGTGCATCCATTAGCTTGATGGATGAGTATTTCAAGGAGTTGGTTCACAATTCTTCACCCCACACTTCTATTTTAGCCACATCATCCAGGGATGAAAATTGGGTGAAAGGATTTTTTCTGTTGATTCCACGGGAGGAGCATGATACTCCCACTCTTGTAGTTGAGGTATTTATGGTAAATCCATGTGTTTTGAAAAGTGCATCAGTAGTAGCCGAATTATTCCCACTGGAATCATTCAACATGAAAGTTTGTTCGTCCATTGATTGGGTGGCTAGACACATGATTACGATGTGTGCACTAGAGGGTAAACATCTTGCTTGGATCAATGGAGATACATTAGACACATCAGAAATATTGTATGAGAAGTGGCATGAGCATGTATGGATGCTATATTATTATCTCAGTATACATGGATGGGCATGGAATATGGCACTTGTGTCTTCATAGCAGCAGTGATGTGAGTTCCAATGCTAGCTTGCACATGGATTTTCATACTTTAGAGAGGCTCAAGATGATTTGGTCCTGCATTAATAAGTTCCATGCTTTATGGGAGAGTCTCAAACATATTCAATTTGGCACGGGGAGTGATAAATTGTCAGTGTTGTGGTATGATTTTCACATCCTCATTTTCATCTTCTATGATGATAAAATTTTGTTGTTGTTACTGATGTTTGGAAGGGGGCAGATAATACCATATTTAGACCCTAGCATTCTTTGGAATGACATATTTCCAAAATGGGAAGCAACATTTGGATCCTTGTAGAGGAGGAAGTGGGATCCATGATTTCTACTCAGTTACCTTAACTGGGTTGACAATTTTGTTGAAATAAGTGGTCATTGGGGAAATGACTATAATCGAGTGGTGCAACAGAAACATGGTGGACAAATTTTGCAGCACACTCGAGTGCTTCTCCTTGAGGACAAGCAGACTTGGGACGGGAGGATTTTCATGTACCTCCCTTGAAGGGACCTTCAAAGTGTTAACCTTGTAAAGTGCCCAGGTTTTAAACATTGAATTAATTAATTATCCCTAGGAATTTTTATTATTTAAATCTATGGAGGCATGTAATTTCTAAATTCATGTTATTTTTAATTAGTTAATTACTATGAATAATAATTAATTTTGGAAATGAGTTGTCAAGGCAGGAGGGCGCAAAAGGAAACTTACCGAGGATGGAAAAATGACAACAGTGCAAAAGAAGGAAAAAGTAATCGGTCAGAAAAATATAGAAATTGACAAAATCAAGGAAAATCCAGTAGTTTCAAAAGCAGAAAGTGTAGAATAAGTTGTCAGTTCAAAAGAAGGAAAATTTGTCTAAGCTTGTTACACACAATTCTCCTCATGACCATATAATGTGATCCAAAACATTAGAAATTTCCTCAACTAATGTGAAGTTGTACCTTGGCTAGGATTCATATTTTCATATTTGTGTCCACCATCGCCTTTCCCCTTTATGCAATAAGTATTACCCATTTCAGTAACTCCACTTGTCAATTGACAATGAGTGGTGCCACCACTTAATACCTTTGAGCAATGATCAGTGCAGCCCTGGTAACACTCTGTCTCCATAGCAAAAGAGCGGTGCTCGAGTTTCAAAAGGAAAAAAGAGAAGATTCACGAAGCTTCTCAAAGATCAACTTCGTGGCACCCTCATCCCTACTCTTGTGTACCATCTAGACTTGAGATCCCACTTAGTAGGATCTTCCTTCCACCTCATCCATAATTTTCTCAACCATCCCTATCCTCCCAAGAGCTATAAATACTAGTTCATCCCCCATGGGTAAGGGGAGGGAAGTTATGCTACTGCACCAAAGTTCTTGCCCAAATCTAGGGTGAGCATAAAGAAGGAAAGTTGAATCTTTGAGGACAAGACTTGGCATCAGAGGAGGCATCACAACACTAAGGAATAATGGTTGTAAACTCTCTCTTTATTTGACTATGCAATAAAAATAATATTTTCCATAAATCTTATTGTGTTTCAATCACTGATTTATTATCAAGCTCCTTAGTATTTGATATAGGATAATAGATAGGTTCTGTTACTCTTTATCTTGTGTACTTTGTGATGTTTTATTGCAGGTAACCATGGAGATCTGGCACTCTTGGAGGATAGTGTATCACACTGTATTCTAGGTGAAAGTTTCGTTCCAAACATCTGTTCATCTTAAGAAAAGTTCTCTTTATTGTTATCACTCATTTGTTCTAGCTGTGAAGGATTCAAGCTAGGGAAACAACTCCTGTCTGCAGGAGGTGAGAATTTCCATCAACAAATATGGCGGCTCCACTGGGGAATACATTCAGAACTTATGATCTTTCTTGGTTTTCAGTTCTTGTCTTTATTCCAAACTTCAACATTTTCAATGATCAGATATGCTAGTGTTGTAGTGAGATTTGGTTTCATTTTCACTATATCTTCTTAGATATGAAACATATATGCTTCATATGCTTAATTATCCTATAATTTTTTTTATTTGATTCCAGTAGTTTGATGCTTAAATTTCTCTTTTTCATTTCATTTTTTTTTGTAACCTACATCGGACACCGCGCTTTCAATAGGGACAAGAAGTGGCGCCACCGTGTATGCTCAGTGAACAATAGGTGGTGCCATTACTCTATTTCAGTGGATAAAAGGAAGTTCCCATGTGGTAATGCTCTGTCAATAACCTCTTGCAAGCGATGCCAAGTAGGGTTTTATACCCCTGTAATTTAAAAACTTACTATGAGTTTGTTTCGTTTCTGAGTGTTTTTCTGGCTTCATCATTGATTTTTTACTGTTAAATTCAAAATCTGGAAAGTGGTAAAGTCTTGTTTCATTTTTTTTTTAAAGAGATAGGTTTTTTTGATTCATTCAACTACTTTCTATGCTTGGGTTTGATTTTTGAAAGAGTGCTTGGAAGTTATATAGTACGATCTTTGATTACTGTTAGATCAACTGAAAAGAAAAATTTTCCTTTGGTTTCTTTATTTTTGTTCTTCATATGTTAATGAAATATTTCTTTTTCTTTTGATTAGAAGAAAATTTTGAGATTGATCATAGTTATACTTGAGGATGAACCATTGGATACTTGATTAGTTTCACAAACTTTCTGGCATTCAGGTTTCTTCCCTTTCTTTACATGCTCTTTTCTCAATAAAAATAGCATAGTTTGAGTTAGGTATTTTTACATTTGAAGAATTAAATAAATATTTTAGTGTGACAAGTAGTTGTAACATCTTTCTTTTTGGAAAAATAGATCTTATTTCATTTACTTTCAATATTGGTCATTAGAAGTCTTTTTCTTGTTTGCAATTTGGAAAATATTTTAGTGTGATTGTTTGGGATTTCTTGTTTGGAAATGAAAATTGAATCACTATCTCTCCTGTAAGTAGGGCATACCCTAAAAGATAAAGTGAAAATTTGCATAACCATGCTGCATGGTTTTACTTTTTATGTCCACACCTCATGCATTCACTTAATCATATAATATAAAATTAACGCTAGTTTTAGGTTAAAATTTTTAGTAACTTGAGTGATAAGTTAGAAGACGTGTTCCTACATCTATAAACATAGGATTTGTCATTCTATTTCCTGCACTACATCCCGAGGGCTTGTATTTCTTCCATGTATCAACCGGTATATCGAACGACCTTTCATGTACCCTTGAGGTATACAGAAATGTACTTCACGTACTCAGTAGTATATCGGAAGGCTCCTTTCAAACGGTTGTGCATTAGACATCACTAACACGGATTTGAGATCCCACGTACCTTTTGTATATCGGGAGACCCCTGTAGGATACCTTAAACCAACCAAGAAAATCCATTTGGTCGTCTTGTTGGAGAAATACACCGAGAACAACACTCGGGGAGCTACTACGCATGTGTCGTCCAGGTAGTCGGGTATTCAGGAAAGGGTATAGTCCCAATCCTCATTGTCATGTTTTACTATTGGATCCTGTAGTATATCGTGAGTTGCAAAGACTTGACAATCCTAGTGAGGAAACTACTTTCATCAGCCCCTCTTATCACCTAATTTTGATTGTGATATTTAGCTTGCGTAAGAGTGCTTTTTTGTGTGATTCTAGTTTCAAGCCCTAGGTTAGGTTTTTTATGACCAACAGTCTGGCTGAGTTACCTTTGAGATGATATCGAAGAGTTCAAGGCTTACCACTTGACTTTCCTTCTATTGCAGGAGAGAGCGGAATGGAATCCACAAACCAATATCTCACAGCTGATTCCCATGTGGAAGGTAATCAAGTTGTGCAATCTAGGGAAGAATTCACTTCTTATGATAATCCCTTGGCTGAAAAGCCTCCTATGGCTGATACAACCTTTCATTTTCGACCGCAAGGTCAACCTGGTGCGTCATTCTAGGTATTCAATCACCGATCTAATGATGCCGTAGGAGTAGAATTTGGTCCAAATTATCCTTTCTCGAGAACTTCTTTAGGTCAAGCCATTTCCGAATATGGGACTACTGGGCCTCCCTATGTTACTCCCATTAGAGAGGCTCCGTTGAACGAGGAAATTTTTAGGAGGTTCCAACCATCTATTGATCATTTGCATAACTTTCAAACCATGTGAACATCAATGCTTCATCCCTTTCCCATAGTTCAATAATGTCCTCTCCTTTTCCCCGTCTTTTAGAAATGAACCCCCACGGGTAACATGCACTTTCATTGTATCAAGTGGATCCTAGTTTAGGATCACCGTCTCAAGGTTTAGTAACTTATGATCCAGGTCAACCCTCCAACCTGCCCCTATAGTTTCAAATCCTGGGTATTCCTCTGGTTCTCCCATATCTTCTACCATTGGGGGGAAACCCCCAACCCAAGTTGTTTCATTAGTTAGTGGAGTTACTTCTAGTTCAAGGCATACCCATATTGTAGGAAAACCAACAGTCATTGTTCCATCCATAAACACCAATATGGTTATTCCTCTTTCTATTATCGGGAAAGCCTCAGGGGTATAACCTGTAGTTATTCAACCTTCTTGGGTTTATACTTACCCGGGAAACCAACCACTAGTAAGCAATGTGAATTATCAACCAACATATTCAAGGATTGTTTATCATGGATTGCCTTACCCCAAAAATATGTTTACGCCGTGGAGGAAGCCTAATTGGTCATATATGCCTATTCTTGGAGGAACACGTATGAATACTGCTAGAGTTTATGGGGTGCCACATTTTGGTGGTCCACCTTTTGGATGACCACCCGGTGGAGGTCCACCTTTTAGGGGCCCTCCTAGTGGAGTCCACTTTCTAGAGGACCACCACCCAGAGGACCACCATCTATAGGACCACCTTCTAGAGGACCACCACCTGGAGGACCCCCTCCACCTGAAGGACCACCACCTGGAGGACCCCCTCCAGCTGGAGGCCCACCTTTTGGATTCCCTCCTCTTGGAGGCCCGCCACCATCAGGAGGATCCTCATGAGGATCATATGCAAATCCACCACCCCAACAACTAGTATATCAATCGACTTATGGTCCAACTGGTATACATATGCCATATCAATATTACTAGTATGTACAACCTAATCAGAAAATTTTATTTTTGGAAACTTTGGACTTTCCTGACTTGTCTAAGTTGATCAACGATCCTATCCAACATAACCATTTGTGGCCTACAATTCTGGTCAAGTTACCATCAAACATTCGTAAGTTTGATTGGAAGCAGGGAGAGGATCCAAAAAATCACGTTATGACATTCCATCTATGGCATTCTTCTAACTCCTTGATGGATAATTCGATCTGTTTGAGGCTCTTCTAGTGAAATTTGACTGGTATGACTGCCGAGTGGTACATTGAACTTCTACAACATTCGTTTGTGGATTTCAACTCGTTGGAAACATTTTTTCTTACTCATTTCTAGCTGCCTATCCATTACGAAAATGGTATGTATATTTTAACATCGCTTCGTCAGAATAATTCCACACATATATCAGATCATATTCATGAGCAGAGGAGACGATGGAAACTTATTAAAGCTCCTGTGCCAAACCAATTGTTAGCTGATTGCTTTATGAAATCCTTGTTGCCTCACATTTCCTATGATGTGGCTATGGGAGGTGTTGTCACTGAATAGTAGGATATCAGCTGGGATCAGTATCTGGACTAGGTTTATTCTTAGTACAAAACTTTGTATGATTTGATTCCTTAGGCTCCTCATCCCAAGACAGACCCTGCCAAGACACCTACAAAAACTCCTGTTGATGGGGTTGTAGGTTCAATCCATCCCATGTTAGCAGAAAATATTGCTAAGAAACAAAGTAATTCTACCACTGCTCCTTCTACTCCTGTGGTTTCTGCTGAGGTGAATGCTATTCAAGCTACACAGACACCCGGTAATAAAAAGAAAGGAAAAGGAAAAGGTAAAAAGTCAGGAAACCAACAAGAGAACCCCAAGTTTGCAACCTCAGAGAAAAAAAACAAAGGTAAAAGGAAGGCTAAGTATCCTTTCCTACTGTGTGGAGGTGACCACTTCACAAAAGAGTTTCCTTTTTGTGAATAAATTAATAATTTTTTGAAAAATAACCCTACACTGACAGTACTTACCGATCATTTTTCGGCTCAACAACAGTTGATTGACCACATATCTTCATAAGGAACCTATAACTCTACTGAAGAGATCCAAATGATGTCCACTGAAACTGTTAACTTGACTACACGTAGTCAGACATATGACACACAAGTAGAGAAGAAGGATGAAGGTACATCTTTCATGAAAGTCCATTCCACAAATTCTTCTCCTCCACCTCTGTCTAATGGCCCTCTTAAAATTGAGAAACCTAACCTCAACTTGATTTTGCGCCCACCTAAGAGTACTCTCCAGAAATCTATTTTCAATCCAAATGCTCGAGCCTCTCAATTCTACAATGTTTTTGAAGATTTGGCTCAAGCACCTTGTGTTATTTCTACACTGTAGGTACTCCAAAGTTTTCCTATGCAGCGTAAAAATCTGTTGATGGATTTAGGGGCCTTAGATCTGGATAACATTAATATGATTCATTTTAATGTGTAGAATTACAAGTCCATGTTATCCTACTAACTCATGTTTCAAATCATGACCAATTTAGTTGGAAGAAAGGTTCATCAGAATGTATTGGATGAAGGGGCTTCCACCTCAGTATTGTCTGTGTCTTGCTACAGAGCCATTGGTTCTCCTAAAATTACAAAGTCACCTACAAATTTGAAATCTTTCGACGGATGAGGTTTCCAAACTCATGGTATGTTACCGGCCCTATCGATTGATCTTGGGGGAAATAATGTTTCCATTCAAGTGGAGGTAGTCAATGCTCTGTTAGATTATAGTCTGTTATTGGATAAGAACTAGTTTTACACTATGACGGTTTTTTGTACTCTCCAATTCTCTCACTTAGGGAAGATTGTGACCATTGATCAGCTTGATTTTTGTTCACCTAATGTTACTCCCCCTACTAAAAACAATATTCCTATGCTAAGGAAATCCCCTTCTCCTTATCAATCGATTGGGGTTGGGATGTTGAAGGATTCAAATCTTATGGGTGTGTTTCCCTCGACTCCTCCTAGTACAGAAATAGAAACTGTGAACATGATATCTAGGACCGGACACATTCCTAGAGCTAAATAAGTTGTTGAGACATCTTATCTAGGTCCTTACGAAGCACTCTATGATGTCATTTAATCTGTTTCTGATGTCTACTATGATGATGATCATCTAGTGGCATTGGATCCTTACCACCTACGCTATTGGCTAGATTCCCCTCTCCCCACTCTAGATTATCTCTCGCATACTTTCCCATTGGATGAGTCTATTATGGAGATCATGAGTGTGGATGAACCTGTATGGGAAGATCATCACCATAGATCCTCTTTCCTTCCCAATCGAAATTTCATAGACTCTGATTTTGTTTCTCTCATTAGTACTGATATTGTCAAAAATCCTCAAACTCCTATACTATTACAAGGCACTGATTCCGAAGGGAACCTGTGTATCATCAATCAGACAACTCCCATTGACATATCAGTGAATCCTGGAACTATTTAACATGTTCATGTAGGACAAAACTGTTCAACTGAAGAAACTAAAAAGTATAGAGCTTTGTTCAAATAGTTCCGAGATGTTTTTTCCTAGACGTATGATTCGTCCATTATTGTACACAAAATTAAGACTTACCTGACGATGAGACCAATCTGGAAAAAGCTGCGTCAAGTCCATCCAAAGAAATTTGTGGCAATAAAAGATGAGGTTGAAAAACTTATGAAATATGGTTTTATTTATCCCATACCGATGGCTAAGTGGGTATCTAATATTGTTCATGTCGCTAAGAAGCAGGGAACTATTAGGGTTTGCATCAATTTTCAAGATTTGAATAAGGCTTGTCCCAAGGACAACTTTCCTACTCCGCATATCGATCAAATTATTGATAACTCTGCTGGGAGCATCATCTTCTCATTTATGGATGGATTTTCCGGCTATAATCAGATAGAAATTTTACTCGTCGACCAGCATAAGATGACATTCATTTTTCCGCGGGGAACCTCTGGCTATCAGAAGTTACCCTTTGGTTTGAAAAATGTCGGAGCTACATTCTAGTGCTCCATGTACTACGCTTTTCATGATATTAAACACATTGTGCAACCATATCTAGACGACCTCCCTTCTCATTCACAACAGTGAAAGGATCATCTAGGGAATCTTAGGGACATTTTTCTTCGATGATGTCATTATCACATCCGGCTTAATCCACATAAGTGTGTCTTTTGTTTTGAGACTAGACGTCTTCTTGGCTTCGTGGTTTCCAAATATGGCATCCAAATAGATCCTTTGAATATAGTTGCTATTTTAGCCTTACCTACCTCGACCAATATTACTGAACTCCAAATTTTGCAAGGGAAGGAAAACTTTCTTCACCGTTTTGTGTGCAACTTTGCAGAAAAAATGCATGGCTATATGCATCTCCTTAAAAAGAACACTCTGTTCCTTTGGGATGACCAGGCCCAATGAGATTTTTATAATTTAAAACATGCTCTGACACATTAAACAATGTTATACCCCCCAAATTATTCAAAATACTTTTTGGTTTATGTTGCTGCCTCCACTACTACCATCTGTATGGTTCTGGTGTAGAAAATATCAATGGCCAAGAGCATGCGATTTACTATCTAAGTAAGAGTCTCATTGACTCTAAAACTCACTATGCACAAGTGGAGAAGCTAGGTTTGGCTACGGTCATCATTGTGCAACGTTTCCATCACTACATTTTACTATGCACCACAATTGTTCTCGCTGATCAAAACCCCGTGTATTACATTTTGACTTGTCAAGTGCTAGGGGGAAAGTATTCCTGTTGGATAGTCATCCTATAGGAATTCGATCTTGATTTCACTAAGGATACTTCCAAGAAGTCCTTATTTTTCGCGGAGTTAATGTGTGACCTTCCCTGTGCTCTCATGGAAGTAGAGCCTAATGATTCATTTCTGGATGAATTTTTGTTCCTAATTAGCACAACCAACCCATAGTATGGATATTTGATCATCTATATCCAGACCCAAATGTTTCATCCTGGTATGTCACGTGACAATCGTCAATACATCCGTCACCACATCACTAGTGGAAAATGAGAGATTAGTGACTAGGAGACCAAAAAGTTTGGTCACCATAGATTTTTCCAAGGGAGAAATGACCAAAATTGATAAATTTAAGTGAGTTAACTAAAAAAGACCAATATAAATGACCACTTTTGGTCACGGGATAAAACTAAACTAAAAAGGACCAAGATAAATGACCACTTTTGGTCACAGGATAAAACTAAACTAAAAAGGACCAAGATAAATGACCAAAATTGGTCATGGGATGTCTAGACTTAAAATGAGCACATAATAATTGGTCATTTATTTGGTCATGTTTAGTTGTGTCACTCCGGAAATGGAGAATTACATTTTTGAAAACGAATTTGTATAATCTACTAAATTCTAACATATCTACTCAACGATTTGACTACAAAAGTCTATGGAGGTGTACATACTCTAACCCCCTTTGAATTTGAACCCATGACATCCTAGGATTAAACACATGTTATTAACCATCAATCCCACTTACATTTCACTTACCCAAAAAAAGAGAGAGCATTACCCATCGTTGCTCTAATTCTTTGTATGCAACACATATTGATATCTAGAATCTAATGTTTTTACAAGGAAATACTCTAGCTCAATTTTCCTTGAATTACTGAGATATATATTTTTCAAAGAAAAGTCCTCTTTAGGTAAATGCAATAAGTCTAAATTACTATGCAATGTGGAAGAAGTAGAGCTTGATTTGCATTTGTCACCTTCATTAGTACCATGGATTTTCTCTTTTTGATGTGAAGCACTTATCACCATAAAATAAGGTTTTGTGATGGTTAGTATTTTGTAAGACATTTAACACTCCCTCATGAAACAATTGAATGGATTCACGTGAGTGAGAGTTCCCTACTTTTATTTCTTAAAATACAATCCCAATTTTCGTAGTATTTTTATGTGAATTTTTGATAGTGTTCCTTTCTCTTGTTTGTACAAAATTCTTCTTTTTTCCCACTCTCAATTTTCCCGCGCCCCTTAGGCTCAGAAGGAAGCAAGGTATTATAGTATAATTTCTAATCCGCCGTTTCGATTTGGAGCAATCCGCCATTTCGTCGATTTGGAGCAGTCCGCCATTTTGATTTGGAGAAGATTCAGTCCGCTACCATTCCATTCCAAATGTCTTCAGTAAGTGACATTGAGCTATTTTGATTTGGTTCTACTCTCATTTACACATCTTCCATGTGTTCATCAGAAATTGTTTTCACTAGCTGTAATGTTCAATCTGATACACATACATATTGCTCCTGTACAAAACACTACCAAGATTTTGTCATTGCATAGGTATGTATGTGGATTTGCAGGTCAGAGACCTCAAACTCCTGGTGGCCTCGGCTTAATCTGGTTACCACTTACTCTTTTTTCTTTTTTTCACCCTCTTGGGGATCTTTAGGGGTTACAAGTGTTTCTTCAGGTGAGCTATGCTGGAATCATCATATTTTGTGAAGGATGATACTCTGAAAATATGTTGTACAGTTGGGGTTGTGGTTTCTGCTATTCAAGGCCCTATATTGCACTATATTCACATCCCTAAATCAAACTTGGGTCAACAATTTGGGGAACTGCTTGAAGATGTTGAAAATGCGGATGTCACATTTGATGTATCAGGGGAAAAATTTCATGCCCACGGAGTTGTTCTGGAAGCACGTTCCCCTGTATTTAAATCCATGTTTTTTGAGTCCTCTGGGGAGTGGAATGACAAAGAAATTAGCATCGAATGCACAAGGCCCTAGGTGTTTAAGGTGAGCTTTCATTCTTCCTATGATTATGGAATTGTGCTTTCTCTTTATTTTAATTTTGGAAGATTGGGTATTTTCCTTGAGCTTGTAATTTTTTTCCTTAAATTATTGTCTCCTTTCTCATGAATGTGTCTCCTTTGTTCTCTTGAATGCAATACAGGCTATGCTACACTTTATTTACAGAGATACCCTTCCATATTTAGAGGAACATGCAGATTTAGGAGAGATTTCTGATCCATCCCCTTGCTTTTTGACACCTGAGACAATGATTGAATATTTGCTCACAGCAGTAGATCGGTATGGTCTATGTGAGTTAAGGTGCTTGTGTGAGTCAAGAATATCACAGGGAATAACTGTGAACACTGTTGCTAAAATTCTTGAACTGGCCCATCGTTACTAGGCTTCTCAACTCAAATCTGCATGCCTTAAATTTGCTGCGACAAACTTGGAAGGTATGCAGTATATTTCAATTAATTATAAACTAAACATAGGAGTTTATATTGTTGAGAAACATCAATTAGTTGATGCTATTAAAAATTTCATCTTGATTTGTTTCTGCAAAAGTCATGAAGTCAGAGGGGTTCGAATACTTGAAGGAGAATTGTCCATCTCTGCAGTTGGAACTTCTACAAACTGTTGCACAATTCAAGGACGATTGAAACATGAAGGGAAAAGCTGGAATGCACCAAGTCAAGAGTCAGATGCCTCTGACAGTAACATAGAAGAGCAAGACCAAACTTAGGGATACCAATCTACACAGAAATCTGATAATTCTGATTAACTGAAGGGCACTATTTTTGAGATATTTCTGGCTTTGGTGATACATTAACCGGGATGCTCCTGAAGCAGAAATGAAAGATCTTTTTCACTCTGGAGATTATTTGAGGTGATGAGTTTGTAAGATGCATCCCAGCTTCTGCTAATAACTATGGAGCAACCAGCATGTTTTTTTTTAAAATATCTTTGTGGACTTTCAAAATTGATATATAATTTCATTGTACTATGAGAGATGCACTGTTTCTTTCTAAATACACATGGATATCGAAGCCACAGGAAGGGTGGCCATTATGACTGTCTATTACAAAAGGATCTACTGCTTATTTGATATCCAATAAAATTTGACCTCTTGTCAAATTGTCAAGGGCTCTATCTTCATTGCTTGGACATGAAATGCGGGACACAATGAGGATGCAGTCTTGCATCATATTCTCTGGACGCAATAGAAATAAGCAGAATGAGAATAGACAGGAAATAATCCATGCAATGCTTATGAATGTTCAAGGATTGACACGAGAAAATGTTGCAAGCCATCTACAGGTATAGTTGAGTTTCTACCATATTTTTACATACCTAAAACTGAATCACCTTTCGTGCTTAGATTTTGGATGCTAATTTCTAGATATCTTGTATTATTTGTCTTTTTATGATTCTATTGTTTCTGTAGGTCTAATTGATTTGTAATCTAAATATGTGTATATCTTTGATTAAACAGAGCAGTCATACTTTTAGACTTACATATTTGTCTGAATTGATTAAAATTAAAGCCTTTTTTGATGGTGTGCTTTTTCTTTTTTGAATAATTTGTAGAAGTATAGAGTGTACTTGAAAAGGCTCAGCGGTGTGGCAAGTCAATAGGGTAGCATGGGCAATGCATTTGGAGGAGGCAGGGAATCTTCGTTTGGTTCTCTTTACCAAGTAGATGGAATTGGTGATTTGCAAGTTCTTGCTCAATCTGGTCACTTGTCTGCTCATGCTCTTGAATCATTGCAAGCAGGAGTTATGGGTAGATTAAATGGTTCAGTAGGCTTGGGTTTACCAGGTTTGAATTCCTATGGAATGCTACAATTTGCCTCTCTTCCAGGCCTAGGATGTAATAACAGCATTGGAAGAGCACAAGGAATTGTACCTGTTAACAATCCAATGAATGCATTTCCTTTTTTATCAACTGGACTGAACTAGATCAGTTACAGTAAAAACAACAAATTGCTATACTTGGAGATATAGGTGCTCCTGTGGATGATCCTGCAGGATTGCACACGATGCAGTGGCAGTTGACAGCTAAAAATAGTTCCCCTGTTGGCCTGGATGGAGGTAGCAGTGCCAACATCTCAGTGCATTCAACAAATAATGCTTTGGTGTTGCAATTGATGCAATAGCAGCAGCAGAAGCATGGAAGGGGTTTGACCACCTTAACCACTGAAAGAACTATTAGTCAAAGATCGAAGGCAAGTGATATTAACATGGTAATGTCTTCTCAACTACCTAATACGAATGGAAATAGTGGAAACTGGGGTAATGGTGCCGCAGTGTCAGTTTTACCAACAAATGCACGTTCAGTGGGTGGCCCTCTAAGTAGTACAGGTTCTGGTGTGCAGAATGTAAGGGAAATCCTTTTAAGTGCCTCAAATGTTGATTGTATGTCAATGGACATTTCTATTCCTCCAGTTAATTCTCTTGTAGGGCCTAGCTCTCATAATCTTATCCCAAGAAATGATCTCTCTCTGTCCTCTATTAGTGCAATGAACAATAGCACTGGGAACATAAGCGAAGTTGTGCCATCTGACAATAGAAGACCTAATATTCCAATTCTTGGTAATATGAATACCTGTCTTAGACAGGGTATGAATCAGATTATAAAGAAAGACTGGAAAAATCATAATCAAGATTTTGGAACCATTTCAAATCCTCTATTAAATACTTAGTTGAGCCGGGCATCTCTTCTTAATCAGAAAATGGTGGGAACATATACTGCTCAATCTCAGGGGCAGAACACTGTATTTTGTGATCAAAAGATGAATTTGGATTTCAAACCACCAGTGAACTCAGTTGTTCCAGGGTTTTCATGGACGGTGTGAAAGTGAGCAATCCACTGCAGACAGTCAAATGAAGTTGAGGGAAGATTATCCAAAAGATCATGTAAATATGGAGAATGGATTTATCTCTAAAAATTGCAATTCTGGAGATGAACTTATGAACATTATCTTTAGACAAGTAAGTGTGTTTTTACAAATCCCTCCTGAGATACAATATAACATTCTAAGCTAGGTCTCTTAATTGTGCTTTTTCTTTATGGTTATTGATGAGCATATACTAATACATTTTGAAAAAATAGGTTTCAACTTACATGGCTTGTAGTCATAGTAGTCTGTTATGCTTTTTTTGGGCACTAATTGAGCCTGTGTTTGTTCTCTTTGGCAAATTTGACTTGTATTTGTTTCCTTAATCTAGTTTTCTTATGTGGATTATTTCCTAGATCTCTATTTCTGTGAAGCAGCTTGTATTGATACAATCTATGTTTTTTATATATGTTTAACATGCCAGTATTTTATTGTGTATTAAGAAAGTCACTTCAGTCAATTACTGTGAAGCACAGACACCTGTCCTTATTTGTTCTTTGCCTTCCATGACCATTGCATGCTTCCTCTCTTTCCTTTCTCATGTCATAATGTTGCATGTGGCAAGGTGGGTTTGGACTAGTGGTTAGGGGGTTGGTACTCACAAATTTAATATGTTGGACTTCAATATTATACATCTCAATTTCCCTGTAACTACAGCTAACTATATACTGTAACATAAACAATTTCATTTGCACTACTAACAAAACCCCATATTTTGATTGAAGGCAAAATTCAATCTAATTTACTTTGTATGAAACTACCCATTTTCTACTTAAGAAAATTCTATACACAGAATATAAGTTAGAAATATAATTATTAATGCTGGTGTTGATGCTGAACACAGCGGCAACAAAGGGCTTATTTTGTTAAGTTGTTAAATCACCCTAAATATTAATTATTGATGCTTCTTTTTGCTAAAATTCCAGCTATATCTTCCCTTTCCATGCACAAAAGATTTGCATCTTTGAGGTATGAATTTCTATAGAATGTCTTGTTTTATTGCCAATGTTTTGGGTGAAACCATCTAGAATAATCGAACCCTCAACCCCGTGACATCATTCCAGTTTTATGATTATTGAGGCTGCTGCCATCAAAGATGGCAGTCATGTCCAATTTTCTTTTCTAGGGTGGAAATTTTTTGAATTGGTAGGTCTTGTTACATTCAATTTATTTTCATCCATGCAGTTTCATGGTTATTGAGGCTGCTGTTCATCTTTAATGGCAAGCGTGCCCAGTTTTCCTTTTTGGGTGAAAATGTCTAGAATTGTCAACTCCTGTGAAATTTGATTTGTTTATCTATCTGTGGAATGGTATGGTTATTGAGGTTATTATTCAGTGATGTATGATTTTCATTTTTGGGCAAAAATGTCTAGAATGTCAACTCTTGTGACATTTGACTTTTTTCCATCCCTGCAATTTTATGTTTATGGAGACTCATTAATCTTCGATGTCAGCTTTTTTGTCCAATTTTCTTTTGTGATTGGATAAGTGTATTTTTCATGGTGTCTGCAGCAGCATGAAGGGATCGGTTTCACAGATTGTAATGCGGGATGTGATGGTTATCCTCTGGAAATCTGCATGTGAAATGGGTTTGTGCTGGGTGGCAAAGAGGCCTGTGCTATCTGAAGTAGCTCAGATATGGTGTATAATTAAGGTGCTTCAGTTTGTCTCCAATCACTTGTAATCATTGCAGTAGATCCATTCAAAGAGGACTTGTTAACCTTCAACCCCTTCATTACTTCTTGCGGAATTTGTACAACTTACAGTCGCTTGCATATGGTTATTTTCCTGATGTGCATTGAGCCAGCATTTCCATATTTTTCTACATGGCTCAGGTTTTCCAACACTAGCAGACAAGAAGCAAGACGAATGATTAGTTGCAGGAGACCAATTGCAGAGTTTGTAGATGATTAGGAACACTCAGAATTGGTCAGGACAACTAGAGATCATCTGGAATCTCTATGAACACTCAGTGTTAAGAATGACTAGAGATCATCTAGAATCTAACCAAGTTGACTACTGTTTCAATAAATTAAAATCTAAACACTCTTTCGTTGCTATCCAAATATGTCCAGTATTAACCTTTATTGTTTAGATCGTCAATCCATGCTCTTTCAATATAAAACAATTTTGTTATCTTCCAAAAATTGTAGCCTGTTTCGGAATGGAATGGGAGGAGTCCCTTTTTAGTTGCCTCATATATTGTATGTGACGTTTGCAGATTATGAATACTATATAATTATTGTGCAATTAATTCAACTTTCTGTGTTTATATAATTATGGTGCAATTAATTTAAATAAGCCAAACAACTGAATAATTTCCTCTACTGTTAAGGGTGGTGAAACAGGTATGGTTTGCAGTTCTCCATCTCCTTTAACTACAGTGTCGTGTGATGATTGAGATTCTGAAACTTACCATATTCATTCCCCCTTCTTGTGGTTTAGTACCTTAAAGATTTTTTTAGGTGACAAGAATAGTATATTTATACTAGAAAGTCAAAAGGCTGCAGAGTTTACAAAGCTAAATTTTGGACAGACCTAAGATTACCTTCCATTTCTGTGATGTAGCCTTACCATCTACAATACCCCTTCTTGTGGTTTAGTACCTTAAATATTTTTTTAGGTGAAAAGAATAGTATATTTTTACTAGAAATCCAAAAGGCTGCAGAGTTTACAAAGCTAAATTTTGGACAGACCTGAGACTGCCTACCATTTCTGTGATGTAGCCTTACTAACCCTGAAATCAATTAGCATTAGGCCTACCCACATAATCTACTGCCCCTATATAGGTTATTTACTGAGAATTACAGATTGTGTAATAGTTACAAACCCCAATCTGGATTTTGGATCCCTCAAACCGCTCATTAATACCTCTGCTCAAATATAGTAACAAAGATATCCTGTAAAAGGTATACTGGAAAAGGTAGAGGAGCAAGATATCATGTAAAAGGTATACTGGAAAAGGTAGAGGAGTAAGATATCATGTAAAAGGTATACGTATCAGCATATATGTATCATGTAAAAGGTATACGTATCAAGATGTTTCATATGCCTTTGTGTGTCTAATATAAACTCTTGAATTTTCTTGATTCCATTGATTTCTGTTCTCTGTTCTTGGAGATTTTGAAACATCTGAAGTTAAAGATGTTGAATTCTCTGTTATTGTAGACTTTGAATCCTTTGTTGATGTAGACTTTGAATGTTTTTCTGATGCATATTTTGAATATTTTGTTGCTATATGTTTTGAAATTTTTGTTGTTGTAGACTCTAAATCCTTTGTTGTGATAGGAAACCAATCAGTAGTAACAGCTACCATTATTATGTTTCTTGTACAACCAGTGCCATTAAAGATCAACTGAAAAATAATGGCTAATTCCTTGGGTTTATGTTTGGAGTGGCTATGGCCAAATGTTGTGAGCAAATCTGCATCAGTATTTGTTTTACTTAAGATTGCTTAATTTGGTCCATCTGGTTGATCTTGTTTTGAGTTGTTTCCTCGAAATTGAGGAACTGTATTGGGGGAAACCATGTAGAGAGATGGAATTTTTGTTTCTGTATATTGATCCAAACAGGATCTTCTTTGCAGATCTATTGCTAACTTTTGTGCCTTATTTATCTTTTTTGTAAAATGATGTGTTTGTTTCTCTAAAGTTTTAAAGTTTTAAAGTCACATTATAGATTGCACCAGTCTGTCCTGTGATAAATTATGTTTTATAAGTATTGATGAGGTTAAGGCTGAACACGATCCCCGTCTTTATAGAGCTATGATTGCATTTGATTATTACATTTGTAGTGTTTTGACCTTGTTGCAATGTGTATCTGTTAGCCGCCAGAGCAAGTTGAGATTGAATATGTAATAGAA
>LPNX010671433.1:236804-289232 GCA_001517045.1 Pseudotsuga menziesii
GCACCGCCTTTCCCGCAAGGGGAAAGAGAGTTACCTTGTAGGTGTTTTTTACCCTTGGGTAAAAACCCCAAAACCCTAAAAAACTTGCATGGAAAGGAAAAATGCGACCATGAAAATGTTAGGATTGGGTTTGGCTCTTACCTGGAGCTGACAGATCGAAAAATAACTGGTTGATGACTCTAGAATCCTTGCTTGAATTTTGCACACAAATGGCTCCAAACAGCTCTCCAACTTGGTAAATAGTGAAATGGTAAGTTATTTTTACTATTCATTGGATTTTATATAAAATTGTTTTGGGTTTTATTATTATTTTAATCATTTTAATTATTTTATTAATAAATTCCCTTTTACATAGTCGTTAAAAATTGGTTTTTTAAATATTTTGGAGGTCTAATAATATTTTCAAAGGTTTTGCAGGGATAAAAGTTGAAATTTTTTTGGTTATGAGAGAGTTTTTTTTAAAACTTTTTTGTACTTGCGTAAAACGGAAAAAGTCCTTGAGCGCTAATTTTGAAATCTTGGTTGTGCTCTTTAAACCCAACACCAAATTTCTGAGTCAAATTTTCGCTTCTTTTCAGATTCATTAAACTCTTTTATTGAAAAAATGAACCCTAATGGAGTCCTCTTTAAGCTCTTTTCAGACTCATTAAATGTGAAAAGATCGTCGAGTGAACTTGTCTTCTTCACGCTCGTTAAATTACTTTAAGAGTCATCTTTTCGACAGTCATTTACCCATTTTTCAGTTCGCATTGACTAATTATGAAAAATGAATACTCTAGTTGATCTCATCTAGAAGAGTTCTCTTGGGAATTATTTTATACTTTTTCGGGCCCTAGAGACTAAATCATACAAAAAAGGACCCTTTGGAGTATTCTTCCGTGTTTGTTCAGACTCTCTAAACATGAACAATATCGAGTTAACTTTCAATGGAATCGTTAAAATAAACACTGAGAGACCCTTTTTTGGGAACGAACCCCTCCTTTCTCAGCTTTGTGAAACATATGAGAATGGACTTATCTTAGGGTAAGCTTCAATGAGTGTTTTTTAACCCTCTTTGAACTCGTAAAAATGAAAAGAGGTACTCATCAATCATGATGGGTAAATTAAGGGAAGGGAAATATTTCATTTGTAGTAAATGGTAGTTCTTATTCATCTTTGAACATGGCACTTATCTGCATTTCATTCATTCAATTGGGTATTTAGCTTTCTTCCAAGTCGATCCAATTTCATAAGTCATGTCAATCCTTTGATTCTTTCAAAGAATGCATCGTCCACCGTCGCATTATGTTTTGGTATCCACCTGGTCAAGTCAATGTTGTCAAGTATTCGGTCGTGTCTCTCGATGTTCAAAGGGAATTCATATTGATAGTTTTCATCTGCAGTTAAACTTTTGTGTTAGTTACCTTTGATTCATTCATATGATTACATCATGCTCAAAATTCCAAAACTTTGTTCCGATTTTTGTGTCGTCGATATGGGATTCATCATGGCCCTCCTTCGAAGAGACTATTCATGTTGAATTCATCTCATCATCCAGGAATTAGTCTTAGAAACAAAAAGCAAGTAACTTGAGATATGTATGCATTAATGACAGATCCTCTCGCTTTCAAAATAGGTTCACATCATTGACCATTGATCAAAATATTCAACTAAGTGTTCGACATCAAATCATCTATTCGCACTCAGGATATTGTACTAGGGTACCTTGGGAATCACCAGCATCAATGGTGATCTCCCTCGCACTTGTTAATGGTTCTCATCATTGACCTGTAATCAAGTGGTTTCTACCATGTTTGACATCAAGACCTTGTAATCACATGGATAGAATCATACTTTGTGGAAGATGAGATGAAGACTCTTGTATCTACGAAGCACTCATTTCTTTCCCCAGGTTGTGATGGAATGTTTGTATGAGTCCTAGCATGGATCCACATTTGTATGGTTGTGGATGTGCTCAAATTTGCATCCATATGAAATAGATATACATTGTATGTTTGGTATCCATGTCTAATTTTGATTCTTCTTTGCATGGATCTACGTTGTATTCTAGTAGCCATGATTATTCATCCCTCACATGGATCTTCCTTGTATTGGTCTGCAGCCATGATGAGGAGTCATTTGGATAGGAGTCAAATTATTGATGTATTGCAAAAAATTCAGGTTGATGATGATATTCGATCAAGCGATTTCTTGCCTCGAAGTGATAATTTGTTCTTACAAAGTTCTTACCTATCCTATTCCTCTAGCCTCATTCTTTGGGGGGCATTCTATTACACACAATTCTCATCATGACCATATAATGGGAGCCAAAACATCAAAAATTGCCTCAATTCCCCAAAATGTGAAGTTGTACCTTGGTCAAGATTCATATTTTCATATTTGTGTCCACCACCGCCTTTTCCCTTTATGCAATAAGATTTACCCCTTTTAGTAATGCCACTTGTCAATTGACATTGAGTGGTGCCACCACTTAATACTGTGAGCAATGAGCAGTGCAGACCTAGTAATGCTCTATCTCCATAGAAAAAGAGAGGTACTCGAGTTTCAAAGGGAAAAAAGAGAAGATTCATAAAGATTCTTGAAGATCAGCTTCATGGCACCCTCATCCCTACTCTTTTGTACCATCTGGACTCAAGATCCCCCTTAGTAGGATCTCCCTTCCACCCCATCCACCATTTTCCCAACCATCCCTATCCTCCCAAGAGCTATAAATACAGGTTCACCCCCCATGGGTAAGGGGAGGAAAGTTATGCTCCTGCACCAAAGTCCTGTCTAAATCTAGGGTGAGCATAAACAAGGCAAGTCGAAGCTTTGAGGACAAGACTTGGCATGATATGAGGCATCACAACACTGAGGCATAATGGTTGTAAACTTTCTCTTTATTTGACTATGCAATAAAAATTTTATTTTCTATAAATATTATTGTGTTTTAATCACTGATTTATTATCAAAATCCTTAGTCTTTGATATAGGATAATAGATAGCTTTTGGTACTCTTGATCTAGTGTACTTTGTGATGTTTATTGTAGGTAACTATGGAGATATGGCACTCTTAAAGGATTGAGTATCACACTGTATTGCAGGTGAAAGTTTCATTCCAAACATCTGTTCATCTTAGGAAAAGTTATCTTTATTGTTATCACTCATTTTTTCTAGCTATGAAGGATTCAAGTTAGGGAAACATCTCCTGTCTGCAGGAGGTGAGAATTTCCAGCAATAAAGGGAGGGCACAATTTCCAATTTGGTGCAAGGATGCAAGTCAAGGAAACATTACCTTATGCACAAACTTACTAATTAATTCAAGGAGGGAGAAGTTTCTATTTTTATGAGAGTATATTTGCAAGGAAACATCTCCAATCCCCATAAGGAAACTTTCATTCAAAGGGGGGTGTAGTTTCCACCTTGGATGGGTGACACAAATAGAGAAATATCATTTGCAAACCAAACTTGCTAATCCCATCAAGGAGGGTGCACTTATGTCTTAGGGACAGGATTGACAAGTGGGTTACTTGCTCAATAGGTGGCTAAATTTCTCAACAAGTCACTCAATCCTATAAAGGAAGGATTCCAACTCCATTTCAGAGTTTCGTTGATGAATATTTTGGTGTTGAGTGAATATAGGCTTCCATACTGAGTGATGAGCCTCAATTCTCTTGGTTGATGCGCCCCAAGTCTCTATTCCCCTATATTCTCTCCCCTTCCAATATTCAGTGCAAGTTACAACGAGACAGGGAGAATCCCTATAAGATTCAGCTCGATCTTTGATAGAATCTCTTCATCCATTGAAGTCATGATCCAATGAAGGAAATTCACCTATGTTGTAAGACCGGTGTCAGGTGTTAGTTCCATGCCTCCAATGCTAAGTTTTGGACAACTTTTGAGGATAATATTCCTTCCATTATTCTTCTGATATTATTAGCTCCATTGTTATGTTCTGATCTTTGTACTCCAATAATAATTATGTCCAAGAGAGCCATCATACTGAAATTTCATGAGAGGAGTATTTTAATACCCATTTAATGGGTCTTTTGTCAATGTCATGCATTAAATATGATGTAATGAACATGAAAAAGTATTTGAATGATACGATGAATAAAATATGATATATAAATCTCTGTACATCATTAGTTGTAGGACTGATCAAATTCTGATACAACATTTTGTTGACTAAATTGTCATTGATGCCAACAGGTGTGTCAGTGTGTCTTGGTGCCCCTTGAGTGGCCCCTAAGGGTTAGAAGTATGTAAAGTGATTATCAATGTCAAAGGAGACATTTTGACCTTGTCCAATCCCAAGTCTGGATCCCTTGGATCCCTTGGGACAATACCAAAATCCCTGTTCACCTTTTATTGTATTTAAGTTTCCCTAATTTGTTTCTATGGTTCCCCAGATGTTTCTATGGTTCCTCAGGCCCTCTACATATGACCTAATACCCTAGAAAGTTTCTTTGGTGGGTTGAAGAAGTGGTAGATATTTAGAGAGACCAAATGACACATTATGTGGTCATTTGTTCTTTAATAAGGTCATGGTACCCTAGGAACCCACACACTTGATATTTTAATGGCCCTTGTACCCTTGAGGGAATGGTGAAGATGATGTGAGTCAGTTGTGTGTTTATACCCTTGATATAGTCATAGTGTTTAAGGAATGTCCTTGGACCCACACACTTGTTGGCTTGATGGTCATGAATATGGGGTCCTTGATGTTATAATGTACCTTTGATGGCACCCTTATATATGATGACTTAGCATCAAACCCTAAACTCATGACAAGTATGACCATTAAAAATAGAAGTAAAATAATTAGAAACTTATTAAATGACTCACCTTTGGAACCTTGCAACCACAATATATCTCCCTCCAAAGGTCGACCCCATTAAGAGTTTAAGTTTTATAAACAAAATTTAAATTGAATAAATTATTTAAACTCTCCTTGAAGTCAGCCAACTTAATTCCTCCAACGTTGACAATTTTTGAAACCTTCATGAAGTCATCTCCATTATGCGATGGTGTGTTAAAACAAATTTAAAATTAATAAAACACTTAAACCGTTCTTGAAGTCGGCCCTAAATTCCTCCTCCTTAACATCAAGTTTGTGTATTTATACACAACATTTTCCATAACTCTCACTACCAATGAATGCACTAACAGATAGTGGAATGAGGTAGCCATCACCCTAGTTCTTCCATAGAGACATGTTTTGGGTTAAAATAGTGTAAATTTCAAGGTTTTTTTTCTTGAGAACTCAACAGTTGCTTGGTGTTCATTGCTAGCAGAACCGAGCTTTCACAAGTCTTAACAATGTTTGAATTTGTGAGTTTTTGGGTTTATATACGGTCTGAGTTTTTGGGTATATACAGTTCGATTTTTGTTCCTAAACAGTTTGATTTTGTGGGAGATTGACTATTGACCTTTACCATCTAAACAGACCGAGTAGTTTGTACTTGAATAGTCCTAGTTTTGATGTTTAAGCAGTGATCTATTTGATGGTTATATCAATCTTGTTACAGTGAATTATTTGTGGTCATCTACAATACAGTCTTGAATTTTCTGAGGTTATCCACAGTTCTTGTTTGAAGTAATCTATAGAAGGTATACACAACCCAAGTGTGAGTATTTGACATTCACTAATCAAGGTATGTATGTATGCAACCAATGAATGAGATATAATCAGGCATGATAATGAGTGAACAGTAATGAATGTTTATAAGTGTATGTACAATGATATACAGTGGTATATTTATATGTATAGTGATGTTTGAAGTAAATACATTTATATGATGATGATGATGCATATTTGATGAACACTCTATGATGACGATGCATTCTACACTATGATGATGATGCATGCTACACTACGATGAACACTCTATGATGATGATGCATGATGTAGACCTTATGATCAGTGAAAGAAGAGTAGAACTACTTGAAGAGTGACTGTGTATAATGAGGTGTACAATGATGTACATGAACAGTATATGGAAGTGAAATGAATTATCAATATACAGTGATGAATTGGAAGTGATCAGAGAGAAGAGGTTATCAAAAAGAGGCTCAGTGATTGGTTTTAGCAGATCCACAGGTTCAGTTCTCTTCTTCTTCGGGGTGGTAGGGTGGTGCTAGGGCTCACAGTATTGTGAGTTAAGTTGTTGAATAGATTGTCAATTACAGCTGATGAATTCTAAGGGGTTGTAGCCCCTTCCAGTTCTAGCTAGAAAAGTTGTATTAAATTTGTTACCCCAGGTGTTGTTGGGTCAAATTTATTTTTAAAAAGGATTCCATGGTTTTACCCCAGGACTTGGGTTTCCACGTCAAAATATTGCATACTGTGCATCTTGTTATTTTTCATGTACATTGATGATTAGAAAATTTATCTTGATTAAATTTTAATTATTGTGCAAATACTGATTCACCCCCCTCTCAGTATTTCAACAATTGGTATCAAAGCGGGTTCCTTAAAAAATCATCTAACCGCTTGAAGGAATTCATAGGCATGTTTGCTAAACAAAGTAAAAGTGGATCACCCTTGTTTTATGGGACCAAATATGCATTATTGAGCATGAGGATGAGATCCTACGTGGAAGATCAAGGAATAGAGATATGTCAAAGTATCAAAAATGGGTGCAAGGTGCCAAAGACCGTACCAATAGATCCATATGAGTTGATTCAATACAATAACAATTCAAAATCCAGAATTCACCTTCTGGATGTTATAAATGAATTCGTCTTTTCCAAAGTGATGAATTGTCCCTCTACAAAGGAAACGTGGGACAAAATTCAAACCACATATGAAGGAGATAGTAAATTCATGTAAGCCAAACTTCAAACATATGGAGGAGAATTTGAACATCTGAGGATGAATGCAGACGAAGACATTGCAGCCTATATTCGTGTTGGTTGTGGAGCCTAATCTTCCAGATCCAGAGATATTATTCAGTTGTGTTTGTACCCTAGGTGTATGGTACACTCATTCGCCCTGCCTTGGGGTTCGGGACAGCACCCCAAAAAATAGGGTTCAGGGGCAGTGCCCCTGAGACATGGGGGTTCTGGGGCAGAGACCCTGAGAAATTTTTTTGGGATGTGTGTTGGCCAACAGTTTTGTAGACCCATGGTATTGGGTTAACCGTAGTATTTTCCCATGGTATTTCCCCTATAAAATAAAGCATTGTAACACGACTGTGTATGGTATTATTTTGTATTGTAAACAATCTCTATGATTGTGTGGGAGAGACTGTGAGAATGTGAAGAGGAAGTGCAGTGGTTTTGCTGCAGGTTGTATCCCTTCATCTTTTTGGACTGTAATAAAAAGACTGGCAATTTATTTGTGGACGTAGCCCATCATTTGGGTGAACAATGTTATATCTGTGTCTCTCTGTAATGTGTTTAATGTGTTTTGCATCTTGTTTAATGATTTAACTGTATATCTGTTATTGCTCTGCGGTCCTGTTTTCTAACAATTCTTCGAGTTGATCGACTTGTGAATACCATCAGAGGTTTGGGTGAAGAATTTTATGAGGCCGTAGTTGTTCGAAAAATTATAAGGACTCTTCCCAAAAGTTTCAATCCTAATATCTCTTCCCTAGAAGAAAGAACAAATATGAAGACTATGAAAATAGATCATCTACATGAGACTCTTGTGGCCTATGAAATGAGAATTGAAGACGAGGACACACCTAGAAAGGAAACGGCATTCAAAGTATCCTCCAAACAAGTTGGGAAGAACAAATCAACAAAGGGAAATCCAACAAGTGATGATTCTAATGATGGGGAAATAGCTAACTTTGTACAAAGGATTAAGAGAGGTACTGAGAAATACAAAGGTAATTTACCTCTCAAATGTTTTTCATGTGGAAATATAGTTCATTTTGCTTCCAAATGTCTGTATGCAAAGAACTCAGATAGTGATGAATATGGAATCTTCAAACCCTACAAGAAGTACAATAACTACAAGGATAAGAAAAGAGGCAAGTTTGCAAAGAAGAAAAGTCTCTATACAAAAAGGGACAACAACTCATCCAATGAGGAATTCGAGAATTACAGTGACAGTGATAATGAAAGTGAACTAGAGAAGGTACTCTTCATGGAAATAAACTCAAATGAGGTTCATAATAGTGATGAAGAATACGAATATGAAGGTTAGGTAGATATTGAAGCAGAACTCATAAGTGCCTTGAAGGACCTAAACAAAACTAGGAAAGAAAAAAAAAGTGCTTAAGGAAGAAGCACAAGGGTTTGAACAAATCATTATTGATTTGAATGTTAAACTAAGAATCCAGAAGAATTGAAGACTATCTTGCTAAACAACTGATGGAAATCTTTAAATAAAAGGAAAATCTTGAGGTTGAGATAATATCTCTAAAAAACAAATTACAGACAAAAGATATCGACAAGAGTTATGAAAAAATATCCAAGATCCTAGAACAAATAATCACCAATCAAATTCCATTCTTCGACAAGACCGATATAGGATACAAGAAAAATATCGATGATGCCTCAAGATCAATGACGGCAGGTAATGAAGAGAATCCAAGAAGCTATGGAGAAGTTGTCAATGACTCCACTAATGAAGAAGAGATCGAATGCCAACCAAAAAAACCCATACCAAAAGGAGGGACAACAGAAAGATAAGATGTTAGAAGTACAACTCCTTCATTTCTTCCCAGGTATGGACATTTATTTTATGGGTATTGCTTTACATGTGGAAAAGTTGGACACAAAGTAGTAAACTATTTTCAAAGAATAAATTTTGAAACAAGGAATAACCCTGCAATCCTCAGATGGCCACAGTACAATAACATATTTGGTCTATTAATATCATAAATAGAATGTTACAAGTGTAACAACTTTGGACATATAGCCAGAGATTGCAAAATGAATTTACCAACAGTAAGAAATGAGGAAAGGTCCAACAATCAAAAGGGGGAACATCACAAGGTATGGATCAAACGCAAAGACAATTTAAATAATTATGAATGTGGAATTTCTCTTCAAGCACTGAATAACAAATTTGGTGATGGTATGTTGTTAGTGGTTTCTCCAAGCATATGACATGTAACAAAAGTTCCTTTGTTAATATTGAAAAGGAAAAAGGATCTGTCTCTTTCGGAAATAACAATTCAACAAAATTATTGGTGAAGGGCAGAGTAAAGCTTGGAAGTAAAAACTATTTAAATAAAAATGTCTTGGTTGTAGAAAACATGAAGCATAATATGTTGAGTGTCATTTAGATGTGTTGTCAAGGACATGAACTCCTCTTCAACTCAAGAGAATGTAGAATAAGGAAATAAGGATCACGAAAGTTAGTAGCCACAACCACTAGGACTCCCAAAAACATACATGTGTTGGATAAGATTGATTCTGATAAATGTCACTTGGGAAAAGAGGATAAAAGTTGGATTTTGCACAGAAGAATGGGGCATATACATATTGACAATTTGGTCAAAATATACAAAAAACTAAGCAGTTCAAAATATGCCGGAAGTTACAAATCCCGCTAACACTGTATGTGAACATTGTTAGCATGGAAAACAAACAAGAGTACATTTCAAGACAAAAGAGCATTCTTTTACAAAAACTTTGGAGCTTACAAAAACTTTGGAGCTTGTTCATACTGACCTATGTGGACCAACAAAGAGCACGAGACTGAATGGTGAACAATATTTTATGCTACTTATTGATGACTATACCAGGATGACATGGGTATGTCTTCTCAACAGGAAGTATGAAGCTTTTGGATGTTTCAAAACTTTCAAGAAACTAGTCTAGAATGAAATGGAATGATGAATCAAGTGCCTCAAATCTGACAATGGTGGAGAATTCATTTCTGGTGAATTCAACAAGTTCTATGATGAGCATGGAATAAAAAGACAATTTTTAGTAGCCATAACACCTCAACAAAATGGAGTTTCTGAAAGAAAGAATAGATCAGTAGTGGATATGGCTAGAACCATGCTGAATGAATCTAAGTTGAATGACAAATTTTGGGGACAAGAAATTCATACAAAAATACACATCATGAACATAGGATTACTTAGAAGCAAAACTTAGAAAAATCCCTGCGAGCTATGGACATGAAGAGAGGAAAATGTATGACACTTCAGAATATTTTGAAGCAAGTGCTATATCAAAAGAGAAGATAAGAAGATTGGAAAATTTGATTCTTGAGTAGACAAAGGCATATTAGTTGGATATTCATCCAAAAGGAAAGCTTACAAATGCTAAAATTTGAGATAAAAAAGGTAATCGAAAGCATCAATGCAAAAATAGATGAGACCACACTAACATCATCCACAAAAGACTCAGAAGTATTAGGCAATGAAGAAAAGGAAGTTTCTTATCAAAAAGAAATGAAGGAAATTAAAATGGAAGAACAACTAGATGAGAATGAACAACAACTTACGAAATATGAAGAATAGAATCAACCAACTGTGGAACAAGAAGAACATAAGGTTCAATAGATTCCTAAGAACTAGTACCAAAAGAACCATCCATCAGATAAAATTATTGGTGATAAGGATGTCGGAATAGAAACTAGAAGAAGATAGTGTGGAAGAAATGAGCAGATACATTTCTATCTATTGTCTACAACTAAACCAAGAACTTTTGTAGAGGCTGGTATAGATGAGCATTGGGTCAAAGCAATGGAAGAAGAATTAGATCGAATTGGGAAAAATGAAACATAGGAACTTTTTCCTAGACCAAATAACAAGAATGTGATTGGAATGAAGTGGGTTTTAAGAAACACAATGAATGAATATGGATAGGTAATAAGAAACAAGGATCGATTGGCTTGTAAAGGATATGCTCAGATCGAAGGAATAGACTTTGAAGAAAAAATTTCACCAGTATCCAGAATGGAAGCTATCAGAATGATATTGGCTTATTCTTGCTCCAAAGATATCAAAGTGTATCATATGGACATAAAATCAATTTTTCTGAATGGGGAATTAGAAGAAGAAGTCTACATTGAACAACCAAAAGGATTTTAGCTTTCAAAAAACAAGGAACATGTATGCAGACTCAAAACGACTTTATATGGCCTAAAGAAAGCTCCTAGAGCTTGGTACTCCATATTGGACAGGTACTTGTAGCAACAAAACTTTAAGAGGGGAAGTGAAAACAAGAATTTGTACATCAAATAGGACTATGACAACATGCTCATCATTGAAGTATATGTTGATGATATCATCTTTGGAAGTGATGATGATTCACTAAGTCAACATTTTGCTACGAACATGTAGAAAGAGTTTGAAATGTCTTTTCTCAGTGAATTGACCTTCATCTTGGGACTTCAGATATCTCAACGAACATAAGGAATTTTTGTTACTCAGAAAAAATACATCAAGGAAATGTTAAAGAAATCCAAGATGGAATATCGTAAACCTATGAGTATTCCTATGATCATCTGTTGCAATCTAAGCAAGGAAGATGAATATAAAGAAGTTTATAAAAGGATTTATAGGTCAATGATTGGTATTCTACTATATGTAACAACCTCAAGTCCATATGTGATGAAAGTTGTTGGAAAAGTTGCAATATTCCAAGCTGCTCCAAAGGAAACTCACATTATAGAAGTTAGAGGAATCTTTAGATATATCAAAGGAACTATGGACTTTGGAAATTGGTATCCAAAAGGAAATGAGCTAACATTGATAGCTTGTTCAGACGCAGATTGGGTAGGATGTGTTGACGACAGAAGAAGCACCAGTGGCACAACATCTTTCCTAGGAAACTATCTAGTATCCTGGTTGAGCAAAGAGGAATCTTCAGTGTCCTTATTAACCGCCGAAGCAGAATATATAACAACAACAGCCTGTAGTACTCATATTCTTTGGATGAAACAAAATCTACAAGACATACACGTGACATGTGATGAGCCAATTCCAATCCTATGTGACAATACAAGTGCTATCAGTATCTCCAATAATCCATTCATGCACTCCAAGACCAAGCATATTCCTATCAAGTTTCACTTTCTTTGGGAGCAAGTCACAAATAATAATATCAAGTTGGAATATATTGGGACAAAAGAATAGATTGTGGAAATTTTTACTAATCCTTTCCTAAGAGAGACCTTTGAGTACCTCCGAGAAAAATTGGGAGTCATACTATCTCCTAATTCAATTGACCCATCTTCACCAACACAACAATATCATAGGGGGATAAGTAAAACTAAAAGGAGTACCCTTTTCCATTGATTCCAAAGGGGGAGAAAAGGTTGAACAAGGATGATAAAGGAATCCTTCTATAAGGGGGGTATTTGTGGAAAAAGGAAACCTGTTCAAAGGGGGAGCTTTGAATTTGTCATCAATGACAAAGGGGTATACTTTTTACTAAATTATCATTGATTCCAACATGTGTGTCGGTGTGTCTTGGTGCCCCTTGAGGATCCCCTAAGGGTTAGAAGTATGCCAATTGATTATCAATGTCAAAGGAGTCCTTTTGACCTTTTCCCAGCCCAAGTCTGAAGCCCTTGAAGCCCTTGGGACAATACCAAAATCCTTGTTCACCATTTATTATATTAAGTTTCCCTAAGTTGTTTCTATGGTTCCTCGAGCCCTCAACCTATGCTCTAATACACTAGAAAATGTCCTTGGCAGATTGAATAAGTTGTAGAATTTTAAATATACCAAATGACCCATTATGTGGTCATTTTTTGTTTAATAAGGTCATGGTACCCTAGGAGAAGTATGGGAACCCCCACACTTGATAGTTTAATGGGCCATGTACCCTTGAAGGAATGGTGAAGATGATGCGGGTTAGTTGTGTGTTGATACCCTTGAGATTGTGATAATGTTTAAGGAAAGTCCTTGGATCCACACACTTTTTGGCTTGATGGTCATGAATATGGTGTTAGCACTATTTTTGGGCTAAGTGTTTATCGAAGAATCAAATTAGCGAAAGAAAGGATAAGGCCTAAAAATTTTCATCTCATAAGACTTTAAAGGATGTTAATAAGGCTCTATAGGGAATGGACGGTCTGGATGCACAACAGAGAAGATCAAAGGCTGTAAATCATTTCCTCCAAGGAAAAATTCAGGAGCGAAAAGGACCAAAAAAAAATTTCGGCTATGAAAAGTGATAAAACCCGACTTTAGCTTTCTGCAGTCCAAGATCTACGATCGAGACCGTTTCCTCCATAGATCAATGGTCCAGCAAAGGGGTAGAATCGTAAAAGGAGAAACATTTGGTTATGAAATTTGAAATCCCAACTTTCACTTTCCACGGTCTGATATCTGATGGCTTAGAGCGCTTCCACCAAATATCAACTACTCGAAAAAGAAAAAAAAGGAGGAAGCGGAAAGGGCCAAAATTTGTTCATAAAAGTTGGTATTTTCACCTTCCGCTTTTCGCTAAAGAGCAGAAAGACAGAAAGTGAAAAACATAAGAATTTGGTTGTAAAGGTTAAAAAATTTTCCTTCTACGATCCACAATATTGACGATCCAGAAATCTCCCACGCAGATCAACGGTGCGAAAAGAAAAAAGCGGAAGTGGAAAGGAAGAAGTGGAAAAGGCGCAATTCTAGTTGTGAAAGTTGGAAAATCCAATTTTTGTTTTTCGCTAAAGGTAGAAGTGGAAATGGACATAAATTTGGTCATGAAAAGGTGAAAGTATGCTATTCATGATCTGCAAGATCGACGATCTAGAAGGTTCCTGCAGATGATCAATGACCGGGAAGAAAGCGAAAGCGTGGAAAATGCAACAAGGATTAAAATTGTTGCAGGTCATTGGATGTTCTATGAACTATCATTTTCCATCAAGCAATCATGGTTTCCAGATATCAAAATTTCCCTGATTGATCCCCCATGTGCATTCCAATGTTCTTTCCTATTTTGTTTTGTGATCATGGAAGATCTGCCATATCAGCTTTTGTTAGGATTTTGATTCCCACGATATAACTGAATTTGGCTTTGTTTTGAGGTTGGTCTCAGGAGCCTATGATACTATAAATATACCCTCAATAGAGGAGGACAGGGTTGGAACCCATGAGATTTTGTGTTATGCATTTTGAGATCTATCATTAGTAAAATTGCAGAGTCAAATGTTAGCTTGTTACTGCAAAGATTCTTATGTATTTTGTAGTTACAGTCTATTATTTCCTTTCCCTTGTGCATGTCTTTCCTATTAAACTTTCCATTATGTGTTCTTCATATCTTGGATGAGTGTGTAATAGTTTAGAATTCATACATGTTTATGCTCTGGATATTGTTTCAGATATCCACAAATCCTTTCAACCAAAGTTAATGTAGAATTCATCTTTTCGATGCTCTATGTTAATGGACCATTATTCTTTCTTCTTTATCACCATACCAACAACATTTTTATTGTAACCGAGTGCTACCTTGCCTTTGTGGAATTTCACCTGCGAATTTTTTTGTGATTCATGAATATTTGTGCCTCCATATCCCAATGTATGCTTGCCTTATTTCAACCACCAATTCAATATGAAACTTTATTTCATTTTATATCTGGCCCTATTCAAAATCAGTGAGAGATCCCTCTCTAGAAAGGAGGAAGCCAACTTCCTTTCTTAAAGTGGTTCTAATGTTACTTTGGGATTTACCTTCTACAACCTAGGTAAAATTCTAAGTGCTAAAAAATTGGAGTCATTGTCAGGGATGAAAGTGCAAATTAGCCCTGGGAGAGATGACAAAGATTCCAAGAAGAAATGGTTTATGTGGGAAAAAAGAGACTTATGAATTTGAAATAGGTTGTACATTTTCCCTCAAGAGTCCACATTGATTTTGAGTAAGATTTCAGAAGGCATCCTGGCTTCCAGGAGGTCACATACACGAGGTAATTCTGACATTGAGATTTTACAAGGTGTGGAAAATCCAGAAAGATTGCTTAGAAGTAGGGGAAAAGAACAAATAAATATTTCTCAATTTGGTGCATCACCATCTCAAGAATTTCATAGCATTCAATAATTTGGGTGGGAGAAATTTTTTGAAAGTTCCTTGTTGAGATCTAAATCTGAATATGATTTGAAGGAAACTAAAATTAATCCCAGTAGGCTAGAATCATATGTTCTTGATTCTCTTTGGAAAAACCTTCGAAACTTTGTGAAAACTGAAGAAAGAAACCCTGTTGTTCAAAACTTGCAGCCTTATATCCCACCAATTGTTCAAACCCCTCCACCTTTTCAAGATCCTCGTGTCATTCCAAATCCACCTAGGATAATGGTTGCTAGGTTTGCTCCATTGGCCTTACCTGCTGTATTGTATGACCTTCCCCAAATTTATGCCCAAAGAATTTCCTTATATGATGGGGAGGGAAATTTCACAACAAGAAAACATGTTGATATATTTGATGATTTTTTGGACTTGGAGGAGGTTGATGATGATGATGTTAAGATGAGGTTGTTTGCACAAAGCCTTTCAGGAGAGGCAAAGAAATGGTTTAGAGATTTACATGCTAGGTCCATTGCCACATTTGAAGCTTTCCAAACTTCATTCTTAGAAAGATGGGATGATAAGAAGAGCAATTTGTGGGTTCTTTCTCAATATAATAATCTTAATAAAGGAGGTTTTGAATCTTTTCATGAGTTTTCAAGTCTATTTATGAGGGTGTATAACTCTATTCCTGTTGATATTAAACCCTTTGTAGGCGCTGCAAAACTCCATTATGTTGATGCCTTTGACGGTGATTTTGCATTATTATTGAAAGAGAGAGAATCAGGAAGTATTCATGTTATATTGCAATATTCTTTAGAAGTGGAAGCTAATACGATGGAAAGTGGAAAAATAAACCAGAAAGTAGAAACAAACAAAAGGAAAGGTAGAGAAGAAAATGTGCCTTCTGCTTCTGTTGCTGCTTCTTCTAATGATGTAAATTTTGAAATGATGATGAAAACAATGGAGAGATTGATGGATAGGATGACTGTAGACAACAAACCATTGAACAGAGAACGGAATGAACCTAAAATCAGAAACCCAAACTTCAGAAGGCCCAATCCTCCTCCACCCCCACAAATTAGACAAAGAGATATGATAAATCCTGGAAATCCATATGATCAACAAATACAACCACCTTTTCCTGAAAATTATGTTGCAGATGAAGATGAGGCTGAATCTATTGAGGATCATATTCACCATTTTGGTGACTTGGATTCTGAAATATAGCTCACAGAGGAAGAGCATAGTATGTTTTCTCGAGAGGATGACAATAATGATTTTGAGGAAAAGTCAGAACAATACCAAAGAGGATATTTGCATGCTATAGATGATGTCCAAAGAAATATAAAATTGAGAAATAGAGACATTAATGTAAATAAAGGAAGGTTCAATCAAAATCAACCTTCTAGTAGCCAACAAAATACATAAAAGAAAAATGAAAAACACAAAGATCCTGTTGTATATAAGGAATCTGAAAATAAAATAGAAAAAAACAGAAGAACTGAAACAACCAGCACAGATGGATGTATAAAGAACTGTTTCAACTTTTAATTTTCATACAGATCTCTCAAAATTGAAAATTTCCATTCCTTTCAATGAATTGTTGAGAAACAGGGAATGTAGAGACAAAATAACAGATATGGTTAGGAGTCAGGGAGAATTTCAACCAGATATCCTAGATGTGGTAGATGATGCTCCTACCATTGTCTTTGGGTCAAAAATTGAAAATGTGGATGATGATGAAGTTCCTCCTTTTTACCTAAGTTTAAATGTGCATGATATTATTATGCACAATGCTATGTTATATTTTGGTGCATCTCATAATCTGACGCCCAAGGGAGTGGTAGAAAGTTTGGGATTGGAAGTTACTAGACCATATAAATATTTGTATTCTTTTGATTCTAGGAAGGTGAAGTGTCTTGGATTGATTAAGGATATGGTGGTAACTTTGACAAAAATGCCATCTAAGACTGTGGTAATGGACATTGTGGTAGAAACCATTCCTCCTAAATTTGGTATATTGTTGTCAAGGTCTTGAACTTCTAAATTGAAAGGAAGTTTGCGAATCGATATGTATTATGCTACCATTCCTATGGTTGGTGGGAATAAAAGGTTATACAGTGAGAAAGGATCTCCTTATGTAGTTAGTATCCAAGAAACATCAACTAATCATGATGTCTATGTTGTTGATACTGACTTGGGATCTTCCATTTTATTTAATGGCAATCTTCCCTGTGATCCTAAAATTCCTGCACCCATTGAAGTTAAGGAGGAGGAAGAGTTTGAAAAGAGACAAAAGAAATTGGAAAAGAAATATAAAGAAGAGGATCTTTGGACCATGTATTTTGACAGATATGTGGCTAAAGTTGGTGCTGGTGTATATATTATTTCTCCTATCAGGGTTTTTAAGGCTCTGTCATATAAGTTAACTTTTGAATGTACCAATAATGTGGCAGAGTATAAAGCTCTATTATTAGGTTTGAATTCTTTGAAGGATATGGGAGAAAAAAGGGTACAAGTCATGGGAGATTCAGAGCTTGTAATAAACCAAATGAATGACAATTATCAGACCAAACATCCTAGAATGAGGGCTTATAGGAATGAGGTATGGGATATGTTTGGTAATTATTTTATAGAGCATAAAATCAGAGTGATTCCTAGATATCAAAACACAGTAGCTGACTCTTTGGATGTTGCTGCTAGTAAATTTAAAACTCCCACTGTTGTCCAGAGAAAGTATAAAGTTGATATTGTGAACAGATCCTCAATACCAAATAATTCCAAATACTAGCAAGTTTTTGAAGATGATATGCAAATAAAAACATTTTTAGAGTTGTCTGGTGAATTTGTAAATACTCAGATAGATAGTGAAAATGATACTTTTGAAAACTCCCAAAATCCTGAAGAGAGTGAAGAAGAAATTGCTAAAAACAGAAAGTTCAAAAACTCACTGGGGGGAAAGGATATAGTTCAGTTGAAGAGTAATCATATCCCCATAGGCCTAATCCCTCTAGAGAATATTTTTTATCAAAACGATGTTGCTAAAGATATGAAAATGAAGTATGTGGGTGATGTTGTTGAAGACAAAAATATAGTAACTAAAGAAAATCCACGTATCATAAAATTGTCAAAAAACTTGCATGTCAAAGAGAAAGAAGACTATGTTAATTTGATGAAAATATACACTGATGTCTTTGCCTAGAGTTATAAAGACCTTAAATACTATGATACTTCCATCATACAACATACAATCCCAATAAAACCTGGTGAGAAACCTTTCAGACAAAAATTGAGAAGACTTAATTCGATGTTGCTTCCTGTTATTAAGAAAGAAATTAAAAAATTATTCAATGCCAAGATTATCGTGACTTTGATATTTTCCAAATGGGTGGAAAATTTGGTGCTTGTTAGGAAAAAGAATGGAGAAATCAGGATTTGCATAGATTTCAGAAATATTAACAAAGTCTCTATGAAGGATAATTACCCTTTGCCGAAAATGGAACATATTTTGCAGAAAGTGGTGGGATCTGAAAGGATTTCAACTATGGATGGTTTCTCAGGATACAATTAGATCAAAGTGTTTCCTTAAACCAAAAGACTTCCTTTACTACATGACGGGGTACATTTATGTATGCCAAAATGACTTTTGGTTTAAGGAATGTAGGGGCCACTTTCCAACATGCCATTGACATTGATTTTGTAGAGGAAATAGATAAATTTGTGGTTGTCTACATGGATGATATCACTGTGTACTAAAGATCTGGTGGGGAGCGTATTAAGCATTTGGAGAAAGTATTTCTAAAATGTAAAAGGTATGGAATATCATTAAACCCCAGAAAATAAAATTTTGCAATTGAGGAAGGAAAATTGCTAGGGAACATTATTTCAAAGGATGGTATAAAGATTGATCCAGAGAGAATCAGTGCAATCTGGAAGGTTGAGGAGCCAATAAGTAAAAAGGAAGTGAAATCATTCATTGGGCAGGTGAATTTTTTAAGAAGGTTTATTCCCATTTTTGCTGAGATATTAATGAATATCACTAATATGCTAAAAAAGGACCATGAGATAAAGTGGACACTAGATCCAAGGAGATCTTTTAGAGATATTAAACAGGTTATCACAGAAGCCCCAGTTTTGGTAAGTCCAGATTTTAGAAAATATTTCCTAATCTTTTCTTATGCTTCTGATAATACTATTGCTAGAGTATTGTTACAGAAAAACAATCAAAATGTTGAACAACCTATATCCTTCTTTAGTAAAGTGTTAAGAGATGGAGAGATGAAGTATGACATTATGGAAAAACAAGAGTATGCTCTAGTTAAATATTTGAAAGATTGTAGGGTTTATGTTCTTCATTCACATATCATTGCTTATGTTCCTAGTAATGTGGTGAAGAGCATTCTCACAAAGCTAGATCCAGAGGGAAAAAGAGCAAAATGGATTGCTATGTTACTAGAGTATGACATTGAAATTAAGCCCACCAAGCCGATTAAAGGACAAGGACTTGTAAATATGATGATAAATTCCAACTGTGAATCCTTACAGCTCATTTTTTTTACTAGTCATTCGAATCCACTCGATACAAGGGTACAAGTAATGCTCTATTTCTCTATGTCTCCATGGTATTATGATATTGTGTATGTGCTGCAAAATTTACAGGCTCCTGTAGGGTTAAGAAAAACAAGAGGAAGGTCAGTGAAGCTGAAACCTACCAAGTTTGTATTCTGAATCAATACCTTTATTGGAAATATCTTGGTGGTGTTTTACTCAATTTCCTTTTGGAGAATGAAGGTCAGCAAACTATGAAGGAATTTCACAAAGGAGATTGTGGCGGGAATCATTCATGGATGGTGACAACAAACAAGATTTTGAGAGCTGGTTTTTACTGGCCTTCAATGTTTTCATATGTTTATAAGGAGACTACTACCTGTCACCAATGCCAAATATTTGATGGTAAGAGGAAATTGGTTCCACTCCCTCTCAATCCAATATCAGTAGAAGCACCTTTTTAGCAATGGGGACTGTATTTTATTGGGGAAATAAATCCAAATTATTTAGGACAGCATAGATGGATCTTAACAACTACATATTACTTCACCAAGTGGATCAAAGAAATACCTACAAGAAGGGCCACAGATGCAGTGATTATGGATATTCTGGAAGAGAATATTTTGGCTAGATTTGGTTGTCTTAGAAGAATCATGATAGACAATGCACTTGATTTTAAGTCTAAAAATATGGTAATATTTTGTCACAAATATCATATTATCCTTAATCATTCAACTTCATACTATCCACAAGGTAATGTACTGGCATAATCCTCTAACAAAAGTATGGTGAGGATAATAATAAAGATTGTTGGAAGATAATAAAAAGGCTTGGCATACAAAGCTAAAATATGCTTTGTGGGATGACAGAATCAGCACAAAAAGGGAAATTGGAATGTCATAATTCCAATTAGTATATGGAGCTGGGGTGGTTTTTCCAGCATCTTTGGGAGTGCTAGTCATGAAGTTATTGCATGAACAACATGATGAACCAAATCATATGCAAAGAAGAATAAATAAGATCATTTAATTGAATGAGGGACAAATCCTATGGTAAAGTGAAAATACATCAAGAAAATACGAAGAACGCTTTTGATAGGAAGGTAAAGGAAGAAAAATTCCATATTGATGATTTGGTTTTGAAGTGGGGTGCTCCTAGGGAAGATAAACATGGTGTTATCACCCAATGATTTTCCTATGGTTGAGGTAGGAGATCACTAGGGTAACCATTTCAAACCAATATTTAGACTTTATTATATCCTATACAGTCAGAGAAGGTTCTCTCTTTGTCACAAGAACATTCACATACACATATGGCTTTAAGAAAGCACTCAAAAGGCTAGATTCCTGATGGGAACATATTTGTTTGTAAATTTAAAAATTGTAAGAAAGACAGATATCAAATATCATTGGGAAATGGAGTCACAGCCTGAATCATTTTAGGATATTACAGCAAATAATGAGCAATGATCTTCCCTTTTGTAATCTGAGGCAAAGTGGGTGTAATATTTAGTCAAATATCTTCAAGTGGTGGTAGTAGAAAGGAGAAAAAGTCTAGTGCAGCAAGAGGCACCTATCTACGGATGAATCTATTGAAAACACCTTTAGCAGAAACAACAATAAGGGTAATTCCATAAATGGAGCATCTAACAAGCATGAATTCCAAAACAATCATTACAAACACATTATGAATTCTATATCTGATGAAAGGAGCGCTTAATGAAACAAATTCCTCACATACAACTAGAAAGAATTAGCATACATTTACACATATGAAAATGATGCAAACAGGAAATAAAAACTGAATATGAACACTGTGATGAATCTCAAAAACTCAGAGAAAACATTTTTCATTAACACTTCCAAGAAAGTTTATAGAGCTACAATCTCAACACAGAGGCTTCAAAAAATGAAAGCCCAACCATTACTCCTCCATAGAGGTTAAATTTATAGTGTGATGGGCTCCCGAGACCAACCTCGAAAGAAAGCCAAATTTAGTTACAAAATTTTGGGAATCAATTCCATTTCATGAATACAAATCCTAACAACTTTGAGGTGGAAAATTCGCCATGATTTCTACATAGAACATGAAAAATGGAATAACGCGCATGTTTGATTAAAACAGGAAGGCGACGTCTAGGACTCATGATTGCTTGACTGAAAAATGATGGTGTAGGGAAACTCCAACGCTTTGATGTTGACTCAGCTCGACTTGTTCCTTAATGTTCATGATTCTAGAACATGGAGAACGTACTTGGTCCTTCCAAACTTCTCGACAGCTTTCCATTGATCTACAGTGGGTAATTCTAGAATGGAATTTTCCTTTGACAACACCCACATTTCCATGTAATCCTTGTATGAAAAGTTTGGTAGTTGTGCACATGTGGACCTCAAAGTGAACAATATCTCAAAAATCATCCTCTAACTTATCAACAATCGTTTCCCCTAACAGGTACTACTGCATATCTGTGAATTTGGAATGGTCCGACCTGCATTGAATCAACAAGTTGTATTATTCTTTTTGTGACCACATGCCACCCTTTTCCTTCCAAATGAATGCCAATCCCATTTTCACCAGAGGGTCAAACATTTTGATAAACACTTTTATCCCATGTGCCATGATATCAATCTTAGACTCAACAGTTTCTAAATGATGGTATTGATTTACCACCTTCCTAGCCCAGGTAATGAAAGAAATAATGTCCTTTATGACAACCTTTCTGATGTCCACTTCTGTTATCCCATTTAGAAACTATATAGCATTTTTATTATGGTCAATAGGTTTCTTATTTAGCTTTTCTTTTGCAGGTTTAACACTTTGTTTAGCTTCCTGTATAACCCTTTCTTTGTCCAAAATGTAATACAGGTAGGGCCTCAACTTGGTGGCCTCTGATATGAGGGAATCCCATATTAGGTGCTTCGCCCCACTAGACTATTTCTTTCCCTATGACCTATTGTATCAAATTCTCATTCTTGGCCTACAAGTCAGCACATTTTTCCTCCCAGTTCTTTCTTTCTCATTCTCTATCCAATTCCAAGCCTTCAAGGTTCTTATTTTGGTGCTTCAACCCTGTCAGCTCCAACTCCTTCAGACTTACCTGTTCCAGGGCTTGAACGATGGAGAACTCACCAATTTCAGTGGTGGGAGGAATGTGTTATGCCCGAGATAGAAGGGCATAAATCATATTGAATTTTGCCTAAGTAAGGGAAAAAGAGAAGAAGGAAGAAGAAGGACCTGTGACATAGAAAACAACATCAAGGAAAAATGGGAAGGATGTTGCGATAGAAGAAGGAAGAAAAAAATAAAGGAAAAGAGAAGGCGTGGGACAAGGGATCTACGCCAGTTTTGTAATATATGATGAGAGTACAGAATGCAGGATATGATGACATGGTAGAATATTCATGGAAGCAGGAATGCAGACAAGGTAACGACCCGAAAGTGACAATAAGGCATGATGCATAGAAGAAACAACCCTTAGCGATCATGGGTACGAGCTCAGCTAGAGATGACAGAAACCACACGTGTAAATTCATTTTTGTAACTCAGGTCGATATCGCATCTTTGGTCATATTTTGCTAGAATAGGAAAGACAACCTGCAAGCTGAAGATAGTAAGTCGGCTGAGATAACGACTATAGCTGAGTTTGTTAGAGTCTATATCAATTCATGATTGAGTCTGTAACAAGCATGTATGGGAATATATCGAGTTTGTAATAAGTATATAAAAGGAGAAACCCAAGATGTACATAGGTTAGCCGGCCAATCAATTATCCTATTAGCTAGTTCTTGTTTAGATGATTTTTGAGCAGGGTAGAGGATACAACATTTTTGAGTAGGTAACTCTAAATCGATGAGTACATCAGAGTAAGTAGATATACAGCTGAGTGCACAAATAGATAGAGAAGGTTGAGTCGATCCAGGCTGTGTGTGGATCACTGAGTAGGAGTAGAGTAGAGTGATAAAGATAGATAAGAACAGAGAGCATGAGAAGGGAAGAAGTCTATGGAAATAGAATAGAATATCTTGAACAAATTCTATAGATTTACTTACAGTCAAAAGGTGCATTTATTTTATCATGCCAATGCCAGATGAAGAGGACCTTGTGGCTTTTTCCATGATGGGTTTCCACGTTACATGCTATGTATATGTGTGAATGTTGAATATCTTAGACAAGTGCATATTTATAGTGTTAATGATTGATTGGTTATTGTGTTTAAAGAAGATAACTATATGAATGTTGTATTCCAAATAATGAATATATCTGTGATGAATGTTCACTATGCATTTGGCATATGATTGCATAATTGAGGATGATTAATACTTCAGTATTGATATCTAAAGTGCAACCCACCACCCACATTCCCGGTCTTCATTGGAGACCTTGGCGCAAGGCCAAGGACTTAAATACCCTCCTGCACAAACCATAGAAACATGGTTCTGGTAGTTACCCATAAGAACTAAGATATCTCAAGTGAGACGGAATCTATGTCACAAGTGCTGCCGACTGGGCTCTGCTCTATCAGGCCGATATCTTGGGATTTGTTGCACTGACTAGGAAGACAAAGAGAGAGAGAGAGAGATAGGATTGAACCTCGGTCATAGGGGAGAAAATTCCAACAAATGGTTCCATTGTCGAGACTTTGAAAGCGTGTATTGAGGGCTATGTTGTGGCATCCCACAAAACTAAAGATCCAAAGTTGGGTGGACGCAAATGAGAAAGAGTTTGCACAAAAAGAAAGTGAAGGATATCAGTGGACATCGACGAAATGGTTAGAACTGTACATCTATTCATACATCCACGAGATTTTATTTTTTGAGTTCCCCACTCTATTGTATGAATGGTTTTTTAAGTTGAAAAACTAGAAAAAGAATTTTCAAGGAGGGGAACTGACAAAGTGGACTCCATTCTTGATTGAGCAGCTGAAAAGAATAAATAACCCTATATTAATGGATGTGGACTTTTGGGTAGATTGTATCATAGAAGGATATATCACTGATTTCTTCGTTGATATGATAACCTCATACAGTGAGGCCAAGAGAATATTTTTTCAAGGACCATGTAGTCGATACCTTTCATCATGGAAGATGTGGATCAAGATGCTCATATGCAAAAATGGAATTCTATGAATGATAGATTGAAAAGAAAAGGGTGGCTATGTCTTAGCAGAACCTTGAAGTGATATTTTCCTAGGAGGAGGTGAAACTAAACTAGACTCTGGATTTTTGAGAAGCAAAAGGAGATTTAGATCAAGAAAAATATGAAAAACTCTGTTCGGATAAGGCAATTGCAGCACAGAGAAAGAAGAAGAAGGATACGAGTTTACATTGTACCTAGACGAAGGTTCATGCCATGAAGAAGAAGAGTACCAGCCAATCTCAGAAGGAAACAAGGAATTTGAGGAGTTGAGTGAAGCTCGGGAACCAGATTGTGTACTCAACTCGTCAACGATACCAGAGGTAAGGACACAAGCACCGTCTCCAAGTATTTCTATAAATACAAGTAGTACTAACATTGTAAATAGCAGAGAAGGAAGTCTGACTAGTCCACATTCTCATTATACTGTACCACCAATGAATACAACACCACTCCGTCCAATGGCTGTAATTGATATTAAGCTCCCAATATTCAATGGGAATGGGCTGGAAGACCCATAAAAACATTGGTTCCTGTGTAACATTGTATGAACTATAGGAAAGATCCAGGATGAAAACATCAAGAAAAAATAGATGATCATGACTCTACGGGGTTGTGCGCTAGACTCGTATATGAAGTTCTCATAGTACCAGTGGGAGTAGTCCCAAAGACACTCAATGAGATTTGACTCGAATTGATTGATGAATTTAAGAAACCAAAGTTTGAATCACAGTGCATTACTGAGATCAAGGAGATCAAGTAGTTACCAACATAGTCTATTTGGGATTTTGACCAAAGATTTAAGACATTAATGGCCAAGGTCAGTTTTCAAATGTCGGACGTGCAACAAAAGGAATGGTTCCTTTCTGCCTTGTTGCCACACATCCGAACGCCATTGATGCAACATAAAATCATGTCATAGATAGAGGATTTGGAGATAGCCATGAATTTAGAAGCCACGCCAGTTGGAGACACTAGCTCAAGCATGATGCAAATTTAGTCGTAGTTGGTCAATCTTATGGTGCAGCTCTAGGACATCAAAAGAGGAAAAGAATTTCAGGAAGAATTGTGGTGTACTAGGTGTAGAACAGATGGAAACCATAAGGATAATTGCATGGCGCTAATGAATTATATTGAAGTAGGTGCGTTGAACCCATTAAATACCCAAGGGATTCCTCGGTGTAGAGTATGCCAGACTAGATGTCACAAGCCCAAGGAATGTCTATACTTACAAAAGATTGTAAGTGCACTTTCTAGTCTGTATTATAAGTTTTGTAGATTAGTAGGGCATGATGAAAATGATTGTAGAGCCTTCCAACTTCTCTAGGAGAAAACAATGGATTCCTACCTAATGAAGAATGAGGACCAAATGCAAGCTGAATGAGCACAACCTCAGTATCAGCCTACGTAGTTTCAACAACAAAAATATCCTCAGCTGCAATATCAGCCAAACCTGTATCCTCAATAACAATAATACCCATTGCAAAGGGAGGGAGGGAACTTTAGAGGCTGAGGACAACAACTAGGAGGATGATTTGATCGAGGAAGAGGCTAAGTTGTATGCTATAATTGTGGGAATCTAGGACATTTTTCTTGAGATTGTCAAAGTCTTGCAAATTTTTTTACATATTGTAAAGCATTTGATCACATTGTAGAATAGTGTCTGCAACTCATTGCGAAATGACAAGATAGAATTGTCATTAAACCCAACCTAGTGCAGAATTTGAATCCAAACCCCAATCTGAATATTCAAATGATTTCTTTCAAACCAAGACAACCCAACATTGTTGTAGTCAGAAGAGGAGGTGTTGTGATAGGAGTAGACCAAAATATGCCGCAAGGATATCCACAATTACGACTTGCGGCACAAAAGAAAGCTCTGTTGGATGTCCACCAGGGGAAGGAGGTCTTCTTGGAGGCATGACAATATTTTGTTGGTTCCAATCAACTGTTGACATCAGGACAAGTGAGAGCTATGCCTAAAATATTTGAACAACTAATCAGAAGGCCACCCGCTAAAAAGGTTAGTAAGCTCAAGGATTTTTTCAAAACTTGTTTAACATTAATCCATGATAAAGATGTTGTCACAGAGTTGACAACACTCATAGAAGACAACACAATAGAGTTGCACCCTAAAGGAAGAGTCAACCAAGGAGAAAGAAAATGGAAGACAGACTGAGAATTGCGAATGACTGCACAGATAGGAGATTATGATATGGACTATATCATACTTGACTTGCGATCATATGTCAATATATTGAAAAGACAGACATGATAAAGCATGAATAGGCCGTGACTAGACTGGTCTCCTATTCAGCTACGACTTGCAAACCAGTCGAAGGTGCTACCAATCGGTAGACTATCCCAAGTGCCCATGGACATCGAAGTACTAACAACATCTACTGACTTCAAGGTCATTGACATTGTTGATGACACAAATACCTACCCTACACTTCTAGAGATTGATTAAATTCAACGAAAGGATCTTGTCTTTTGAAAATTATCAAATGAGAGTGGTTGCGCCCATTGATCCCCTCAAAGGACAATGGTATGTTGAGCCTGTGCATAGCAAAGGGAAAGAGAACTATTTGGACTAGCTGTATAACATAATTTCTTCTAAGGAAGATTATATTAACCCCACAACTGATGTAAATATGATTTTGAGCAGTGTCATCTTGTGCACTTTCGACTCAGGCGAAGCCCTAAAAAATTGGCAGAATAGGCTGCATGAAGTGTCAATACAGTTATGTACAAAGATCACAAGAGTTGTTTGACGGGTAGGAGTCAAAGAAAGCGTGTTGCATACGTATGAAGTATTTCATAACCTTGCATCCTTCTTGGAGGAATTTGAAGAAAAGGTCATAGAATCACAACGACTGTCTACATTGGACGGTGTGCTGAAATCTACGCCCGCTAGATGGTGCGGTACACATAAACAATCTATCTTTGACTGGCCATAATGTAGAATACTGGCGGAGATCAGATTTGGAGATGAGACAAACTATGTTGATAAAAAATACACAGGATTATCAGATCCTGGAAAACATATCGAGCACTGTTGCACAGCTTGACAAGCATATCCACGACAGGAATGGGTTCACCGATTCATCCACACCTTGGAAATGATTCCCAAAAGTTGGTACAATTTAGAGGAGCTGTGACGAGGAAATAACGAGTGGGAAATTTTTAATTTAAACGTTACCCATCCATTTGAAGCTACAAATAGGCATCCACCAGATGATGCTGCGCTTCCTGCACTAAAGTAGAAAATATTTGTGGAGATAATTGTTGTAGACAAGGACCTCCATCAATGCAACATAACTAGGCATAACTACACAGTGTGGTATAAAATCACACTATATCCGATGGATAGTGACTAAGCCACCACAATCTCCATGTGTCAAAAGGAATGTGCAAAGTGGAAAGAGATCGCACGTGTGAAAATATACGACACCCTATTAGAAAGGACATAAAAAAATGACACTGAGATTTATGGTGCACCAACATGCTTTTTAACAATAACTACTAATTCAATGACAAGAGAGTAGTGGTAGACTGCAAAAAGATTTTGATATAAGAGAAAGGGTACGCCCATGTGGAGAAAATGATGGAATCCTTTCGAAAAATTTAAATGGTATGTACGAAGTATGCCTAGTGATGGTTAGGGTATTTATCAAGCCTTACTACCTTGACTTCCATCCTGGCATACCAAGGGAAAACACTAGTATTGTGACAAACTCTAAGCAATGACCTCGTAAGGTTATAGTATGGTAATTTATGTCTCAAGCACAAGCACAATTGAATCCGATCCTGTATCACCTACCCTGATAATGGAAGAAGCTGCTGGATATATCCCACCACCCATGGGCCTTGTTAATGAGAAATCCAGTGCTGGAGTCAAGACAAAATCCGCTAAACAAATCCAAAAATATATAGCAATCCCACTAGCACCTCCATGGGAACATTGTACTAGCACCTGAAAATGGAATGAGAAAGTAGTCACAACCCTAGAGGAAGCCCCATCGGTGGATGATTTTGAGATGAGAAACTTGTTACCACCATATGTCCCACCCCTATGTAGAAATGCACGCAAGGTTTCTATACCAAGGAAAGCAAAGCCCCCACTACTGGTGTTGTCAATACCTGAGGGTGTGAAGGTAGTAAGAGATATTTTACCCAAAAAACACAGGCTATTCTATGACGACCATGCCACTAAGATGAAACTAGCCTTAGACCAAAGGCGATATATGAAGGTTGTGCAAGACACCATGGAGCAACTTCTCAGGTATGTTATACAAGAATGAGATGCGAAACTGGAGAAGCCTGGCATATTATTGTCTCTATACATGCCGCATTATGGGTGCGGTACCCAAATTAACACCCGTGTTAAACAGTTATTGCTACTATTTCATGACAACATTCTCTAGTTAGGAAAACCAAGACCCATGACTATTGAGCTCATTGCTTCCATCACATGCCTACCATCGTCTGGAATAGACCCTTCCTCGCTAATCAAAAATCATCAAGAGGCTAACATAGCTAAGAGAATGAAGGAAAAGTTTGGTGTACAAAGAAGTAAAAGAGGGTTTCTGATTAATACCATTAATGACCCCATTATTATCTTTGTTGTGAAAGTATTAGCATCCAAGTTACTTCGGAAAATGCGTCAAGATCAGTGTATGGCGCGAGCAATTACACTTGCATATCTCTGCGCAGAAGGGATCCAAATCAATTGGTGTCAATTATTGTTAAAGGAGCTTATCTAAGATGCAACTGATGCACTGGAAAGGATTTGGATGTTCCACTACTCCTGGCTGTTGATTTTAATCTCATTCATTGCATGGTCTGAAACAGAATACTACTAGGGTGTTAATCTGGAAGTGCCTTGTCAAGGGGTGAGGTATCAGAACCTGTGGTTTGAGAAGGAGCACATAGAACTGTAGCAGGTGAGCAATATATACAGAGGATATACGCCATTAGGTAAGAATTATGTCGAGACTAGATGCTGCCACTGTCCATCTTTTTCATTCCATCGTTAAGTTTGAAGTAGGTCCGCACAATGTTTACCTATAGCCACGACGGCAACAAAAGATACCAACCAAATATATCATAACAATGAACGAGGTAATTTAAATTCTTTATCGATGGCCAAAAGAATGGCATGTCCTAGTGCCTGAAGAAAAAATCCGACAACAAGATTAGGTAGACCATGTTGAGGAGGAGGAAAGCGAAGAGGAAGACCACATGGGGAGTGGTCGGTCCAGTGAAATTCATAACCCCTCACAACCCACATACCTCGAATATGATCATGGTGAGGGGGCACCCCAAAAGAAACAAGTTCCATCGAGTAGACCAAAGAAGAAGATGAAAGCTGACCGCACTGCGAACACTATAATATTGGACAGTGATGATATGCAACTAATGACTAATGCCATCATTGAAGCTACGCAATCTAGTTTGAATTCTATAGGCGAATGACAAGAGGAACTTTCAGGTACCGTCAGTGATCTCCTTAAGGTTCTATGTAAATAAGTGGAATAAGTTAAGATCATTGTCGATGGTATAAGTACAACAGTAGACTCTCGAGCCCCATCTGAGACTTCATGAATGGAGCAAACTGTGGCCCCTGGTCCAACCATTCCAATAACAGTGCATCTCCCTAAGGCTGTTGTTAAGTGTGTAACCTCAGATTCTAATTTTGATTTTCAATATGCTAAACAGCTCATAATATATTTCTCATCTATGCATATGAATGAACTGTATGTTTTCCAGAATGTTGTTAATACAAAAATAACGCTGCAAGAGCATAACCTCGCTACACAGGCAAAGGCTTCACATCAAGACCTTAGGAGATTGAAAAGTGAATTGCAAGAGGTTGAGCAAAGGAAACTAGAAGCGGATGGTAACTATCGAAGAATCAATGAAGCAATCACTTTCTCCTATAGCAGCTTGGAGGAAGAAGGAATATCACCATAAATGGCCCCAGATGCCAAAATAACACAGTTAGCAAAATTAGTATTGGACCTTAAGAAAAAAGTAGTGCAGTCAAAAGAGAAAAGGACACCCAACACACCTCCAGAAGTATCAGTGCAAAGACGAGATGCAGCCACAGCGGCTACAAACAACATTGAAAATGCCAAACACGCATGTGCCAAGGTGGTAGACCAAGTTTCCCAGACTTGGGAAACTTTAATGGATGATGAGCAATTGCAGAAGATTGCAGGTGATCTTACTACGTTGGAAGAAAATATCGTGAAGATGCAGAATGAAATAAAGAAGCTGCCTTTAGAGCATAAAAAAGGTCAAAACTGGAGAAAGGCGTATCCTGCAACAACAAACCAGTGTGTTGCGCACACAGTAGCAGCAATGCAAGGAAAAGATAGCGGAGCTACAGGAAGAAGAAAAAATATGCACAGGGCTAATTCAGCCTGTGGACCAAAACATTCACAACGTCTAGACTCTATTGAAATTAACATGCCAGAACACATCAGTTTCGACCTGGTGGAGCACATGCAAAAGGTCGAGGAAGAAGTGCGCGCAGGAAAAGAGAAGCTCTTGAAAATCGTGGAGGAATTTTAGAAAAGAATTCGTGCAAGTCATTTTATGGAGCAATATCTTTTGTGGCTCAGTACGAGCCATAGGTGAGTGTTGGGGGCCTATTGGGCCTAGGATAGAAGGGAATAATTCATATGGAATTCTGCCTAAGTAAGGGAAAAAGATACGAAGGAAGAAGAAGGAGCTGCGACATAGAAAACAACATCAAGGAAAAGGGGGAAGGATGTTGCGTCAAAAGAAGGAAGAAAAGGAGAAAGGAAAAGATAAGGTGCTAGAAGAGGGAGCTACACCAGTTTTATAAGCTATGATAGAAGTACAGAACACGGGATATGATGACATGGCATAATATTCACTGAAGCAGTCATGCAAACAAGGTAACGACCTGAAAGTGACAGTAAGCCATTATATGGAGAAACAGCAACCCTTAGCGATCGTGGGTACGAGCTCGGCTGGAGCCGGTAGAAACCACACACGTAAAGGAATTTTATAAGTCAAACCGATAGCACCTCTTTGGTCATATTTTTCTAGAATAGGAAAGACAACATGTAGGATGAAGATAATAAGTCGGCTGAGATAACGATTGTAGCTGAGTCTGCTAGAGTTTGTATCAAGTCATGATTGAGTCTATAACAAGCATGTATGGGAATATATCAAGTCTGTAATAAGGCTATAAAAGGAGAAACTCAAGTTGTACATGGGTTGGCTGGACAATCAGTTAGCCTATTAGCTAGTTCTTGTTTAGACGCTTTTTTAGTAGAGTAGAGGATACAATAGTTTTGAGTAGGTAACTATGGATCGTTGAGTGCATCAGAGTAAGTATATCTACAACTGAGTGCATAGATAGATAGAGAAGGTCAAGTCGATCCAAGCTGTGTGCGAATCACTGAGTAGGAGTAGAGTAGAGTAATAAATATAGATAATAACAGAGAGCATGAGAAGGGAAGAAGTCTGTGGAGATAGAATAGAAGATATTGAACAAAGTCCGTAGATTTACATACAGACAAAAGGTGCACCTATTTTCTCATTCCAATGCCAGATGAAGAGCACCTTGTGGTTTTTTCTCGAATGGGTTTCCATGTTACATGTTGTGTATATGTGTGAGTGTTGAATAGCTTAAACAAGTGCATATTTACTATGTTAATGATTGATTGGTTATTGTGTTTAAAGAAGATAACTGTATGAATGTTGTATTTCAATTAATGAATATATCTGTGATGGATGTTCACTGTGCATTTTGCATATGATTGCATAATTAAAGGTGATTAATACTTCAGTATTGATATCTAAAGTGCAACCCACCACCCACCTTCTCGGTCTTTGTTGGAATCCTTGGCGCAGGGCCAAGGAATTAAATACCCTCCTGCAAAAACTATCACAAACATGGTTCTGGAAGTTACCCATAAGAACTAAGATATCTCAGATGAGACGACATATGTGTCGCAGGTGCTACCAACTGGGCTCTCCTCTGTAGGGCCGATATCTTGGGCTTTGTTGCATTGACCAAAGAGAGAGAGAGAGGACTAAACCTAGGTTTCAGGGGAGAAAAGTTCAACAGAATGGTTGTATTTTCAAGTTCTTTCCCCCTTTCTTGTAATTCCCTTTCCTTCTCCTATAACATCTTCTCCAAATCATTTTCTTTGGTCTTGAGGGCCTTCTCACTCTCCACTATAAGGGTCATATCCTTCTGCCACTACTTCTCTTTTCTATGAATTTGAGTATTTGGGCCTGGAAATATGTAAGCTTGCCATTCAATTCCTTTCTCTCCTTTTCCAACTCTGATAGCTTTGAATATTGGATCAACTAAATAGCTAGAATCTTCAGCTTTTTCTTTAGCAGCTGAATGGTATCTTCTTTCTCCTTTAGCACCTTCTGTGTTCCAGACCCTTTATCAGCTTGGTTTTCAACTAGCAGCAAGTTTGTCTAAAGTTTTTTGATCTGAGCCCGATGGGCCCTATTTTCTACCTTTTCTTGTCTCAATTGATTTTCAACTCTACTCTTAATGGTCTGTAGCTTGGATATCTTAAGATTTGAATTCAAAAAATCAGTGTGAATGATATCCCTTGTCTACTTATGAAGGTGGATCATGTCTGGCATAGGGATGTCATCCAAATTTGTCTTCGTCTCGGCCACCTTGTTCCTATATGCTATGGAAAGATTTAATGTATTATGCTTATGATATCTGACCGAAACTAGAGACACATCCTGACCACAAGCCTTCCTTACCTTTGCAGCCAATTTCAGGTATTCATTCATGGTGATCTCCTTGTTCTCCTTATATTTGTCCAACAACTCAGTCTTGGACCTATATCAGTTTACTGATCCTTCAAGTGTCTAGGAAAACTCATATTCTTGAATCTTAAAGGCAAGGTCTTTAACCTTCACTTGTTTCTTCTTTACTTTCCCACCATCTACCTATACCAGCTGCCCTGCATCATCCAAATTCTACTTCTTTGGTGTGTTTGTAGTGTCCTCATCCTCTATGTCCATGACATCAAAGAATTCCCTCTTGTTGGAGTGCTCAAAGACAATAGACAAAGGTGTAACCTTTTCTGCCACTGGGCCCAGTCTTGAAGTCCCAGGTGGAGGTGAGTTGTTTCTTTGTATTGGAGAAGTGGGGTCCTCCTCCACATCATCATCTCCTAGATTATTCTGGGGGTAGTCTGACCAAATTACATCCTCTAGAAGGCCTACCACCTCTTGGTGTTCAAAGGGCTTGTTTTTTTTTGCTTTCCTTTTGTTTTATATAGTATGATGGGGGTCATAATTGATGGCAGCCTCAGTAGGGAAACCCATCGCCCTTATCAGAATTTCTACAAATGGGAGGGTGGCCTTATTTTTTTTATGAAAAATGGTACTATGGCCCAAGGAAATCTAATTTCTAAATCCTTCCTGAAACTCGAGAAGTACTCATTTTTCACTATCAACCTCTTTCTGATCATCTCTAAAGCAAACGCCCTGAGATTCAAAAAGGCAGGAAATCTGTAAGGCTGGTGGACAAATCCATATAGCCTAATCACTATACTTTTCTCTAACAAGAACCAGACTCCAATCCTCTTGTTAGGGGAGGATTGTAGGGTTTCCTTCATCTCAGGTAACACCTTAGGTAGTTGTTTCTAGAGGAAGGCACCATATACTCCTGTTATCAAAAATTTCATGAACTTGGTGTAATCATTGTTGATATCCTCTGTGATCACCACTTCCAGAAGATGAAGGTTCTCTTCTTTGAAAGACAGAAACATTCTCAACAAGAAGGATTGAAATATGAAGGTTTTGGTCTTAGAAAAATATACTAGCTGAGAATGAATGTTCACAGTTAGGAACTTGTCAAACTTGAGGCAAGAAATCTGGACTGACTAGATGGGATCCTATTAGTGGACCAGGGAGATGCTTAGGACGAATAGTAAACTCATCATGGGCTCTGTGACATATTTGTCGATATCCATTCCCCAAAAATGACTCAGGAGGTTCATGATGCACTCTGTTTCCTCATTGAATTCCTCAGTATCTAAAGGGCAAAGGTAATTTTTTAGCTGGGCATCGGGCTTGAAACAGGCTTTAAAGAAATCCTCTTTCTTTTCCACAACTACCTCTCTAAAGTACTGGATGATGTTTTCTTCACTTTACTCTGTGGATTTTTTACTGAACTCTTCAAGAACGAAGAATGTGTTCCTGATGACAAGGGGGCTAACCGAGAAAAGGATTATAGACCTAGACATGTCCATGATTACCTTCTTGGAAGGAGAGTAACTGACAGTGCACCCATTGATGAACTCATGGAAATTGAGGGTTTGGTCAGTGGAGGAAAGATGGAATAAATACTTATAGACACCGTGCACATCAGTGCCCTAGTCGCTAAGTAGCCTCAACTTGTATTTTAAATTTTCTATGGGTCCATTCAATAGGATGGTGTCGAAAATATCATAATCCATGTCTTCGAATAATTCTTCGATTTTCTCATATTCCAGGTTCTATTTGGATAGCCCTTCCACCTTAGCCATCTTATATATATAATGTGTAATGGAGGAACATGTCCTACCTGGTCTTTCGACAAGTGGGCTAATGGGTTTTTTCATAGTTGGTCTCTTTCTACATAGTCCTGCTCTCGCTATCCAATGCACAAAATCATATGAATAAGCCTAAATTCATGTGCACCTATTTCTTATATTATTCTTCTTTGATAATTTGCTTACACCTTATTTGGTGGGAAAAACTCTCATCCATTCATCCATCCCTCCTTAGACCTGGGTCGTCGATCCTAATTCCTTTTACTCCCTTGGTCCTTTTGTATATTATATCACACTCCTTATCTTGCTCGCAGCTATCCTCAATGAAATACGCCTCCATCGTCGATCTTCATCGTATCTTCATCATGGTCGTCACATCGTGTAGCTCCTACTACTTTTCCTTGAACCTGGACATCCTTATCGGGCATGCACCTTGCATCGATAGAATCCATCGTGGTCATCGATCTGAAATCGAGATAGATTCGGATCATTGAAACCTGTGGCCCTAAACGAATTTTGTTGATCTAAAGGGAATTTTATCCTTGTGCATGTTGCAGGAGCGGAGTTCACATCTATTGTTGATTGGGAGGGGGGGTAAATATGAACTGTTGAAGCCTATATCCCTTACCATCTTCTACCGATTCCAAAATTTGATCCCGGCACACAAGTTGTATCGGAGGAATCCATATCCGCCGTAGATCTGAGACCAGAATAATCCAAGTTGTTAAAACATGCCGACCTTTAAGCCATTTTGCAGATCGAAAAAGTTAGTTTTTCACGTCCATGTTAGATCAGCGAAATTCACCTCTGCCATTGATCTTACCCTGTCGTCAATCTTGGCCATTGAAACGTGCTGGCCTTTAAGTGATTCCGCTGAGACATAAAATCACTTTCTACGTGTGAGTTATATTGACGGAATTCAAGACGACCATTGATCTGTCTCCCTTTCTTGATCCAATGGTTGATATTACCTAATCTTTAACACCATTCCAAAATCACCCAAATATTTGTACTGAGAATTTTCCCTTTATTGAATTTTTCGGGACCGTTGATCTTGATTGCGGTGGATCTGCGCCCTTCATTTTTCGCCACTAGATAACTATGGGCAAATTTTCATATCTGAACCCAAATGCAAGGTTATAACTCCAGGATTTTCGATGTTTGTTCATGCCACACCATGGAAAAATCCATTTTGAAAATCAGGCTTAGGATAATCTTCCTTAAGCAACCTTCGACCCTCCTCTGCATACCTCCAAGTCATAAGACATGAATTTTTTTTTCCTATACCCCCCTCTTTTTTCACTGATCTAGACCTTTGTAGGGGGGATTAGTGTAGATACGTATGTAGAAATATTCAACCTTTAGCATAGGTGCTAAGAAAGAATCCAACTTAGGGATTCTATCCTCCCTAGGACGTAGCAAAGAACCACATAGACCAAGTTCCCGATCCATTGGGTTGATCCCAATTATCTCCTAAAATCCCCCAGCATGCTCTGAAAACATAAACTGAATAGATACTAAAAATAAATTGCTTAAAATAAATGCTCACTAATTTGATCTTATTCACACATACCTACCCTACTTACTAAGCATCAACACCCAATCAAGTAAATTATGACTTCCAGTGAAGCCAATCAAGCAAATGATTCCATAGGAAAATTTTCTCCTCATGCTTGATAAAAAACACAAATGAACGACTAAATGGAAAAAGTTACGATAGAGAAATTGATCTTTACTGTGAAGACATAACCAACTATTATCACTGCAAAACCTTTCCATGTATTCAGCCACACAGTCATTACAACCTTCAAAAATTCTTGTTACCTTCTTGTCATGACAACGTTGGTTACGTCTGGGACTCAGGCTCACTTAACTGAAAACGATGGTGCAGGGCACCTCCAACAGTTTGATGTTGACTCAACCCAACTTGTTCCTTAATGTTCATGATTCTAGAGCATGCAGAACGTACTTGGTCCTTCCAAGTTTCTCGACCTATTTCCACTGATATGCAGTGGGTAATTCCAGAATGGATGTTTCCTTTGAAAGAACTTGTATTTTCATGTGATCCCTATATGAAAAGTCAAGTAGCTATGCACACGTGGCCCTGAAAGTGAACACTATCTTGAAATCATCTGCCAGATTATCAATGATCATTTTCCCCGACAGGGACTGTTGCATATCTGCGAATTTGGAATGGTCTGACTGCATTGAATCAATAGGTCATGGTATTCTTTCTGTGACCACATGCCACCCTTTTCCTGCCAAAAGAAAATAAATCCCATTTTCACCAAAGGGTCAAACATTTCTATAAACACTTCGATCTCATGTACCATGATATCAATATTGGCCTCAATAGTTTCTAAATGATGGTATTGATTTACCACCTTCCTATCCCAGGTGATGACATAAATCTTGTCCTTTATGCCAGCCTTTCTGATGTCCTCTTCTATTATCCCATTTAGAAACTCTATATCATTTTTAGCATGGTCAACATGTTTCTTATTTAGCTTTTCTTCGACAAATTTAACACTTTTTTTGGATTCCTATATAACCCTTTCTTTGTCCAGAATGTAATCAAGTTGAGGGACTGTTGCTTTCCCTATGACCTGCTATATATATCAACTTTTCATTCTTGGCCTGCAAGTAAGCATATTTTTCCTCCTAGTTCTTTCTTTCTTGTTCTTTATCTGATGCCAAGCCTTCTAGGTTCTTGTACTGGTGCTTCAACCCTTTCATCTCCAACTCCTTCATACTTACCTATGTCAGGGCTTTAACGATGGAGAACTCACTAGTTTTAGTGGTTAGAGGAATGGTTGTCTTTTCAAGTTCTTTCCCCCTTTCTTATATAATTCCATTTCCCTCTCCTATAACCTCTTCTCCAAATCATCTACTTTGGTCTTGAGGGCCTTCTCACTCTCCACTATGAGGGTCATATCCTTCTGCCACTACTTCTCTTTTTATATGAATTTGAGTATTCGGGCCTGGAAATATGTAAGCTTACCATTCAATCTCTCTCTCTCCTTTTCCAACTCTGATAGCTTTGAAACTTTCATCAATTGAGTAGCTGGAATCTACAGCTTTTTCTTTAGCGGTTGAATGGTATCTTCTTTCTCCTTTAGTAGCTTCTGTGTGCCAGCCCCTTTTATCAACTTGGTTTTTACCTAGCAGCAATTATGTCTGAAGCTTCTTGATCTGAGCCTAATGGGCCTTGTTTTCTACCTTTTTGTCTCAGCTGATTTTCAACTCTACTCTTACTCGTCTGCAGCTTGGATATCTTGAGAGTTTACTTCAGCAGATCATTGTGAATGATATCCCCTGTCTTCTTCTGAAGGTGGATCATGTCTGGCATAGGGATGTAATCCATATTGATATTCATGTCGACCACCTTGTTCCTAGAATCTATGGCCATATTTAATGTTTTATGTTTACGATCTCTGACTGAAACTAGAGACACCGCTTGACCATAGGCCTTCCTTACCTCTGCACCCAATTTCAGATATTCATTTATGGTGATGTCCTTGTTCTCCTTGTATTTGTCCAATAGCTTAGTCTTGGAACTATATATGTTTGCCAATCCTTAAGGCGTCTAGGAAAACTCATATTCTTGAATCTAAAAGGCAGGGCCTTTGACCTTCACTTGTTTCTTCTTGCCTTTCCCACCAGCTACTTGTACCAACTTCCCTGCATCATCCAACTTCTGCTTCTTTGGTGTTTTGGCAGTGTCCTCCTCCTCTGTGTCCATGACATCAGAGAAGTCCCTCTTGTTGGAGTGCTTAGAGACACTAGCCAAAGGTGTAATATTTTCTGTCAATGGGACCAGGCTTGAAGTTCTAGGTGTAGGTGTCTTGTTTCCCTGTATTTGAGAAGTGGGCTCCTCCTCCATATCATCATCTCCTAGCTTCTTCTTGGGGTAGTCTGACTAGTTTGCAGCCTCAAGCAGTCCTACCACCTCTTGGTGTTCAAACGCCTTGTTTTTGTTGGATTTCCTTCTATTTGAATAATATGATGGGGGTCATAATTGAGAGGCATCCTTAGTAGGGAACCCCATCCCCCTTATCATAATTTCTATCAGTGGGAGGGAGACCTTTTTTTATGACAAATGGGCCTATGGCCCAAGGAAATCTAATTTCTGAAGCCTTCCTGAAACTTAGGAAGTGTTCATTTTCCACTATCAGCCTCTGTCTGATCAACTCTAAAGCAAACACCCTGAGATTCAAAACGGCAGGAAATATGTAAGGTTGGTGGAAAAATCCATATATCCTATTCACTATACTTTACTCTGACAAGATCTAGTCTCCAATCCTCTTTTCAAGGGATGATTGCAGGGTTTCCTTCATCTCAGGTAACACCCTGGGTAGTTGTTTTTGGAAGAAGGCACCATATACTCATGTCACCAAAAATTTCATGAACTTGGTGTAATCATATTTGATCTCCTCTATGATCACCATTTTTGGAAGTTGAAGGTTCTCTTCGTTGAAAGACAGAAACATTTTCAACAAGAAGGATTGAAATCTAAAGGTTCCGGTCTTAGGAAAATATACTAGCTGAGAGTGAATGTTCTCAGCTAGAAACTCGTCAAACTTGAGGAAAGAAATTTGAACTGACTGGCCGGGATCCTCTTACTCAACTGGGCAGGTGCTTAGGATGAACAATAAAATCATCATGGTCTATGTGATGTATTTTTCAGTATCCATCCCCAAAACATGACTCAGGAGGGTCATGACATACTATGTTTCCTCATTGGATTCCTAGGTATCTAAAGGGTAAGGGTAATTTTTTATTTGGGAATTGGGTTTGAAAGAGGAGTTAAAGAAAGTCTCTTTCTTTTCTACAGTTGCCTCTCTAAAGTACTAGACAATTCTTTATTCATTTTACTCTGTGGATTTATGACTGAACTCTTGAGGAATGGAGAATGTATTCCTGATGAAGAGGGGGCTGACCGGGAAAAGGATTCTAGAACTAGACACGTCCATGATTACCTTCTCAAAAGGAGAGTAACCGGCAGCACACCAGTTGATGAACTCAGGGAAATTGAGGGTTTGGTTCATGGAGAAAAGGTGGAATAAAGACTTATAGACACTGTGCACATCAGTTCACTTGCCCCTAAGTACCCTCATTTTTCCTTTTACAAATTCTATGGGTCCATTCAGTAGGATAGTTTTGAAAATCTCAGAATTGTCTTTGAAGAATTTTTCGATTTTCTCATATTCCAGGTTCTGGTCAAATAGACCTTCCACCTTATCCATCTTATATATATAATGTGTAATGGAGGAACGTCGCCTACTTGGCCTTTCGACAAGTGGGATGACTGGGTTTGTCCTAGCTCGTCGCTTTCTGCATAGCCCTACTCTCCCTATCCAATGCACAGATCATACGAATAACCTAAATTCATGTGCACACATTTCTTATATTATTCTTATCTGATAATTTGCTTGCACCTTATTTGGCGGGAACAACTCTCATCCATTCATCCAACCCTCCTTCAACCTGGGTCATTGATCCTCCTTCCCTTTACTCCCTTGTTCCTTTTCTCTGTAATACCACACTCCTTATCTTCCTCGCAACTTTCCTCGGTGTAATACGCCTCCATCGTCAATGTTGATGTATTTGTAACTTTAGAATGTATTCATCCATATATCTTATGTATTGTACCTCGATGTTTATTTTGGGAAGTGTCTGTAATGTATTTGAGTCATGTCACGCCTCGATGTTCCTATCAGGAGATTCAATAATGTAAACAAGTCATGTCAAGTCATTGTGGGTAACCCTCCTATTGATCAAGGGTTAAATTCCCCACAATTGTGGGGCCTTAGGGTTATTAGACTCTCCTAGAGAAGTTGGCCCTAGGGCTATTAGACTCGCCTACAGAAGTTGGCCCTAGTGAGTTATTTTCAAGTTGAGAATTAGTATAAATAGAGAGTGAGCCTCTCTATTTATCATACAGTCACTCACACTCAGTTGTAGCACATAATTGAGGGAGAAGAAGTTGTTGGGGGTAGAAAGAAAGAGACTACTGCTATTGAGAGATTATCTTATTGTTTTGGGGTTTTACTTTTGGTGTTGATTCTATCTCTGAGGAAGTTGCGGGGTTTTCTCCATTTATGGTTTCCCCGAGGAAAAACATTGTGTTCATTGTCTCTTGTGTTTGATTGATGTGCTTGTTATTCTCTCAGTTAAAGATCCCAATATAATGCTAGCTTGAATGATAAAAATATAACATGGTATTAGAGCTAACCTAAGAACAAGACACTGTGCAGCTGTGGAAACTAGGGCTTCCTACTTTTTGGATCTCTCTCCATATATTTTTAGCATAAGAAGGTTGGGTTGAATCTCCTCTCTAGGGCGCATCTTTTTGTTGAAGCAGAATCTAATTCTGAGCATTTTTATTTTTTGACCCAACACTACTGCCGAAAATTGGGGCTTTCCACAGAATTGGGATTTTTGAGTGAGCCCAGGCCTAGATTGATCTCCTCATCAAAATAGAAGTTTAGAGATCAAGATAAAAGGTTTTGGTTGGATAGAACTCTGCAAAATTCAAACCTTAATCTACTCCTGAACCAGCTCTGCATAATTTAAGCTCCAGATCCAAATCCGACATCTTAACCTAGTAAGATATAAATATTTTGTATTTCCATTTGAGGTTCTCAGTTAAGATGTTTCATCATACCAAGCTTGATGAAAAGCTTGAGGGAGCTGATAAATTCTGAGCCTGGAAGTATAGGATCTTCCTGGTCATGGAAGAAAATGATTTGGACTCCTAAATCAATGAGGAGGTTCTAGTTCCAGAGGGAGATGAGGCTAAGGCCTTACACAAAAAGAAGTTGGTCATGGCTAAGAGGATTATTGCTGATTCAATCAAGGATCACCTCATACCATAGGTTTCCTCCCTAAAGACACCTAAAGCTATGTTTGATTCCCTGACCAAACTGTTTGAAGGAAAGAACATAAATCGGAAGATGACTTTGAGGAACCGGTTGAAGATTGTGAAGATATAGAATGCAGAGACCATACAGTCATACTTCACAAGGGTCTTCCAGGTCAAAGAACAACTTGAAGCAGTGGATAAAGAAGTGGATAATGTAGAGATTGTAATGACCACCTTGAATGGTCTCCCTAGATCATGGGACTCCTTTATTCAAGGGATCTATGCCAGAAAGAAGCTACTCAAATTTAGCAAACTATGGGAAGAATGCTCTCAAGAAGAAGTTCGGATAGCAGCTCAATAAGAAAAGATGGGAAGTGAAGATCAAGCTCTCACAGTACACTCCAAGAAAAGCAAAAGAAGTTCGCATCACCCCAGAGGTAAGCACTTCCATAAAAGTAACACTATAAAGGATTTGTCTAGAATCAGATGTTATACATGTGATGAAGTAGGACACTATGCTAGAGAATGTCCTAGAAACAAAAATTTCTTTCACAAGAAGAAGGGAAACAAGAGAAAACATCATTCTCATGCTGCAGAGGATGATGAACCTTCCACAAAGAGAATTAGACAAGAAAGTGATGATTCTTCAAGTGATGAAGAATATGTCTTGATTTCTGCTCTCACGGGAAACATCACACATGGAAGCAATGATTGGATTATAGACAGTGGGGCTTCCAAAAATATGACAGGATTCAAAGAATTTGTGAAACTATTAGAACATGAATCACCCCACAAGGTGAAACTTGAAGATGACTACCAGTATCTAATAAAAGATAGTGGGGAATCCTCCTATAAGCTAGACTCGAGAAAGTATATGATGATGAAGGATGTATTATTTGTACTAGGACTAAAGAAGAACCTCCTCTCCATATCTGCATTGGATGCAAAAAGCATGAGGGTTGCATTTGTGGATGGCCAAGTTCTCATGTGGCCAAAGGGAAAGATTATTGATGATGCAATAGTAATTGGGGAACAAGAGGGAGGTCTATACAAATTGAAGGGCCATCTAGAACAAGCCTTGATCCATGACACAGTAGAGCCAAATGAACTTTGGCATAGAAGGATTGCACATGTGCACTACAGATCACTACCTCTTGCAAGCAAAGTTGTTGAAGGACTTCCAGAAATCCAGTCAAAACATGACGGTGTCTGCAAAGGATGTGTGAAAGGAAAGAACACAAAGAAGACATTTCCAAGTAGTGAGAGCAAGGTAAAGGAATATTGGAAATCATTCACTCTGATGTATGGGGTCCTATGTCATCCAGTTCATTAAGTGGGTATTTATACTATGTTTCTTTTATTGATGTTTTTTCTAGGAAGACATGGATATACTTCTTGAAGAACACAGATGAAGTATTCAGCAAGTTCAAGGAATTCAAAGCCTTGATTGATAACCATACAAAAAAGAAGATCAAAACCTTTCGATCAGATAATGGTGGAGAATTCACATCAAATGAATTCAAAGCATTATGCAAAGATTCAGGGATTAAGAGGGATTTAACTACTCCATATAATCCACAACAGAATGGGGTTGCTGAAAGGAAGAATAGAATGATTATGGAAGCCACAAGGGCCATGCTTCATGATCAAGGTCTTCCCATGCATCTATGGGTAGAAGCTGCCAGAACTGTGGTATATGTACAGAACCCTACTCCATACAAAGTACTTGAGAACAAGACCCATGAAGAAGTCTTCTCCGGCAAGAAACCAGAAGTCGGCCATCTCAGAATATTCGGCTATCCGGTATACATACACATTTCGAAAGAAAAGAGGACAAAGCTAGATCCTTCAGGAAGGAAGGGTATATTTGTGGGATACTCTGAAATCTTGAGGGATTACAGAATATACTTCCCAGGATTCAATAAGATCGACATCAGCAGGGACACAACATTTGACGAAGATTCAGCTTACAACAAATCCAGAAAGAGACCTGCTGAAGAACCTAAAGAAACAAAAGCACCCAGAATTCATGACACAACCATGAATAAAGAAATTCAAGAAGAACAACAAGAATTAGAAGAACCTCAAGAACCTGTAGATCCACCTTAGGAGAAGAATCCTCACAAGAGGAAACCTGCTTGGGTACGAGAAGTTATCCAAGGTGCAGAAAGATATGGGGCTCCAGAAGAAAACCAAAGAGAAAGAAGAAGGACCAGGTCCTACTCCGTGTATGTAGCCTTATTATGTGACTTCATCGATAAAGAACCTTCCAACTATGAAGAAGCAGAAGAAAGGAAATAATGGAAGGATGCTATGATCGAAGATTATCAATCGATCATGAAGAATGATGTCTGGGATGTTGTTCCGAGACCAGAGGGGAAGTATGTTGTAACTTCCAAATGGATCTACAAGATCAAGCATGCTGCAGATGGCAGCATAGAAAAATATAAAGCAAAATTTATGGCTCGTGGCTTCTCCTAGAAAGAAGGAATAGATTATGAAGAAACTTTTGCACCTGTAGCCAGATACACTTCCATTAGATCAATACTTTCTTTGGCTGCAGTGATGAAATGGAAGATACACCAAATGGATGTCTAGATTGCTTTCTTGAATGGTGTAGTGGAAGAGGAAGTGTATGTGGAGCAGCCACTCGGTTTTGAGACACATGACAGGGAGTATCATGTGTGTAAATTGAAGAAAGCCCTGTACGGTTTGAAACAGGCACCCAGGACAAGGTATGGCAGAATTGATAGCTTTCTATCCAGTTTGGGCTTTACCAAGAGTAAAGCAGATTCCAACCTTTACTACAAGGTTGAAGATGGTAACCCAGTGATACTCCTGTTGTATGTAGATGATATGTTTGTAACAAGTATGGATGGGTTAATTGTTGATACAAAGAGGAATCTTGCTGCCAAGTTTGAAATGAAAGACTTGGGTATGATGCACTATTTTCTAGGCATGGAGGTGTGGCAGAATGTGGTTGGAATATTCCTCAAACAAGGGATTTATGCAGTAGAGATACTGAAGAGATTCGGGATGATGGACTGCAAGGCCATGACCACACCTATGGAATCGAACCTGAAGCTATTGAGCGATGCTTCATCAGAATCGGTTGATGATACAATGTATCATCAAATGATTGGGTCCTTGATGTACCTGACGAATACGAGACCAGATATTTGCCTTGCTATGAACACCTTGAGCCAGTTCTTGATAGATCCGAGACATGTTCACTTGATTTCTGAAAATCATATTCTGAGGTACCTCAGGGGTACAGATGATTATGGGCTCAAGTATGAGGCGAATCAGAAGATTAACCTGGAGGGTTATGTTGATTCAGATTGGGCAAGAAGTACCATCGATAGGAAGAGAACTTTAGGGTGTTGCTTTTGTAATGTCCCAAATTTGACATTGGGTCAAAATGGCCAAATCACATTTTCCATATTCATGAAAGTTGTCAAATGGATGCTAAAAGTCAAATAATTGTCAAGGAGGAAAATCACTAGTTTCCTAGGTTGGGGGTGGAAGCTTTGAGATTTTGAATAAGGGGGATAATAAATGATGTTTAGACATTATAAGGGGATAAATATTTAATAATTGATCTTATTAAATAAATACAAGAGAAAATGGAACTGGTAATAGATCATGAAGACACATGGAGACTATGGGGCCCACACTAGCTAGAATTCCTATGTTAAATGGTATCTTTCTCTTGCAAATTTGAATATATGGGAAGTCTAATGTTCTTGCATGGATTATAATGTTACTATAATTTTCCATATACGTCATAGGTCGAATTTGGGATGAATTGTAACTTACATGGGAGAGGAAGAGCCAAATGGGAGTTTCATGGACACTTGGCTAGATTCCCCTTACATTTATGACAGCTATGACACCAATGATGAATATTCTATGACAGTTATGACCCAAGTCAGATATGAAGGCTGAAATATTAACATACTAACAATTCAGGCCTGAATAGAGAATCTTGGAGGTCGAAATTGGGAGTTGGAGAAGTCCAAGAGGCTCCTACTCAAATTTGGGAGAAGAGGGAAGGTGAAGAGAGAGGCCACATGGCATAGAATGGGAAGCCACACCAATTCAACTTGGATTTGGTTTATGGATGGATTTGGAACCTTAGAATACCAATAATGTTTATAAAATACAGGGATCATCCATGAGAAGAAGTTTTTTTCTCATTTGTGAAATTGTCATTTGTGAATTGTCATTTGTGAATTGTCATTTGTGAAATTGTCATTTGTGAATTGTGAGAACTAGTGGATGACTAGTTTTCTTGCTTAAGCCAATTTCGAGGGTGAAAGATTCCCATCCTAGTTGGTGTTTGGAAAGGCCACTCGGGTATTTCATGGATATTTAATGGAGTCTTATTTTCAAGTGTAATCTATAGGAAAGAATGTGGATTCTTCTATTGCAGCACTCTCTCTCAACTATTTCCAGTTTTCACACCATATTAATGCCAATGGAGGGATTGCGCTTTGGGTGAGCGATTGATCTCTTTGGGGAAGATTATAATGCTAATTATATTATGTTATAATGTATATTCTATGTATTTCATGTTTATAATACTCTCAGGTCTAAATACCCAAAATAATTCATGTAAAAATGTTGAACAATGAAGAAATAGTGTCATTTCCCCACTATCTTGTTGTGAACCATTGTAATGCTGATGATTTCGAATTGGGAGAGAATTTAATTATCAATTTATGATTGGAATCAGTTAAATATTCTATTTTATTCATTCTCAGAAATTTTCAAGTCGAAATTCCCAAGAGTTGTATGTCAAAATGACTTTTAATGAGCAAACAATGACCATTTCCACTCCATTTTGATATATGCCATGGTAATGCTTATTATTTCGAATGGAGGAATGTATCTCTGATAAATGTATGATGGATTGACTGTAATTAATGTGTATTTCAATTCTAAGGTTCATTTCTTAAGCATTGGAATCCATTTTACTCATTTTTATTGCAATGGGAGAAGATTTGGTGCATTTTCCCCAAGGGTCGAAATTGTGACTTGGGGGTTGTTTTGGAAAGAGTCATAACAGACTGTATAAACTAAACCATGATGCATATGAGACTTTTAAAAGGAACCTTACAAATACCCAGCCTCTTTTCATAAATTCAAGTGACTTTGGGATCATTTTTAAGCCATTTCTGGCAATTACCCAGGGGGAATTGGAGCCCCAATTTGCTAGTAAAGACTCCTACTTTGAATAGAACATTAAACAAGTTTGCAGAAGTAATTGGGAGGTAAAAAAACATACATGATAATTATATTTAACTGATATTATCATTCATGTACCTTCAGAGAAAATTTGGAAGCATTTGGGTCAATTTGGAGGTCTAGACATCAAAACTAGTCAAGAGCCAAAAAAGTGAAAAAATTGGAAAATTGGGCATTTTAATAAAATTCCAAAAATGGGACATTACAGTGGTATCAAAGCATGGTCTTGGAACCTATTGAAGTTATGGATGGTATATATTAATTGAAGAAATTCATTAAGCCATGTGGTGATGATATGCCCAGGCAGGTTAAGCAAGCATTCAAATTGGCACATAAAACTATTCATTGTGAAGACCTTAATGATTGGTGGAAGTAATTTATAAAAAATAATTCAAATACGAACTCGTTAAGGAATAATAATCAATGCACAAGTAGGGAGGAGACCAAGGAGCTACAAATGTATGTGGGTGATGAAGAATAAAATGCATTACATGAAGAGGATCGAAATTCACTCCCAAATGACTTTGAAAAAGATGAGGAAACATCACATGAGAAGGAAGAAGAGTACCTTGAAACTATTGAATATCATTCTGAAACAAATTCTACTATGGACATGGACCAAAGAGCATCTACAGATGGATTCTTGAACTATGAAGGAGTACCTACTGATGGGTGCTCACACCTCTATGTTGGTGACATAGAGATCAATTTTGAAAGTGTTGCTACAAGAAAAACTTCCATTAAACCTGAAAATGAATACCTTGTAGCAGTTGAAGAAGAAACAAGATCAACTTCCCCATCACCACTTGAGCTTCATGAAGTTGGTCCAAGCAAGAAGGAAGAAGATGAGGATGTTAATTTGCAAGAGCCTCATTTTCTTGAAGGGTCCTTAAATATGAATGAAAAGAATATCCAAGAGGCCTTTAGCATACTCCATGACACTCAAGCATTGGTATCAAATTCTTGTTGGAGAGCTACTTCCTTGGAGGAGCCATCCTTCCTTGAAGACATGGAGAAGATACAAAGAGCAATGTGCAACATCAAAGGTAATTTCATGTCTTTGCTTTTTGATAGAAAAAATTTCATTGAGCTTAGTGAATGTTTGCATGAATCCTACTTGAAGAATAATGAAGTTATTCATAAGCTCACAATTCAAAATGAGCAACTTCTTGAAAAGTTGCAAGACACTTGTTTTTCCTCCTATGTTTCAGATTGTCAAATGGTAGATTGTTTGGAGGATTCTCATGACATGGTGGATCATGAGAAATTTGGAAATTTGAATGTACTTGATGTATTTGAAGATGTTCTTGAAGAGATCCAAACACTTGATGTGGTTGAAGAGGAACTTGAATTGTCTCTTGATGAAGGGTATGCAATTTTTAAAGAAGAACATGATTCCTCTACATTATAACCAATCTATGACAAAGGTTTCACACTCTTGAAGGAACTGCATAATCCTACCCCTGTGGATCCTTCACATTATGACAATTTTGTACTTAATGATCATTTGGGTGAGTTGGTTCTTTCTCCCACATCCTACACTTCTAAATTTTGCAGTAGTCATCCTAATGAAGTATGGGTGAAAGTTTTCTTTTTGATGGTGCCACATGAAGAGCATGGACATTCTATTTATCCTTTTGATGATGTAATTATTAGAGAACCATCTTATTTACATTTGCAGAAGAATCCTTGCTTACATTATGATTATACACATCTACATGGGTGCACCTATGATGTTCACTTGAGTCACTTGGAGACTCATGATTTTCCTTGCTCCTTGACTAGTCTATTTGATGTTGGAGGAACTTCATCACAAACTTGGGTGCAGAGATATGTGATTGAAGAACATTCTTATTGGAATAAAAATCCTCTGTTATTTCATGATGATATACATATTCATGGGTGTATTGATGAGACTTCTTTGATCCACTTGAAGTCTTCATGTTTTCTTTGCTCATTATTTGGTTCAGATTTTGGTGGAGGTTCTTCATTCACTCCTTGGATGAAAGAACACATGGCTGATTATATTGATGCACATTATATATCTTTGGAGCAGAATAGTGGGACATGGGATCCTCACCTATGTCATTTGAGCAGATTTGATTGGTCACTTGAAGCTTGTATGCACTTGGCAAATGGGAGTCTACTCATGGGAGGTATAAGCACTTTCATGATTTATTGGTGAGGTACCTCCTTGATGTACATTCTTATTATGTTTTAATATACTTTGATGATATATATTGTTGGAATATAATCCGTCAGGATTATATTTTGTAAATAAATAAAGGAAAATGAATAGTTATGTAGGAAGCTGAAAAGGCTGGTTGGAAGATGAAACTCAACCAGCATATGTAATGTATAAATAAATGATTTTGCAATGGAATAAATGAATCGGGAGTTATTTTACCTAACAGTGGTATCAGAGCACCACCTTCCATAACTCCTGGATGCATTTCAATCCTGGCATTCTGTCTGCCAGACCTTCGTTCTGCTCTCTACCAAATTTGTTTTAGACTGCCTGCCCATTATCAGTCTACATCCGAGCATTTCTCCTTCCATCCTGCATACATTCATTGTATGCATTACAGTTCTAGATTACGTTGAGGAATGACTGTGTCTTAGGTATGAAATAGTCCATTGAGAAATACGCTATTAATTATTTCCTCGATTTTAGTTTCCTGTATGTTTGAATTAGTGAGGCTATATACCTAACCCTAACTTTACATCAACGCTTCATTTTATTGTTTGAGAGTGCTTCCCATCGGTTGCAACTCATATTTATCACAGCCCCATCATGCTTCCATTCCATTACCTGCTGAGATATTCTCCACCCATAGCCTATTTTTCATAGAAGCCATGCGTTTTCTATTCAAATTTGAGTAGAATCCACATGCTATGAGCTGCGATTTCATGAGGGAGTTTTGGGATTGCTATGGAAGGTGGAGTAATGCAACCAGTTAAGAAGAGATCTCAGTAATCACAACTGAGAGTTTGTTGGAGACTGAAGTCATATTTCATACAGAAGATTAATGGCTGCTACTACGACCGCTTTGAACGTGAGTGACTGAAGATTGATGGTGAATATTCACGATGTTTCTCAAGTGCGTGGAGGTAAAATATTGGTGTTGTATTTACTTATAACCGTTGGAAGTGCATAAAACCTAATTTATTCCCTAATTCCTGTGCGTGGAGTTTTCTGGGAAAGTCCACAAATATGTTCATATGTATGACTGGTGTGGCTGTTGGGACGAGCTCGAGCATGTTGTATCGGTTATGTTGCTTATATTTAATGTGTTGAAGAGGCCCGTGATTACTGTATTGTAGCACTGAGTTTGAATGCACGTGTATGGAATTGTTATGTTTTCTCCTTTCGATTTGTAGCTATGCTTTGAGCATGAATTTGTGACCATCGCATGAGAAGCTTGTTGGTTGACTGAAGTTGAGACATGACCTTTATCAAATCACATGGCTGTAATATTTATTTTGAATATTTTTGCATTGTTCCGACTACGTTGATGTGACGACCGAGTTGAAGAAATAAGACTGATGCGTTGCAGAATAGGAGCTGATAACTGAGGTGTTGAGGCTTTGCTGCAAGTTATCTTGTCTTGTCATTGTTGGGGTCTCACTGCTGCGATCTCAAGAGCTCCAGACCATTGTTGCGACTGTGTTGATGTGTTGACTACTTGATTAGTGTAAAAGTGTTGATATCTCATTTGTGTGAGTGCTACTACAAGTCTGTTACAAGAGACTTTGTTGTTGTATTATTGTGAAGATTTTAAATGTAATGTTTATATAATAACACTCTAGAACAAATGATATAGATCTATTGAATTATTTTGATAAGCTGTAAAATTATTTGTATGACAATAGCAGAGACATTGACATTGTTGTAAAGCTTGAGGAAGGTGGCAGAGACTTAGACCTGCACCTTTACTCTTTCTTCTTTTTCTCCTATTGTTGTAGTTGCAAGATTCATCATAGAAGATGCAATCTATAGCATCTGTAGTTGGTGCCACTCTCACTACCAAAGACACTTATCTAGAATGGTGGAGGAAGATCAAATCTGCCTTCATCTACAATGACCTTTGGGATGGTATTTGCGAAGGCACCACAATAGAGACAGAAGCTGGAAAGCCCATAACCAGAGACCCAAGACCTCCAGAATCCGAGAAAGAGAAGGCCATTTGGAAAACAAAAGACAAGAAATCTTTAGCGGTAATCACTGCCACAGTCAGTGAAGAGGTGAGCCATCACATATTTCCTGCAAAATCATGTTTTGAAGCACTAAAAACGTTAAAAGCTCTGTAATTCACACTCCGAAATGGAATTTATTCAACTAATGCTAAAACTATTCAGTTTAGAAGTAAAAGACAATGATCCCATGTTAGTTGCCTCTGAAATCAAAGCTATCATGCACAAGATTCAAGCCTCTGGTATGAAACCAGATCTTCCCCTTGCAGCATTTGTAAAATCTTTGTATCCTTCTCACTCCAACTATCTTGAGTTGTTGCAAGCAAGTGACAAGTTCAAATCACTGACATTTGACACCCTGGTAGAGAAGATAGCTGACAGAGAGAAAGCTTTTAGTAAGAAGACAACCGAGCATTCTAGAAAATCACTTTGCTTTGCTCAAAAAGCAAAGAACCACACCAAAGACCAATCCAAAGATCATCCCAAAGGAGAAAGCAGGAAGAGAGGTGGAGGAAGAAGAAACTTCAGAGGTAGAGGAGGCAGAAACAACTCCAACAAAAGATCAGATTTGAAGTGCAAGCGCTGTGGAAAGATTGGACACACAGCAAATCAGTGTTGGGCTTCGTGGGACTCCATGAAAGACATATATAACCAGAAGAAAGATGACAATAAGAACCAAGATGCTAGTAAATATTCAGATTCTGCTCATTGTATTGTTGCACATTGTAATCTTGGTATTAATGACATGACTTCACTTTCATCTTACACATATTGTTGGCTACTTGATACTGGTGCAACATCACACATGAATTTTAGAAAAGACTGTTTTGAAGAACTTAATGAAACAATAAATGGCATAGTTTACTTTGTAGATAAGTCAAGTTTTAAACCAAAGGGAATGGGCACCATTCGGCTGAAGATGCCTGGATTCCCTGATTTCTTGTTGAAGAATGTTCTTTATCTTCCATAGTTGCAGAGAAGCCT
>LPNX010671433.1:290601-358900 GCA_001517045.1 Pseudotsuga menziesii
TACTTGAAGGTGGATGACTTCAAACTTATTGGGTACTCAGACTCAGATTTTGATGGCGATAAGGAGACAGGAGTATCAACTTCTGGATACACTATGAGTCTTGGATCAGTAGCTGTCTCATGGAGATCACGCAAATAGTCAGTTCTGGCAGATTCAACAACAAAAGCAGAATATGTGGCTGCAGCTGAAGCAACGCAAGAAATAGTATGGCTCGGGATGTTACTTGAAGATTTGCAAGAAAAACAAGAGAACTCCACTCCATTATTGATTGACAATAATTCTGCAATCAAGCTGGCTAAGAATCCTAGATTCCATGATCGAACCAAACACATCAACACAAAGTATCATTTGATTCGACATCATGTCGAGGCCAAGATAGTCCATCTTCGACATTGTTCCACAAATGATCAAGTTGCAGACATCTTCACCAAAGCGCTTGGATGAGAAAAGTTTGAAAGACTCGGAAACATGCTCGGACTTACTAACACCCCTTCGGATTAAGGGGGGGATTGTTGGAATATAATCCGTCGAGATTATATTTTGTAAATAAATAAAGGAAAATGAATAGTTATGTAGGAAGCTGAAAAGGCTGGTCAGAAGATGAAACTCAACCATCATATGTAATGTATAAATAAATGATTTTTCAATGGAATAAATGAATCTTGTATGCACTCATGATGTTTGGAAGAATGCATACAAGAAAATGGGATCCAATAATTCTCTTTTCAAATGGTATGGGTTGGAGAGCACTCTTAATTATTGGAGTGCAATGCAAGCAATGGGACCCTGGTATAGTTTTTAGTCCAATTGATTTCAAATTCTTTGGGAAACAAGCAGTATGGGAGATGGATTCCCCAATTAATAAGGTGATGTTAATCAGAGTAGTGCAGCAGCAAACATGGTGGTTCCTCTCTGAAATATTCATGGAATCTCAAAGACTCAAAGTGGGAAGCTTAGTGCCAACTTCAAAGAATCATATAGAAAGCAGGTTCTTCAACAACCATGTTTGAGATTGCTTGAGGACAAGCAATATTGGGAAGGGAGGATTTGTAATGTCCCAAATTTGGCATTGGGTCACAATGGCCAAATCACATTTTCCATATTCATGAAATTTGTCAAATGGATGCTAAAAGTCAAATAATTTCCAAGGAGGAAAATCACTAGTTTCCTAGGTTGGGGGTGGAAGGTTTGAGATTTGGAATAAGGGGGATAATAAATGATGTTTATAAATTATAAGGGGATAAATATTTAATAATTTATCTTATTAAATAAATACAAGAGAAAATGGAAGTGGCAATAGAGCATGAAGACACATGGAGACTATGGGGCCCACACTAGCTAGAATTCCTATGTTAAATGGTATCTTTCTCTTGCAAATTTGAATATATGGGAATTCTAACGTTCTTGTATGGATTATAATGTTAATATACTTGTCCATATACTTCATAGGTATAATTTGGGATGAATTGTAAATTACATGGGAGAGGAAGAGCCAAATGGGAGTTTCATGGACACTTGGGTAGATTCCCCTTACATTTATGACAGCTATGACACCAATGATGGAGATTCTATGACAGTTATGACCCAAGTCAGATATGAAGGCTGAAATACTAACATAATGACATGTAAGTCCTAAATAGAGAATCTTGGAGGTAGAAATTGGGAGTTGTAGAAGGCCAAGAGGCTCCTACTCAAATTTGGGAGAAGAGGGAAGGTGAAGAGAGAGGCCACATGGCATAGCATGAGCAGCCATGCCAATTCGAATTGGATTTGGTTTATTGATGGATTTGGAACCTTATAATACCAATAATGTTTATAAAATACAAGAATCAGTCATGATAATAAGTTTTTTGCTCATTTGTGAATTGTGAGAGCCAGTGGATGACTAGTTTTCTTGCTTAAGCCAATTTCGAGGGTGAAAGATTCCCATCCTAGTTCGTGTTTGAAGAGGCAACTCAAGTATTTCATGGAGATTTAATGGATTCTTATTTGTAGGTGTAAGCTATAGGAAATAATGTGGATTCTTATATTGCAGCACTCTCTCTCAACTATTTCCAGCTTTCACACCATATTCATGCCAATGGAGGGATTGCGCTTTGGGTGAGCTATTGATCTCTTTGGCGAAGATTATAATGCTCATTATATTATGTTATGATGTATAGGATATGTATTTCATGTTTATAATACTTTCATGTCGAAATACCCAAAATAATTCATGTAAAAATGTTGAATAATGAAGAAATAGTGTCATTTCCCCACTATCTTGTTGTGAACCATTGTAATGCCGATGATTTCAAATTGGGAGAGCCTTTAATTGTCAATTTATGATTGGAATCAGTTAAATATTATATGTTATTCATTATCAGAAAATTTCAAGTCTAAATTCCCAAGAGTTGTATGTCAAAATGACTTTTAATGAGCAAACAATGACCATTTCCACTCTATTTTGATATATGCCATGGTAATGCTTATTATTTCGAATGGAGGAATGTATATATAATAAATGTATGATTTATGGACTGTAATTAATGTTTATTTCAAGTCTCATGTTCATTACTTAAGCATTGAAATCCATTTTACTCATTTTTATTGCATTGGGAGAAGATTTGGTGCATTTTCCCCAAGGGTCAAAATTGTGACTTGGGGGTTGTTTTGGAAAGAGTCATAACAGACTGTATAAACTGAACCATGATGCATATGAGAATTTTAAAAGGTACCTTACACATACCCAGCCTCTTTTCAGAAATTCAAGTGACTTTGGGATCATTTGTGAAGCCATTTCTGACAATTACCCAGGGGGAATTGGAGCCCCAATTTGCTAGTAAAGACTCCTACTTTGAACAGAACATTAAACAAGTTTGCAGAAGTAATTGGGAGGTAAAAAAATATACATGAGCATGATATTTAATTTATATAATCAGTCATGTACCTTCAGATAAAATTTGGAAGCATTTGGGTCAATTTGGAGGTCTAGACATCAAAACTAGTTAAGAGCCAAAAAAGTGAAAAAATGGAAAATTGGGCATTTTAATAAAATCCCAAAAAGGGGACATTACAGCTTCAGTATGGGATTAGGTGTGATATCTTGGTTTAGCAGGAAACACTCTTGCATGGCATTGAGTACAACTGAAGAAGAATATGTCGCAGCTTGTTTAGCTAGTTGCGAGGCAGTATGGTTGAGGAAGCTACTGTCTGATTTATTTGATCTCCAACTGGATGCTACTTGTATATATTAGGAAAACCAGAGTTGTGTGAAGTTGTCGAAGAACACGATGTTCCATGACAATTCAAAGCATATCGAGATCAAGTATCACTAAATCAGGGATATGGTGCAGAGAGGAGCAGTGAAGCTCTAGTATGTTGCGATAGACGAACAAATAGCTGATGTGTTGATGAATCCATTGGCCAAAGTGAAGTTTGAGTACTTCAGGGAGAAGTTTGGTGTTCTCCAAATCGAGGTTTCCCCCAAGGGGAAGTGATGAGTCTGTGAGCCATTCTGACATGGTGATAGGATTGGTTCCTTCCATGGTCAAATGTAAGGGCTGATCCATTCTATCATGGTGAGAGGATTGGTTCCTTCCATGTCAAATAGGAGTGCTGAGCCATTCTGATGTGACTGTAGTATTGGTTCCTACATGATCAGATATAAGTGTTGAATTACATTTTCTATGAGAATGGAGGTACCTAGTCAGTTACCAGGAATCCTCAGCCTGGGGCCGAGGTCCATTATGATGTGACTGTAGGATTGGTTCCCACATGATCAGATGTAAGTGTAGTGCCTTTCCATTGATGATAATAGGTGTGTCCTATCATGTTGGCGGATGTGAGTGCCAAGCCTTTCCACAAATAATAGTAGTTGTGTCCTATCATGCTGGTGGATGTGAGTGCTGAGCCTTTTCACAAATGATAGTAGTTGTGTCCTATCATGCTGGTGATTGTAAGTGCCATGCCTTTCCATAGATGATAGTAGTTGTGTCCTATCATGCTGGTGGATGTGAGTGCCATTCCTTTTCATAGATGGTAGTAGGTGTGTCCTACCATGCTGGTGATTGTAAGTGTTGTTCCTTTCCACAGATGGTAGTAGGTGTGTCCTACCATGATGGTGGATGTGAGTGTCGTGCCTTTTCATAGATGATAGTAGTTGTGTCCTATCATGCTGGTGAATGTAAGTGTTGTGCCTTTCTGACATGGTGTTGGATGTGTTCCTCTCATGATCAGATGTGAGTGTTGGCCATTCTGACTTAGGGTCAAATATAAGCGCTGAAGAAGACCTACATGGAGGCTAGGCCTACAACCAGCATGAAAAAGGGTTGGCTCTGTAGAACTTCCTGTGACGAGAAGAATCATGAGATAGCACCTATGATGAGATCCAATGATGATGATCCAGTAGTGATGATCTAGATCGAGTGATGATCCAGTTCCAGTGATGATGATATAGATCCAATGATGATCCAGATCCAATGATGATCCAGATCCAAGATGAAGATGACTTGAAGATGAATATGATGAGATGATCCAGTTGATACAGAGAAGAAGACCAGTGCTGACAAATTGTGTCGAGAGAATACCTTCCTAGTTAACAGGGAGTGTTAATGTATTTGTAACTTCAGAATGTATTCATCCGTATATCTTATGTATTGTACCCCAATGTTTATTCCGGGAAGTGTCTGTAATTTATTTGATTCATTTCATGCCCCAATGTTCCTATTGGGAGATTTAATAATGTAAACAATTCATGTCAAGTCATTGTGGGTAACCCTCCTATTGATCAAGGGTTAAAGTCCCCGCAATTGCGGGGCCCTAGGGTTATTAGACTCTCCTAGAGAAGTCAGCCCTAGTGAGTTATTGTCAAGTCAAGAATTAGTACAAATAGAGAGTGAGCCTCTCTATTTATCATACACTCACTCACACTCAGTTGTAGCGCATAGCTAAGGGAGAAGAAGTTGCGAGGGGTAGAAAGAAAGAGACTACTGCTGTCGGGAGATCATCTTACTATTTTGGGGTTTTACTTTTGGTGTTGATTCTATCTCTGAGGAAGTTGTGGGGTTTTCTCCATTTATGGTTTCCCTGAGGAAGAACATTTTGTTCATTGTCTCTTGTGTTTGATTGTTGTGTGTGTTATTCTCTCAATTAAAGATCCTAATATAATGCTATATTGAATGATAAAAATATAACAGTCGATCTTCACCGTATCTTCATCATGGTCGTCGGATCATGTAGCTCCTACTACTTTTCTCTGAACCCAACCATCCTTATCGGGTGTGGACCTTGCATCGGCAGAATCCTTATTGGTCATTGATATGAAATCGAGATAGATCCAGGTCATTTAAAGCCATGGAGCTCAATGAATTCCATTGATCCAAAGTTAATTTATCCTCATGCATGTTGCAGGGGCGAATTTCACATCTATCATTGATCATGAGGGGGGGTAAATATGAACTGTTTAATCTTGCGGCCCCTGCCATATTCCACTGATTCTAAAAGTTGATCACAACACATAAGTTGGATCGGTGGAATCCATCTCTGTCATAGATCTGAGGTCAGAGTAATCCGAGGCGTTAAAACATGCCAACCTTTAAGCCATTCTGCGGATTGAAAAATTTAGTTTTTCACGTGCATTTTAGATCAGCGGAATTAACCTTCACCGCTGATCTTACCCCATATTCAATCCTATCCATTAAAAACGTGTGGGCCTTTAAGTGATTCTGTTGAGACGAAAATCACTTTCTATGTGCAAGTTCTATCAACGGAATTTGAGACGACCATTGATTTGTCTCTCTTTCTCCATCCAACGGTCGATCTTATGTGTTGTTTAACACCATTATGCAATCACCCAAATTATTTATACTAAGAATTTTTCCTTTGCGGAATTGTTCATGACTGTTGATCCTGATTGCGGTGGATCTGCACCCTTCATTTTCACCACTAGATAATTATGAGCGGATTTTCATTTTGAACCCAAATGCAAGGTTATAACTCCAGGATTTTCTATGTTTGTTCATGCCACACCATGGAAAAATCCATTTTGACATTCAGTATTAGGATAATACTCCTTAAGAAACCTTCAACCCTCCTATGCATACCTCCAGGTCATAAGACATGAAATTTTTTTGCATATACCCCCCTCATTTTTCACTGGTCTAGACCTTTGCAGGGGGGATTAGTGCAGATGCCTACGTAGAAATATTCAACATTTAGCAAAGGTGATAACACATGGGAAGTTTGATCACATGTGGGTAGGTCCTTATATCATTGAAGCATACAGAGATGAGAATGCATTCATTCTACGACATCAAGATGGGTCTCAGCTGAAAGGAGGTCCAACCAATGGAAGATTTCTCAAACATTACATGTCCTTAGGGAGGAGGTAATTTTTGTATCATAGTTGTATATATTTCTTTACTTTTCAAACAGTACAAATGGTGAACCAAAGGATTTGATGCCCAAAGATAAGGCCCTAATATCTAGAGGTGTAGCCACATTTCTATTTTTCTTTATTTTTACTTACAAAAAAAAATAAAAATTGAGGTCCGAAATGTTGGGAACATCCCAATGGATTTGGCACCTAGTCTACAGGTTTCTTTGCTACCTCGCAAGGAGGATAGCATCCCTAGTTGGAGCCAGTTGTTAGCACTTTTTTTGGGCTAAGTGTTTGGCAAAGGATTAGATCAGCGAAAGAAAGAATAAGGCCTAAAAATTTTCATATCATAAGACTTTAAAGGATGTTAATAAGGTTCTGCAGGGAATGGACAGCCTGGATGTGCAGCAGAGAAGATAAAAGGCCATAAATAATTTCTGCCATGGAAAAAATTGGGAGCGGAAAGGCAAAAAAAGAAAGTTTCGGCTATGAAAAGTGATAAACCTGACTTCCTCTTTCCACAGTCCAAGATATACGGTCGAGAGAGTTTCTGCCATAGATCAATGGTCTAACAAAGGGGCAGAAGTAGAAAAGTCAAAACATTTGGTTATGAAAGTTGGAATATCGACTTCCACTTTTTGCAATCCAAGATCCAACGGCTCAGAGTGCTTCCTCCAAAGATCAGCGGCTCAGAAAAGAAACAGAAGGGTGAAACCAAAAAGGGCCAAAATTTGGTCATAAAAGTTGGTATTTCTACCTTTCACTTTCCGCTCTTTGAAAGAGGAAAACATAAGAATTTGGTCGTAAAGGTTAAAACTTCCGCCTTCCACGATCTGCGAGATCGACGATCCGGAAATATCCTGCACATATCAATGGTGTGTGTTATAACTAGATCTTGTTCTTAGTTTATCTGTTCTTTTTGTCCTAATTTTCAACTGTTGGTTTAAAATGATTTTACATTTTATGTTGATTTTAAGAACTTTTGACAATCACTAATTTTTGTTGGATTTAATGCTTTTAATAGTTGAATTATTTCATTAATTTAGTTTTAAGGTTTGTCTTTTGGCCTTATTAGTTAATATGTATATCTTTAAGCTTTCAAAAACTTATAATAAAAGTTTATTCCAAGTTTTATTTATAAGCTAACCCTCATTTTTGAGTCCTTTGTCAAATATTTTCATGAGGAGATTCCTGTAGCAACTTTGTTTTTCCTGTCTTTGTCATTATCATTGGGAGAATATTATGAGGTGATGGAAATGAATTATGAAAAACCAAAAGAGGTTTTTTTCCAAAATAGAATCATTCATAAAAACCTCTCTCATTTTTTCAACAGCTATTATCTTTTGAGATATTTGAACTCATCTTTGTGGCCTATTTTTAGGGTTTGAATTATTTAATAATTTCCTGTTTTAGTCACAAATTTCCAGCACGTATTCTGATCAATTGAAGGGGAATTTTTAAAAACCAAGATATTTTTTTGTTCACAACAGACTCATTTAAAAAAACTTCTCTTATTTTTTGCACAGGTGTCCCTAATCGAGAGATATGAAGGCGTCGTTGAGACCCAAATTTTCATAAATTTGCCAAATTTCCCCGAATCTGATTTGTTATTTTTGGGTTAATTGTCTTTAAATATTTTGAGTTATCATGTAACTAATTGATGTAACTGTTTCAAATTTTGACCTAGAAGGTATTTATGGAGCTACTTTACCTTTGTAATGATAAAAGGAAGACAAACATATAGTATTGTGGTTGGATTTTTCACTCAAGGAGAGGCTTTTGGAGCTTTGATTTCTCAAGCTAGCATTTATAACTCTTATGTAAGTGGATGACTGTTATTGATTATATATAAAATGATAAGATCTTTTACATGTCATGATTTTTCATTTCTGATCTGGTTGATTGCTCAATCTACAATTTCATTTCCTGTTTAAAGTTTTATTCATGTAAATTCCTGTAGCCTGTGGGTGGAATTAGTATTTCATGTGTAATGTTTATGGCTTATTAGGATGTGTTTGATCCCCAGTTTATCCAACTTGCATGATTCAGTTCTGTATTAGCTTGTGGATGTTTATTTCTTCCTTGCTGATGAAGTTTTTAAAACTAAAACCATAAACCAAAACCCTAAAAACCAAATTTATTCTATTTCACTTTTAGATTGTGTTAGCTTGTTCTTATGGTAGTCTAGGAACAATTTCTAGCACTAACATATTTGGTGCCACTGTCGGGGACGAAGCTAAAGTATATCTTCTCTGGGATATCATTATTCATTTGATTTTGAGAGGTGAACAAAGTCAAAAAATCTTTTAGACTACAATTTTTCACTGGCGATTCCACGATTAAAGATTCCACTGCAAGGAGAATTTTGTTGATAGAAAAATAAAGAAGCCAAATGGAAAGACTAGGTATTAGCTTGTTACTTTCCTACATGACTTTTTGTTCTTATTCATCAGTTCTTTCCTGTCTTTCCCATTGCATGTCAAAAGAATTATTTTTTGTTTTTTCTATTCCGATGATCATAAACCTTCAGGTACATATCCCTCTTTGGAAGAAGAAAGTCTGCATTCTTCTTGTTTTATTGATGTTGATCCTATTCCTTCATTTGAAATACATGTGCAACATGATATAAATATACCCATATCTCTTGAGCCTAATTATTATGGTCATCTTGTAGAGAATAAAGCTGATCTATTACCTTCTACCATCACTGCTGAAACTTGTGAACAACTTGTTGAACCTCATTTTCAACTCACAGATTTTCAGTCTAGACTCAGATAGAAGATGTTTAAACCTCTTAGGATGCCATCTCTCTTACATCCTTACCCTTCCTACTTTGTTGAATATTTTCCCCATTTTACTGGAAATTCCATATTACAGCAGAGAAGCATTTAGGATCTTTTCATAATTTCATTGATAATTTTGAAATCATGCATGAGGATGTTGTCATGAGGTCATTTTCGAAATCCTTTGTTGGAGATGCTAGGTTTTGGTTCCAAAATTTAAAATCTGATTCAATTCGATCGTGGGAAGAGTTACACGATGCCGTTTTGAAGTATTGGGGTAAGATTAAATCTTATGATCAATTTCTTTCCGAATTTTATAGTTTGAAAAGGGAGAATGATTAGCCAATTACTTTTTTTAATTGGAGGTTTCAAATTTTTTATATGAGTATGCCTACGGATATCAGACCTTCGGAAAAACTTGTTATGGTATATTATGTTATGGCTCAACATTTAGATCTTGTCTTTTTCCTGTTAGAAAGGAAATCATCATCTTTAAGACAATTGTTTGAGGATGCAAAAGGAGTTGAGGAGAACATCTGAGCTTCCAAAATGCTTCGAGATCAGTCTCATGTTGAAGATATACAAGCTTATGAACAGCAAGAAGAACATAGGTATCATTCAGATTTAAGACAATTTTCTTCATCATTTTCAGATTTTCATATGAACAAGGATATAAATGATGCTTGTGTTGATTCTTCATATCAGTTTACTGACTTTTTCAATGATAATATACTTTCAGTGGATTATAGTAGAAATTTCCTAGTTCCTGCTATGAGATTACCATGTTATGAAGAATAAGTTGTTGCTCTTCAACCTCTTACTATTGATATAAGAAATAAGCTATCATTCTTGACTTATGGTCACTTTCAGAATTTTATTTGTTCAAGTTTTGATCAAGGGTTTTATTTAAAGGTCGAGAACCAGTTTGAAGAGCCCTTGGTTTCCATTTTTGAGCCAAAGTTTAAAAATAACAGCAATGGAGAGGAAGAGAATGCTTCACTTTATTATGAATATAATGACGACATTGAAGTTTTAAATCAGAAATTTCATGATCCCGTGGATTCTTGGATGGAGTTTGTTATCGAGAGAAATTCCTATGGCTTGGGGTACCACAACAGACATCTTGACTCCAGAAATCAATCCTTTCCAATATGTAAGAGAAATCAAATATCTAACACTAAAGGATCAAAACTCGTACCTTATTCCGGACGGTTGAAGTAGATCCTCGTTGAGCTTTCCAACTTCAGCTTGAATTAATGAATCACTTCCTCAACAATAAGTAAACAAGACAAGCATACTATATATATTGGTGTTAGATCTACTCTAGCATATATAATCAACAACGTATAAGCATTTGAAATCATCCATGGATAAAATATTCATTCAAGCATACATTATTGGACAGGAAAAGATATTTCTATTAATATAAAATCAGAGATTACAATGAATACAACCTCTGTCAGCACGTCTGTGAATCGGAGAAACTGAATCCCCCACTTGGGCCTCCACCACCTCAATCCTCCATCTCTCGATAGCAAGATCACAAGCAAAAGGCAAGCTTGGGAAGAACACTAAAGTGCTCCAAGGGACAAAGGGATGCAGACTCAAGCACAAGTTCTGGAAACAATGGACTATAGTTTCTTTGCTCTCAATTCTCTTATGCCTTCAATGTATCCAAAGGGTTTCCTTATATAGCTTTTCAATGGGGTAATGAAAGGTCAAATATGAGTGATCTCAAGGCATATGGAATGCCAGGAGACAAGTGAGTTGGATCCATGTCAAGGAAAACTCCAAAAGGATTTGGATTTTTCTACACATCCTAATGTACGCAGTTTTAGAGGTCAAACCCGCATATATACGCAATAAAGGGTTAAAAAGACGTGTATAGCAATTTTCACATGTTTTTAGGGATGGTCTAGGAAACATCAAAGGACAAAAAATGGTCCAAGGGGTCTAAGGAGTCTGCAGAGGGACAGGAGAAGGCCATACAAGTGTGATTCACCTGGTGTGGTAAAATCTACTATAACAGATGCCCCCTAATGTGTGAGGTCAAAGGGGTCATACAATGGCCGAAACACATTATAAGTCCATCCCAGAAGTGGAGTGATGAAGAATCCCAAATGGAAGACCAGCCACCCAATCAGCATAGTACAATGATACAACTCTGCATATAACTGCAAATACATATAGCAGTCCTGGATACATAAGAGTACAATGACCATGAATAGGCATGATACAAAATATGACATAAGTGGTCATCGCCACGTACAATATACATAGATCAGAATCTCCATGATGAAGATATACAAAGGATCATGATCTCCATAATAGCTAGAAATGTCTGACACACACTAGAATCAAGTCACAAGAGCTGAAATCTCATGAACACTGGCATGATAAAGGAGGTAGCATATAAGAGATGCCACCAATCTAGAAGGTCTTCTACACAAACCGCTATGAGTACAAGTCCTACTATTTGAATAGAGGTGTCGAGGTCAAACATAGTAGTCCTTCATCTGATTACCAGTGATTGATGTATACCATTAACAGACGCAAGATCACCGACCGATAATAATAATGGAAATCAAGGTACTAGAGTGCAAACTAACAAGTGTGAATAGGTGTGTTGAGGTTGAAAACTTCAGAGGATCCATCGATAAGGGGACATTGATGTATTCCCAAAAACTGTCAATGGCAAGAGAACCTGCCACTGATGACTGCAAGTCTCAAGGCACTCAAAAATGACTCTAGATTCCAATCCCAGAATAAATTATATGAAGTCGATGGGATGAAATCTGTTGGAAGGAGGGAATTAAGGCATCCCCCATCATCCAACACGAGGTACTCAGCAAAGCTGTATAATGTGGAAGGACTTGATCATAAGGTGCGTGAACCAGTAACTATACCGGGAATGGCCAACATGCAAACTCAAGATAACTGAGGAATAGCTGACGGAGGTTTCAAATTCCTTTGAACAAGAGCATAATGACGAATGGTGACTGAATAAAGGAAGCATAGACTCAATATACAAAACTGGGACATCTCTACGACACGGGAGGCATCGACAGAGGCTCCATGGGGACTGGAAGCTTAACCAATCGGTGGAGATAAACTCAGATAAACGAGTACAGCTCCTGAATTCAAACTATAAACCCAACCAGTAGATGTGATATACAGTGCTCTGTTCGAAGGCGAAACAACTCAACAGCTGCTAAAGATAACATCTTTCCTTGTCCGGCTTTTTGGTTTTTTAATTTTTTTTTTTGGACTTTTTCAAATATTTAAAAATCTTGAAAAAGAATAAAACTGCTTTATAGTTACAGACTAGGAGGATACAAGTGTCATAATGGGAAAACAAACTAGTTCCAAGCAGTGGAACATACCTATGCTCAATGCAAGGATACATGTGTAGGATAGCGACACTCAGGGGAAAGTCCCCTCCTGGTAAAAATAGGGAATCAAGCTACAAAGGATATATAAAACGGCTCTGCATGGCTAGACATAAGACAAGCTTGGGCAATATGGATGAAACTCAATGTCAGGGAAGTCGGCGTAAGGCTCAATAAGGCAGGAAAAGCTCATGATAATGCAATTACAACTTGACATAAGGGAGTCCTGATGGAAATAGGCCAGCAAAAGATCAAGAGGAGTATGAGGCTCTTGCCAGAATGTCATGGAAATACTATACAATGGACTCCCACACCCTAAGGGAAAAAATGTTGGCATGGGCACTAAATACAAATAAGGTGCTAACTAGGTTACCCATGTAAGGTCAAGCTTTACCATTCACATAATTCCACTTATAAAAAAGCAAGAAGGTTCTGTGACATAATAGAATGGGTTCATACCTAAGGCTATAATGAAATGGTCATAAGGTCATGCAAAATGCAATCGGAGGTGATCCTAACCCATATGCCAATTTAAACATCATACCTGTAACAGGCACGAATGGGTCAAAGCAACGGTCGAAACGACACTCAAAATGGTCTTCTACATCATAAATTAGTCCAAAAACGATACAAAAGGATTAGAAACGGTCCAAACTATAGAAAAGGGGGTAAAAATTTGAAAAAATTTGAAAAATTTCTATAAATAGTAAAAAATTCAAAACATTATATAACATTTGAAATTTTTACCCAATTAAGCTCAGAACTTCAACAGCGAATTCCAAGAGATCTAGTCGGCAGAATCCACTACCGTTTTTTCTAGGTACTTACCCATGCTCTACTCTTTCATTTTGATGCAAATTTTATCAATTTCCATGGTGTATTTAGGACTCTCGGCCCATATTAAATGCGCACCTTGGCCCACGTATAAATCGAGGGTTTTTCCACATATAGGGCTAGATATACGCGGAAAATGCCCTCAAATTCACGTACATATGCAGCTGTTTAGCAAACAGTCACGTATGCAGCCACGCTCAATGATTTATAAGTATTCTAATGGATCAAACTCAAATTTTATGTGTAGGATGGTTCTAGAATGGAGAGAATGTGAGCACAGTGATGTAGAAGGGGCAGTAAGGGTAGATCTAATGGCTCAATAAGCTTTGCGGTCATGTGGGCTCTACAAGTTTTGGTGTCTTGGTGGTATACGGGCCAAACCAAGACTGCTATAGATGCTAGTAGACTACTAGGATCCAGACTCAGAGTTGTTCTAGATAGATGGGATGTCCCTCACCATAGAAGTGGAGGACATATACTTTATTACTGGACTTTCCTGATGGGGAGAAGTGGTGAACCTATGCTCTCGTGGACCCGGAGGTGGCCTAACTATAGATGAGTACATTGCGATGTACTACTACCTGGACACGGAGAATGTGGGGAGTCAGATCCCAACTAACTCCATACAAGTGCTAGGCCTAAAGGCCATTCTACTGACATTGGGTAGGATAGCGGGGCTAGCCTCACTCCACCAGGACTGACGGCCATTGATGTTTTATGCAATGGAGTGCATGAGGCCCACAGTTTATGACTAGAGTACGACATTGTTGAGCAACATGAAACAATAGCTCATCGACCGCAAGATGCGCAGGGTGCAAAACTTCAGTTTCAACAGCATACTGAGCACGTTCTTCTTCGAGTGTGTTCCAGGATTGAACCCTAGAGTAGACGTTCCTCTACACGGGGTTCAAGATCCGGCCCAACAGCGTTGGGCGAATTCGATGCGCAGACTGGGTGGAGGTAGGGTGTCCAACCCCTATCCGCTGATTTCTTTCCATGGTGGTGACAACAGATAGTTGCCATCGATGACTACCCCTATGCGGGGATAGATTTCTAGGGAGACCCAGACATGCCGCTACCACTAGGATCGGCATACGGTGACATTGGTAACGAATCTCGACCCTCATTTTAAAAAATTTCAGTTATTTAATTTTTTTGTGTTTTTTGATTATGTGGAATCAAAAGACATGTTTTTGGGTGATAATACATAGTGACATCTACCATATGCATGCAGATGTGGGACCATGGTGGCCTGAAGGCTTCCCTCGCCATAGACGAAGGGGAAGAGGAGACGACATCACAGGTGTGGATGCAGAGTGGACGCTCCAAATAATTCATACCAACTTCATGAGACTGACACACAGAGTACCCATGGCGCAAGTTGAGGACTTACCTAAGGCCATGCAGCGCTAGGTGGTGGGTGTACCATGAGCATGGGTATGGCTATTTCGACGGCTAGCTAGAGCCGTGGTGACATTCCATGATCACAACCCCCGTCCTCCTCCACAGGCTTAGATACTTGGGAGTGATATATTTTGTACTACCGTGTATTATATTTTGGTGGCTCCAGAACCTTAGTTTTGTATTATGACACTATGTATTACCACATTTTGGATGTTTCTAAAATTTTTTATGATGATCGATTTGTTTATTTACATGTGTAAAAATTTATGTTTGTGATGAGATTATTGTGTATGAAACAAATTCCAATCTAACACATAGTTAGCATATGAGTCAGCAACTTGATTATTAATTCTTGGAACATGTATGTATGTTATATTGTCAAATTGTTGTTCTAACAATATCACGTGTAAGAATCTTCTTAATAATGTCGGATCTCTAACATGGTACAAACCATTAAGCTGTGACACTACTAACTCTGAAACAAGTCGTACCTCAAGAGAGAGAACACCATGTGAAATGACATCCTGTAGAAGCTCAATAATGACACTATACTCAGCAACATTGTTTGAAGAGGGTCGTAAACATACACCTCCTGAAGAAAATACCTGACCCATAGGAGTATAAATCACCCAAGCAGTAGAAGCTGAGTGTTGAGTGTGACGGCTCGCACCATCCGTGAATCCTATGAAGGTGGACGATTCCATTGACATCTGCCAAAAGAAACAAAAACTAATCACAAACTTGATCACCATAAGAAAAATACCTACCTGTGCAAAACTGTACAATAATATACAATAACTAGCCTTGGCTAAAAATCATGCATAGTAATTTTTGAGATAGAGCCCATTTCTAGGCTCTGCCAAGGCTGTTCCCTCATAATCCACTAACTCATAAGTGCCCTTCTCTAACACATGTTTAATGACATAAGGACCATGCCACATGGGGTTAAACTTTCCTACCCCCAAGGGTTCTTTTGGTTGATCCCACAAAAGGACCAAGTTTCCCTCACTGAACCTCCTTGGATGGACAGACTTATCATACTGGACCTTAAAGCGACTCTTATTCACTTCTAGAGCCACCAAGGCATCTCAACACTGCTCATCAAGTTGCTCTAGGTGGGCCAAACGCTCCTCCAACGGGGAAGTGTCTGGTAAGAGCTCTATGGCTAGTTTCAAAGAAGGAATCTCGCACTCAACCGGCAATACCGACTCCACTCCATGTACAAGCTGATATGGAGAAAAACTCGTGGAAGTATTAACAGAGGTTCTATAAGCCCACAAAGTAGGATATAACATAATGTGCCAATTAGTCTTGCTTTGTGCAATGGTTCGTTGGAGAATAGATTTGAGTGATTTGTTCACTGATTCTACCTGTCCATTCACTTGAGGAATGCTCCTGCTTATATCCTAACTTCAATGCCAACTCTTCCATCATACGATTCTGAAAGTGCGAGCCATGGTCGATGAGAAGCTCCTTCAAAATACCAAACCGAGTAATAATCTGGTTGAATACGAAGTGCGCGTCTGTCTCACCATTAAATTTAACTGTAGGCATGGCCTCAGCCCATTTCATGAAATAGTCAACAGCCACTATGATATGATGATGCCCCCCAGCTGAAGCTAGGTTGCAATCCATAAAATCAAGCCCCCACTTAGTGAAGGGACCGACGGTGATGATGGGATGTAACGGGGCAGGTCGCGAGCACATATTCCGTGCAAACACCTGGCAAGGGTGGCACTTCTTGACCGCATCTACACAATCTTTAAAGATCGACGACTAGAAATAACCCGCTCTCAAGATTTTTTGGGCTGTAGAAAGCCCGGATAAATGACCACCACACGCCCCTCCATGGCAATCATTCAGCACAAGCTCAGCCTCCTCATGAGTTAGACAACGATGTAAAATGGAATCTACCCCACAGCGGTACAAGGCATTATCCACCATGAGGTAATTCTTGGATACGTGACGTAATCGTCGTCATTCATCTCGTGAGAGGTGAGTGGGGGAACTTCAATGTTTGTAAATATATAATAATAGACCCATACCATGGGTCCAAAGTTGAGATTAAGAAGATGTGCTCATCAATAAACATATCTTCACAAACCATCTCCCTGACTTCGCTTGGAAAATCCGATATAAGCTCTGCAAAAATTAACAATTTCTTTGATTTTTCCGAAACAAACTCGAGGTTGAATTCTTGCAAGATGACAATCCATTTATTATACTTTCCCCCAATCATCTTTTGAGTGAGGACGAATTGAAACGGATTGACATGGGCTACAACCAAGGTCTGGCAAAGGAGAATATAATGTCTCAACCGTTGAACTGCATGTACGGTAGCTAAGGCAAGCTTCTCAACATGGGAATAACGGATCTCCGCATTAATAAGATTCTGGATCAGATAGTATATGACATTCTCTTGGAGCTCCTCATCCTCTTGAACCAAAACCATACCAATCGTCTCCATGGACGTGGACACATTAAGTAGAAAATCACAGCTATAGTATGGGGGACTAATCACCATGGTCGATGCTAGGGCTCGCTTAAGCGCATCAAAGGACTCCTGGGCTCGCTCATCCCAACAAAAGGTGGTGTCCTTTTTCAATAGACGCATAAATCCTCTAGTCAAATTGACAAAGTTGACAATGAATCTCCGTAAGAATTTTTCCATGCCTTGCAAACATTGAAGATGTCTAATGTTCCTCGGGGGAGACAATTGAAGTATTGCCTCAACCTTCAAAGGGTCGACTCTTATACCCTCCTTGGAAACAATGAACCCTAATAAGTGACTAGACTTCACGCAAAAGATGCACTTGTGAGGATTTAACCTAACCAAATAATGGAGGCACCTTTCGAATACTAATCTCAAATGATAGGAATAACGCATTCTCATACGAGAATGAGCAGCAAGGTCATCCCAAAATACTTCGATAATCGATTTGAGATCATGGAAGATCAAGGTCATAGCCCGTTGAAAAGTGGCTCTGGCGTTCTTAAGGCCAAAAGGCATTTTTCGATATGCAAAGGTTCCCCAAGGACAAATAAATGTAGTCTTATGTTGGTCCTCAGGTTTAATTTGTATCTGATTGTATCTGGAAAAGCTGTCCATAAAAGAAAATACCTCGCTACCCGTGCACTCATCCAAGATTTGATCTATAAATGGTGTGGGGAAATTATCTTTAGGATAGGCACGATTCAAGTCACGTAAATCAATGCATATATGGATCGCTCCCTGCTTTTTATCTACCAGAATAGGATTTGAAACCCACTCTGTCAAGGGAACGGGATAGATAAAACCGGCTTTCAATAGTTTCCCTATATCTGCCTTAATCGTGGGTGCTTTCCTAGGATTCACTATACGCAAGCGTTGTCGAACAGGCTTAGCATTGGGATAAGTTTTAATCTCATGTTCAACAATGCAAGGGTCGATACCTGGAATTTCATCGTAAGACCAAGAAAAGATATCACGAAATTCTTTAAACAGCTCGATTTATTCTTGAATCTCAGCATGGGAACATTCTACCCCAATATAGACATTCTCAATCCTGCCAGGATTGCAAGAGATATTGATAGGAATGGTAGGAGATATATTTGCCATGTTCCCATCAGTCATCGGACCAGGAGAGATTAATGGAACCATGGGACTACCAATTCTCTCACTAAGAACCTCCCTAAAGTCCTCACGCTCCAAGCGGTCAAGCTCGTGAAGAAAATAAGATCTATGATGCAACTCTTTCCAAGGTGGCTCAACCCCTAAACTGGCCTCAATAATCGCTTCGTCTGAAGGAAAAACACTATCAAGGCAGTCATGCATGTGAGAAGACTGAACTGCCCATGCAGGCAGCACATATGGGTCCTCCTCCTTCGTCCACAAAGAGGAAGCACTAGGCTCTGCAACACATCTAAGATTAGCTTGATAAGCTACCATAGTTGCAGGCAAAGACATGTCTGTCATGATGGGCTCACTCGAAGTATTCGGTGTGGGAAGAATCCAAGAATCTTCCATATGACTTGTACGAAAAGACACTGATCTCACAGATGTCAAAGCCTCACCAGAGCAGGACCCTATCATAAGGACAGGTGCGGGACAGTTTCCTCAACAATAAGTAAACAAGACAAGCATACTATATATATTGGTGTTAGATGTACTCTAGCATATATAATCAACAACGTATAATCATTTGAAATCATCCATGGATAAAATATTCATTCAAACATACATTATTGGATAGCAAAATATATTTCTATTAATATAAAATCATATATTACAATGAATACAACCTCTGTCGGCACGTCTGCGAATCGGAGAAACTGGATCCCCCACTTGGGCCTCCACCACCTCAATCCTCCATCTCTCGATTGCAAGCTCACAAGGAAAAGGAAAGCTTGGGAAGAACACTAAAGTGCTCCAAGGGACAAAGGGATGCAGACTCAAGCACAAGTTCTAGCAACAATGGACTATAGTTTCTTTGCTCTCAATTCTCTTATGCCTTCAATGTATCTAAAGGGTTCCTTATATAGATTTTCAATGGGGTAATGAAAGGTCGAATCCGAGCGTTCTCAAGGCATATGGAAGGCTAGGAGACAAGTGAGTCAGATCCATGTCAAGAAAAACTCCAAAAGGGTTTGGATTTTTGTACACATCCTGATGTACACGATTTTAGAGTTCAAACCCGCGTATATACGTGATAAAGGATTAAAAAGTCGCGTATAGCAATTTTCACATGTTTTTAGGGATGGTATAGGAAACATCAAAGGACAAAAAATAGTCCAAGGGATCTAAGGAGTCTGCAGAGGGATAGGGGAAGGCCATACAAGTGTGATTCACTTGGTGTGGTAAAATCTGATATAACAGAGTTGTATTTTTCAAAGGTTTCTAATGCTCCAGCTTTTGGAATACTTCCTATTTCCAGTCACAGCTTCCTACAGACTCCTTATTGCATTTATCACATCTTTTGTGGTTTTTCTCAAACAGTAGCATGCATGGAATTATGATTCTCAATCAAATGGTTTATTGGCTTCACTGGAAGTATGATTACACTTGATTGGGTTGTTTCCTCTGATTAGAAGTAGGAGTAAATAGAAGAATAAGCTCGCTATATGAGCATGTAGATTCTTTTCAGTATGTTGGTTTGTAGCAGTATTTTGTCATTTCAGAGGTATGTGTTTAGAGTTTGAGAAAGTTGTAGACATTTGGTAAATGACTCCATCGCCCAATGAATAAGGCACAAGGTCTACAGGTTCTTGAAGCCTCACAAGGAGTACTTCATCCCGCAGCAAGAGCCAGATGTTATAACTAGATATTGTTCTTAGTTCATTTGTTCTTTTTGTCCTAATTTTCAACCGTTGGTTTAAAATGATTTTACATTTTATGTTTATTTTAAGAACTTTTGACAAGCAGTATTTTTTGTTGGATTTAATGCTTTTAATGGTTGAATTATTTCATTAATTTAGTTTTAAGGTTTGTCTTTTGGGCTTATTCGTTAATATGTATATCTTTAAGCTTTAAGAAACTTATAATAAAAGTTTATTCCAAGTTTTATTTATAATATAACCCTCATTTTTTATTCCTTTGTCAAATATTTTCATGAGGAGATTCCTGTAGCAGCTCTGATTTTCCTGTTTTTGTCATTATCATTGGGATCAGATTATGAGATGATGGAAATGAATTCTGAAAAACCAAAAGAGTTTTTTGTCCAAAACATACTCATTCACAAAAACCTCTCTTAGTTTTTCAACAGTCATTATCGTTTGAGAGATTCGAATTCATTTTTGTGGCCTATTTTCAGGGTTTGAATTATTTAATAATTTCCTGTTTTAGTCACAAGTTTCCAACATGTATTTTGATCAATTAAAGAGGATTTTTTAACAACCAAGAGATTTTTTTGTTTGCAACAGACTCATTTAAAAAAACCTCTCCCATTTTTTGCACAGGTGTCCCAGTTCGAGAGATATGAAGGCATCGTTGAGACCCAAATTTTCCCAAATCCGATTTGTTATTTTTGGGTTAATTGTCTTTAAAGATTTTGAGTTATCATGTAACTAATTGATGTAACTGTTTCAAATTTCGACCTAGAAGGTAGTTATGGAACTACTTTACCTTTGTAATGATAAAAGGAAGACAAAAATATAGTTTTGTGGTTGGATTTTTCATTCAAGGAGAGGCTTTTGGAGCTTTGATTTCTCAAGCTAGCATTTATAAATCTTATGTAAGTGGATGACTGTTATTGATTATATATAAAATGATAAGCCCTTTTACATGTCATGCTTTTTCATTTCTGATCTGGTTGAATGCTCAGTCTACAATTTCATTTCCTGTTGAAAGGTTTATTCATGTAAATGCTTGTAGCCTGTGGGTGGAATTAGTATTTCATGTGTAATGTTTATGGATTATTGGGATGTGTTTGATTCCCAGTTTATCCAACTTACATGATTCAGTTCTGTATTAGCTTGTGGATGTTTATTTCCTCCTTGCTGATGAAGTTTTTAAAACCAAAACCATAAACCAAAACCCTAAAAACCAATTTTATTCTATTTCATTTTGAGATTGTATTAGCTTGTTCTTGTGGTAGTCTAGGAACAATTTCTAGCACTAACAGTGCGGAAAGAAAAATGTGGAAGCGGAAAAGGCAGAATTGCAGTCATGAAAGTTGGAAAATACGCCTTCTGCTTTTTGCTAAATGCGGAAGCAGAAAAGGACATAAATTTGTTTGTAAAAAGGTGAAATTCCGCTTTCCGTGATCTACAAGATCAACAGTCTGGAAGGTTCCTGTAGACGATCAACAACCAGGAAGAAAGCGGAAAGGCAGAAAATGTAACGAGGATTAAAACTGTTGCAGGTCGCTGGAGGTGCTTTGAACCATCGTTTTCCATTAAGCAGGCCTATTTTCTAGATGTCAAAATTTCCTTGATTGATCCACCATGCATGTTCCAACGTGCTTTCCTATTTTTTTTATCATGGAGGATCTTCCATATCAACGTTTGTTAGGATTTTGATTCCCACAATATAACTGAATTTGGATCTATTTCGAGGTTGGTCTCAAGAGTCTATGATAATATAAATATAACCTCAATAGAGGAGGACATGGTTGGAACACGTGAGATTGAGATCTATCAATATTAAAATTGCAGAGCTGAATGTTGGTCTGTTGCTGCAAATATTCCTATGTATTTCGTAGTTACAGTCTGTTATTTCCTTTCCCTTGTGCATGTCTTTCCTGTTAAACTTGCCATTATGTGTTTTTCATATCTAGAATGAGTGTGTAATATTTCAAAATTCATACATATTTATGCTCTGGCTATTATTTCAAATTTCCACAAATCCTTTCAACCAAAGGTAATGCATAATTCATCTTTTCAGTGTTCTATGTTAATGGATTGTCATTATTTCTTCTTTATCACTAGACCAACAACATTTTGACTGTAACCAATTTCTACCTTGCCTTTGTAGAATTTAACCTGCAAACTGTTATGTGATTCATGAATACTTGTGACTCCATATCCCAATGTATGCTTGCCTTGTTTCAACCACCAATTCAATATGAAACTTTATATCATTTTATATATGGATCTGTTAAAAATCAGTGAGAGATCCCTCTCTAGAAAGGAGGAAGCCAACTTCCTTTCTTAAAGTGGTTCTATTGTTATCTTGGGATTTACCTTCTCCAACCTAGGTACAATTCTGAGTGCTAATAGATGGGGTCCTTGATTTTATAGTGTACCTTTGATGGAACCCTTATATATGATTCCATTAACATCAAACCCTAAATTCATGGCAAGTAATACCATTAACAAAAGAAGTAAAAGAATTAAAAACTTATTAAATGACTCACCTTTGGAACCTTGCAAGCACACTAGATCTCCCTTTGAAGGTCGGCCCCATTAAGCGTTTAAATTTTATAAACAAAATTTAAAATGAATAAATTATCTAAAATCTTCTTGAAGTCGACCAACTTAATTCCTCCAACGTTGACAATTTTTAAACCTTCATGAAGTCAGCTCCATTTTGTGATGGTATGTTAAAACAAATTTAAAATTAATAAAACACTTAAACCCTTCCTGAAATCAACCCTAAATTCCTCCTCCTTAATGTCAAGATTGTGAATTTATACACAACATTTTCCATAACTCTCACTACCAACGAATGCACTAACAGATAGTGGATTGAGGCATCCATCACCCAAGTTCTTCCATAGATACATTTGTTGGGTTAAAACAGTGTAAAGTCCGAGTTTTTTTCTTGGGAACTCAACAGTTGCTTGGTGTTCACTATTGGCATGACCGAGCTTTCTAAATTCTTCACATGGTCTGAATTTGCGATTTTTTGGGTATATATATAGTCTGCATTTTTGGGTATATACATTTCAATTTTTGTTCTTGAATAGTCTGAGTTTCTGGGAGATTGACTATTGACCTTTACCATCTAAACAGTCAGAGTTGTGTGCTTGAATGGTTCAATTTTTTAGGCTTAAACAGTGATTTAGTTGATGGTTATACTGAACCTGTTACAATGACTTCTTTAGGGTCATCTACAGTATAGTCCCAAATTTTCTAAGGTTATCCACAGTTCTTGTTTGAAGTCATCTACAAAAGGTATACACAGTCGAATTTTGAGCCTTTGGCATGCACTAATCAAGGTATGTATGTATGTAACCAATGAATGAGATATAATCAGGCATGATAATGAGTGAACATTAATGAATGTGTATAAGTGTATGTACAGTGATATACAATTGGATATTTATATGTATAGTGATGTGTGAAGTAAATTCATTTATATGATGATGATGATGCACATTTGATGAACACTCTATGATGATGATGCATGCTACACTATGATGAACACTCTATGATGATGATTCATGCTTCACTATGATGAACACTCTATGACGATGATGCATGCTACACTCTTATACAATATGATGTACATGCATGCTATGGTGTGATGATGCTCTCTTATGCACTATGATGTACACTTCCTGTTCATGATGCATACACGATGATGACGTATATTTGATGAGGATGCATACCCTATGACGATGAAGCATACCCTATGATGATTATGCATGATGCAGATGTTATGATTAGTGAAAGCAAAGTAGAACTACTTAATGAGTGACTGTGTATGATGAGATGTACAATGATGTACATGAACAGTGTATTGTAGTGAAATGACTTATCAGTATACAGTGATGACTTGGCAGTGATCAAAGAGCATAGATCATCATCAACAATTTCAGTGATTGGTTTTGACAGGTACACAAGTTCGGTCCTCTTTTCTTCAGGGTGGTAGGGTGGTTATAGGGCTCACAATCTTGTGAGTTAAGCTGTTGCAACAGGTTGTCAGTTGCAGCTGATGAAGTATAAGGGTTTGTATCCCCTTCTAGTTGTGTTTGGAAAATTTGTATTAAATTTTTTACCCCAGTTGTTGCTGGGTCAAATTTATTTTTAAAAATCCTTCTGTGGTTTTACCCCCATGACTTGTGTTTCCACGTCAAAATATTGTGTACTGTGCATCTTGTTATTTTTCATGTACAATGATGATATGCTATGATTGGTAATTAGTATTAAATTGAGCACATAGATCTATGGACAAACACACAACTCACAAAATAGATCACACAATTTACCTAGCAATTGAAGAATGAAACAGTGCAAAATGGCTTGCAGCTGTGAATTATTTCATTAATAAAAAAGTAATCAGATAATAATTACAATGAAGTACAATGGCTTTAATAGCCACATGAAATTCGAGTCCACATGAGGTAATTTGAATTGATAGACTCTACTTGACATTAGGTAACTAAGACCTTGTCTAAATCACTATCGGAGGACTCAATAGTTAACTGACCTTGTCTAAACCATAACCGGAGTTCATTGGAGCTCTAAAACACAACTCAAGTGTTACATTTAGTGTTTACTAAGGCTAACTGGCTGTGGTAGGTGAGAAATGTGCCCCTCTTGAGTGCAGTCATGTAAACCTAGCGCTAACTAAATGTAGAGGACTAGAATTGAATGTAACTAACTCCTAACTTAGCTTGACTAGTCATTAACTGAACTGAACTGACCTTGGTTGGTTTCGGCACTCCCGGTGGCTCCTAAATTGTATGGATTGGTCTAGGAGGCTCCTAAACTGATGCAATTAAGTGAAATCAGTGGCAGTAAGCCCCAATTAGTGTTCCCCACACTTTAGTAACTAAACCATGTGCCCCAATTAGGCCAAGTGGACCCAATGGTACTAATGACTATAAATAGATTGGATGGATTCTCGATTTAGACATGAATCCTGATTTAGACATACGAACAAATTTGGACAAGGGAGGACTAATAATCCTAACACCCCCCCTGAATGCTAACTTGGGCAATCTGTGGGCCCTGGTAACTAAGACCATAGGTCACCCATTACATCAAGTAAAATAAATTAACTACTTAATACAAGGAGCTGGGGAAAAAACCACATGGGAAAAAATCCCCCCCAGTATCTAAGCAGGTAGAATCAGGTTTCAAGTTTGAAAAACTTGAAAATATGTTGCTGCAATCTTCATCTCTGTGAGGTAGTGAAGCAGCATGCATGGTGTGTTGTGCACAGGTATTCTGGGGCCTGGCATGTAGACTTCTCCTTCTTCTCCAAAAATGATGATGGAAGGAAGGAGGAAGGTAACCTTTATCTGTTGTTGAATGAAGAGGTGTATGATTATATCCATTCTTCTGAATGTAGTGAGATTGAGCCCTTGCCATATAGCATCTTACAGGGAGTCTATTGCATCTCTTTGAAGGAGGTAATATTGCATGGCATAGCGCAAGGGTCTTTCCTTTCTGAGTGTCAGGTGAGTTTCCAATCATCTTCCTAGCTTCCAGTTTGGAAGTAGGGACTGAATATAGATCTGAGTCACCCTGAATCTCAATCTCATAAACTGATAAAGATGGATCTGCAATACTAGTAGAATTTGTAAAAGAAGTAGATGAAATGATTTTACCTTCCCTTGCAAGTGGTTGCTGAGAGTGCACTGGTTCTGAAGGAGGCATGAAATGTGAGAACTCATATGATTTTGAAGAATGATCTGCAGTACCCTTTGCTATGATGCTCCCAGTATAGATATATGTGATCTCCACTGAGTCAGGACTAAATATCACTTGCTTTAGAGATCCAGTATGGGTCATCTGATAGACAGATAATAGATTTGAAGCTAGGGAGGGAATAAATAGCACATCTTTGAACCTTCCATGTTCAATATTAACAGAACCCTTCCTCTTTGTTTTGACTTTACCTTTATTGCCCATCTGAATACTAGGACCATCAAAGGACTGAAAAGAAGAGAATGATTCTCTGGATGCAGCCATATGGTTGGAAGCTCCAAAATCAATGAGGAAGACATGTGTTGATGTGCAGCAAGCCTTCCGTGCATGGCCTTTCCTTTGGTATTCTTCATCTTATTATTCTTCAGAGTCATCCTTCCTTGTGCTAGCAGGTACATAAATGTTATGTTTCTTCAAAAGAAGAGCCATTTCATCAATTTTTCTTCTCATATAGGAGCTTTTTGAATGAAAGCCCCTTCCACAGTAAGAATAGAGGACCTTTCCTTTACCATTCTTCTTGCTTCTCTTTGAACCTGAAGGTTCTTTTGACTGCTCTTTATTCATAGGAGACTCATCCCTTTGCTTCCCTTTGTCATTCGCTACCTTATCTCCTCTTGCAACCAGAGCTAGATATTTGGAAGATCGAATGATCCCCATTTGGATCAATTTATCATTCTCAGAAATAAGATATTGGATGAAGGCATTAAGAGTGGGCATCTTCCAATTTGGAGTAGTGAGCCTCACTCTTTGGAAGGTGGATACAAATACTGAGTAGTCTGCATTGAGCTTTGTGAGGATGTCAAGGATGAGCTAATATTCATCCTTCTCCACTTTGCATTGCTTCAACTAATATATCAAGTTCTTGAACTTTGTGAATAATTCATTCAGTGATTCGAAATTGGATGGACTAAGAGTGATCAGATCATTTTCTAGCTGATGGATCCTCATCTCATCCTTCTTATCAAATAAGGAGGCAAGCATGTCCCAAACCTCCTTGGGAATCTTCAATTCTTGGATGTGGAATCGAAGATCTCTAGAGACTGAGGAGAGCAGGTGTCCATGGGCTTCATCAAGCCTATTCATGTACTTTGCTTTGTCTTTATCTAAAGCTTGCTTTGCCTCTATTTCTTCTATGAGTCTAAAGAGTTGCTTGGTGTGGAGCATTACCACCATGTCTTCCTTCCACTGGTGATAGTTGAAGGGAGTGAGAGGCTCCATTGGATGAGCCATTTTGAATGTAGTAAGAAATACTGAACTGCTATAGCGAATGCAGTGAGAAGAAAGGGTTGTTTGTAGCAAATGTTGTAAGAAAAGCTGATAACATGTCACACAATCAAACATACAAAGTAAGGTCGACAGTCTGCACTTTTGGAATTTCCTTCACACCCAGCATAGTTGATCAAGCAAGATTGATCAACAATTTCCTAACTTGGGATATTAAGTGATAAATTCTCCGCTTCTGGTGCAGTACTGGAAGGAGCAATTTGCTCAAAAAAATGATCCAGCTGGAGATATGAGGAGGAGAGGTGTCTTGTCCATCGAGGCTCTGATACCGTATTAAATTGAACACATAGATCTGTGGACAAACACACAACTCACAAAATAGATCACACAATTTACTCAACAATTGAAGAATGAAACAGTGCAAAAATGGCTTGCAGCTGTGAATGCTTTCATTAATCAAAAAGTAATTAGATAATAATTACAATGAAATACAATGGCTTTAATAGCCACATGAAATTTGAATCCACATGAGGAAATTCGAATTGATAGACTCTACTTGACTGTAGGTAACTAAGACCTTGTCTAAATCTCTATTGAAGGACTCAATAGTTAATTGACCTTGTCTAAACCATAACCGGAGTTCATCGGAGCTCTAAAACACAACTCAAGTGTTACATTCAATGTTGACTAAGGTTAACTGACTGTGGTAGGTGAGAAATGTGCCCCCCCTGAGTGCAATCATGTAAACCTAACACTAACTAAATGTAGATGACTAGAACTGAATGTAACTGACTCCTAACTTAGCTTGACTAGTCATTAACTGAATTGAACTGACCTTGGTTGGTTTCGGCACTCCCAATGGCTCCTAAATTGTAGGGATTGGTCTAGGAGGCTCCTAAAATGATGCAATTAAGTGTAATCAGTGGTAGTAAGCCTCAATTAGTGTTCCACACAATTTATTAATTGAACCATGTGCCCCAATTAGGCCAAGTGGACCCAATGGTGCTAATGACTATAAATAGACCGGATGGACTCCTGATTTAGACATGACTCCTGATTTAGACATATGTCCAAATTTGGACAAGGGAGGATTAATAATCCTAACAATTAGAAAATACTGATTTACCCCCCTTTTAGTATTTCGACATTTTTGTCATTGTTTTCGTACCCTTGCTCATTGATTAGTCAATTTCAACTAGTTTTACAATTTTTAGCATTATGAAAGATTGATCAACTCAAATGATGTTTTATAACTTTATGTAGGTTGCTAATTCACCCCAATACCCGAAATAACATACATATTAATAATTCATTGTGTTCGTACTGTGTTTGAGTAGCCTCTTCTACGCAGGTTTTCCTTGGGCCAAAATCCTAGTTTTTCCCAAAACACCCCAAAGTTTCTCAAGTTGTTTCAGATATGTTCTAAACCTGTCAAAATGTTATTTTATGCCTAATGCATGACTAATAAATTATTTGAGCCTTCCATAGGCCTTGGTTGATTGGAGGTTATTGTTCAATCTTAGTTGGCACCGGTTGGGACACCCAAAAGTGTGGGACTAGAATTTAGCCAAGCTGATTTCAAAACCTAAAAGGACCCAACAAATAGGTGCTTAGGGACTTGAACTCTCCCTGTCCAAATTTTTCTCTTGGTCTCTTCCATTAGCCCACTGTCATTCCCATATTTGTCAATACTTCCTATATTTTGGCCCGCATAAAGAAATGATTGGTATCATTGTAAAGTTTTAATTTCACATTTTAATTGTATCAACAATAGAGTTAGTATTCTGATTTGACATCAGATCAGGGATATTACACTATAGGTGTAAATTTATCTATAGATCAGTTTCCCAAGACATAGTAAGAAAAATAATATATGTCACGAGTTCCATATGCCAGTGCAGTTGGTAGTTTGATGTATGCAATGGTCTATACTAGACCAGAAATTGCTCATGTAGTGGAAGCTTTGAGAATATATATGTTAAATCCATGGAAATAGTATTAGATAGTTGTAAATAGGTTCTTGAGATACTTGTGTCGCACCCCATATTATGCAATCTGCTACTAAGGAAGACCTGGACCAAACAGAGTAATATATGTACATGGATTTGTTGATGTGGACTAGGATTTGTACATGGACCAGAAATTGATCGCAGAATATATACAAGTGGGTATGTTTTAACCTATTTGGAGGAGATATTAGTTGGATGAGAAAGATAAAGGTTGTAGTTGCACTCTCAACTACAAAATCTGAATACATGGAAGACACACATGCTAGAAAATAAGAAATATGGTTGTAGAGACTGTGTTTAAGTGTTGGGTTTGTACAAAAAGATGTAAGGTTAGGTTGTGATATTCAAAGTGCAATATTCCTAGAAAATAACCCTGTGTATCATGCTAAGACAAAGCATATTGATATGCAATATCAATTTGTGAGAGATAAGTTTGAAGACAAGAAGGTGTTTTTGGAAAAGGTTGACACCTTGAAGAATGTTGCAGGTTGGTTAACAAGTCTCTGAATACAAAGAAGTTCTCTTGGTGTAGAGAATCTATGGGCATTCATTCCCTGAACCTATGACTTTATGAGTACATGAATCATTGTTGGGAGAATGTTGGGTATGTGTTATATTATTTTCATGTGGTGTGAGTGTGTTGGGGGTGGGGGTGGGGGTGGGGGGAAGGGGTGCATGTTCAACGACGCACTTGTCGACCTTCTAAAAAATATGTAATTTAATCACAGTTAAGGGATTGGAGTCTTTTTTCTAATATGGGTTAATGGTTTAGGGTATTGGATGGTGCTTAATACCTATATTTGGTATTGTGAGGGATTCATAATGAGAATGAGAAAATAGGAGGTGTGGATCCAAGGTTTGTTGGTTTTCCCGGTTAAGGGTTTCTAGGGTAAATCTTTGTGTTTTATGTGTGAATGTTGTGGTGTAATATTTATTTTGCTTAAAATAATCTGTGTCCTTTCCTTCTCTACACATGTTTAAAAATTACATATAGGGTTGCATTTTCCTTTGGTTTTGGATAGCAATAGATGGTATAGACTCTCATTTAGCCTATATTTCAAGTATATTTCCTCGATATCATAGAAAATTGAAGTTTGTTCTAATTTTACCATCATGCAGCCTTGCATACGTGGGTTGTTTTTAGTTACACTAGAGTACATACATGGTATTATTTCTAATTCACATACATATGTGGCTTGCTTTAATGAAAAGCACATACATACACTAGTTGTTGGCTAGATACCGTCGTATACCTTGTTTTGAGTGTTTAGGCTTGGTTGTGGTTGTTTTTTGGGTAATTTTTTTCATTTTCCTATGGTTGCATAAGGTTCCTTGCATTGTAGGATTGATGCATCAGTTAATTGCATGCTTGAAAAGTCATTTCTTTTGTTTCAAAGCACAATAGGACACATGACCAAAACATTCTTGTTTTTGGTAAGTTGGCTTGCTTTAGTTATCACAAGAATTTGTGTTGGATATAAGAGCATCATATTCTAAAGTTTCATCATTTGTTATATTCCTATTGAATTATATGTAGAGTCTTTGGTTTTCATTTTCATTTGTTAGGATCATTTGCATGAAAACTTTGTAGCATACTAGTATAGGTTTGTTGCTTGCATTTTCCATTTTTGTGTTGAAAGATTTTTGAGGTTGTGAAAAGTGAAAACAAGGTAGTGAATTTGATTCTTTGCTTAATTGAGTGATTGTTCCTATAGTGCACAAATTTTCATTAGATATAGGGGCAATGAGTGGGTAATGAAGAATATAAAGTGAGTGTTCATTAAATATTCTTAGTATTGAGAAATTGATTTGCATAGTGAACACTTTAATTTCCTCATTTTTTCCTAATTGAAAGAGAAAAGGTATTTTAAATGTAATTCAAGTAAAAATAACTAGGATCATTTTCTTTATTGAAATCAACAATAGTCTGGGTATTGGGGGCTTGGTTGTAGTATTGGACAGTAAATTCTCCAAGGCCACGTAAAACAAAACTATGATTTGATTAGAAAGTTTCAAAACCTATTAGTAGCAAGGAGTACTTGTTGGGAAATCACATCCAACACATGCATCAGCATGAGGTCAAGCTAGGTGTTGGTGAGAGATTATCCCCTCTCCTCACATTTAGTAGGTTTTTACGTATCTATGGGTTTTAGTTGGGTTAACAACAGGGATAATTTTAGGGGCGAATTTTAGCCCAGTGGGATATTTTTTCATGTTTTTCTCCCAAAAAAGATTCGTCATTTTGCATTTTTTGAAGCCCTATTTCACCCAATTTTGATGGGGTAAATTTTTTTCACCCTAAAAATCAACTAATTATTATATAAACTATATAAAATCCTTGGAAATTAAAATATTTTTTGAAAATATCGGCAATCATTTTATAGTTGGTGTTTTAAGAATTGGTAATATTCACCAACATTTATACACTTTTGAATAATTATGGTTCCTTAAAATCATTCCTGGTTAGCAAGTACTTGCGTAACATCAATTCAATAAGGATTCAAGTTTAGGAATTCTGTCCTACATCCCCCTCCCATACGTGAGAACTTGACCCGCAAATGTTCTGTACATCTACTAATTTTGAAGTGGTATCATTAGTTTCATATTCTAGAATCCTCTTGGGTGACTACAAGTGGTAAGTGATTTTGAGACAAATACATAGTCTCTGCCTCAACTCCCATGGAGGGTGTTCGTCTTGACAAGAGAACTTGCACCTTGGGTGATTGTTTCATGAATATTACCATAACTATCTCCCTCACCTTCCTTGGTTGGAATTGGATCTTGATCATCCTAGGTTGACCTCTAGAAGGACCCATTCCATCTCTCCACTGAATTGATTTTGGGATAGAAAATTTATTGATTATATATTATAGGAATTATTTTTCAAGTGGTGTGTGTTTAATTTGTTAATAAATTATAAGTTTCTTATATTCTGAGTTAAGGTGGCTGACCAACCTCTCTGTGTGTCAAGAAGGACTAGATGCCTCTCACCTGAGAGGGAAAAGTTACTTCTAAAGAGGCATAAGCTAGAAAATTCGAAACCCACCGTTCAAGAGATTAATGAATATAAACCATCAATCCCAAATAAACATATAGGAGAGGAAATAAATGAGGGTTTTAGCCATTTTAATGAACCATCACATGGAATATCTCCAACTGACTTTAAAGGTCATGTTGAGAGTATATATAGGGATCCAACTCCCCCCATCTCTGAAAACCTTGGTCCAATTGAGATCGAGGATTTGATTGAAAATTAATTTTTGGTATATTTTGACAAGCCTATTACTAGTTACGTAAGTCCTTGATTCTTTCAAATGTGTGGTTTCAAAATTTGAAGCCACATCTAACCGTCATCTACACTATACCAGGTTTTAAATATGATGATTTCGGTGGTAGTTAATGGGATGGAGGAACCTCAAGTCCTGTTTCTAATACTCCCAATGGAGTTGTGAACCCTATAGTGTCTAGAATTCTAGCACATTATATTTTCCTACCAGTTTCAGGAGTAGTTGTTAGAGGGCCCACTGCCTCATCTACTACTCCTAGCAATAGTGTAGAAACTGCAAAAACCATGTGCCAAGGTAGTAGTTCCTTTTATTTTGGGATATGATTCACTGGAATGCCACACATGGTTGTTAACAATCCTTTTGTGGTAGGTTATAACACGTCGACGTGGAACACATTGATCCCCTTCAATGCATTCCCATTTGGAGGACATATTCCCTTGTTGGTCCCCTCAATAGGGACTATAACTTTCCCAAGTTGTAGTATTCTACAAGGGAGCATGTCTTTCCTTGTTATGGGGGGAATGATGAATGGATCATTTTATCCATACGTTCAAGTCCCACCCAAGGCACTTTTTAAGGATTCAAATAAACTACCCAAGTGTAGTATTTTAGGTGATTGTTTTGGATATAAAATAACATACCTATAGTATGTAGGAGAATATTTAATAACATACATATAATTTACAACTAAAATTTGAAAAATTCAGTGAATATTATATTTAAAAAACATATTTCATGTACATATAGGCTATCCTTTATAGTAAAAATGGTCAATTTATGATTTTTTTTATTTTTTTTTAAAGGTCGAAAGTAGCCAATTGGCTAAATTGTGCCCCTAAAAAAATACACTCAGACTCACACCCAACCACACCCATACATGGTTTGCAAACCAATTCATCATTTGTGCTCGATAATGATTATATGCAAGGTAACTCTTTCATCAGCCAATTGGTGGGAAACACACTTGGGTGTTGGAATTCTCTTACATAGACCAAGTTGTCATTCTTGGAAACACATAATCTCCTGGATCTTACCAAGATCACCGATGATCCCACGATTCCTAATCTGAGTTGGCCTCCTGTTTTGACAAAGTTTCTCTTTAACATTCCTATGTTTGAGGGAAAATATTGAGAAGACCTAGCCACTCATGTAATGGAATTCCATCTGTGGTGCTCGTTAAACTCGTTGATGGATGATATTATCAATCTAATACTTTTCTAGAGAAATTTGACTGGAGTCACAACAAATAGGTAAATATAACATCATAGAGATTCATTTAAAAATTCTAACATATTAGCAATGACATTTTTATACCACTTCCATATACATGTCTACTATGAAACATGAACTAAGTTAGTAATATCATTCCAACAGGATAAGTCCACTCATTTCTGCAATCACATCCATGAGTAGTGTAGGTGTCGTCATCTGATTAAATCTCAGATTCTTGATGAATTTCTAGTAGATGGGTTCATTAATTCCTTGCAACTTTATATTTCAAAAGATGTCACATTATCAGGAGTCATGACTAAAGAACATACAATTATCATGGACCAACAACTTCACCTAGTATATTCTTATTCATAGATACTATACCATATGTTTCCTAAAACTCCCATTGTGTCCAATCAAGGCCACATGCTAATGGTGTGATTGGTTGTGTAGATAATGCTACAACTACATAGGTGACAACTCAAATGGGACAAATGTCCTTAAATACCAATGCACCAGTAGTTTCCAAAACCACCACTAGTGCTCCAAATCCCACCCAACCCTTTGATGTTTTGTCAGTACAAGCAAAAAATTAGAATGGAAACCAATAGCCATGGGGGAAAATAAGGGTAAAACAAAGAAATGGGAATGGGGGAAACAATGCTAACAACAATAATGGTGGATAGAGAAAAAAGGAAAAGAATAAGGTCAATTTTCCTTGCAGTATTTGTAGTGAAGACCATATTACTTACCTATGACCCAAGTTGGAGGTCTCCCAACATTTGTTGGTGCAATAGGAAGCACCCAAGAAACCTATTGTTTTTACCAATCCATTTCCTCAACACCAACAAATGGTCCCAATTAACCTTGTACCTCTACAAGGGGGAAATTAGGGATCATTCTCACAAGGGGGGGAATATCAAACACAAACATTTATATGTGTAAGAGAGATGTTAATGTCCATACTAGAGCATGTAGTTATGTCTAACCTACGTCTCGATCCAAGGGAAATAAGTAAATAGCTCCAAAATTACAAACTCTTTAAACATTCAAAATCCAACAAATGACACAATGCCTCGCATGTTGAAAGTTGTACTAAAGTGGTCCATGTATAATCCTAATGTGTGAGATAATCCTAATACGTGAGCCACACAAAGGCATCATCAAAGATCTATGTGAAGAACCTTGTGATGTCTACACTAGAGGTAATTCAAAGTTACCCCAAAACCGTGAAAGACTTTATTATTGACAATTGGATCTCTAGGCCTTTTAGATTCTCAATTAATAACCTTTTACCTAAAAAAATAGAACCTCGTCCTCCTCATTCCATCACTTTTCAAATACAAGTATTGACTATAGGGTTGAATATTTTCATGGTCATAGTAGATGAGGGAGTTCTACCTATGTTATGTCTTTGTCATGTTTTCAAGCTATAGATTCACCTAAGACAATACCTTCACCAACCATGTTTAAAGTATTTGATGATCACTTTTTTAGGCCTCATGGAATTATCACTACTCTCCCAATAAAGTTATGGTAACAGTTGTAGTTGTAAAGTTGGTGATGTTTGATGCTCCTTTGGATTACAACCTCCTCTTAGGCCGCAATTAGACTTGTTCCATGATGTCTTCAATATTCCATGTTATTCCTTTATCTCATGAAGGAATTATTGTTACTATAGATCAATTGTCTTATGATAGAACAAATTCCATTTCTACAATAGGACCTAATGTCTCATTAGTCTACCATTCCACAACATTTCATGAAAATGTTGAAGTGGGGATGTATCCTACTCTTATGGGGACTATTAATATTCCCCCACCCAACTGACACGAAAACATCACCCCAATACATATGATCTCATCCATCGCTACTGATTCCATGGTGGGGGTATGCAACTTCAAAATGTATTATTTTAAATATTCATCCATAGTTCCAGACTCCTCTATTACTTCACATGAGATTGGTTATAGTAGGGCCCCAATGGATTTGTTTGAATCCAAAATAGCTTATCAATTTTTTCAATCAAATACAACAGACAACCATCATGATTCTACATCTATTCAGGAATGGTATCAATACACTGTGTTTGTTTAGGTCATCAAATCCTCACCTAGTTAATACTTGATATGGTCCTACCCTATGATGAATCCATTTTAGAGGCCATGTTTATGATGGAAAGACTATGGAAGGACCTGCATCAATGTGCATCATTCCTTCCTACAATGAATGGAATGACGATAAATGGAAATGGGATCATCATACTTGGGATCATGGATTGGTATGGGATCCCCCTTGTAATACATGATGTGTATGAAGAATGGAATATGGTGAACATATCTAAAACCATTCCAATCTATGTTTCTAGGACCCTTGATGTTGTTGAAAAATTTATTCATAGGTGACGATTGTTTCGGTGAGGAAGTTGAAATTTATATTTCATTATTTAAAGTGTATCAAGAAACTTTTTCATGGTATTATGAAGAAATACTAGGAATCAACCCTGATATTGTTGAACATGAGATTAAGGGGCACCCTAAGATCAAACATGTTTGACAAAGGTTGTGATCATCCAATCCACAAAAGGTTGTTTGTACTACAAATTTTGACAAAGTTTTCTTTGTCGCTCCTTCCATCTAAGATTCTCCACAACATTTTTTTTATGTTCTTTCTGATATGCATTGTATCAAAAAAATGAACTATTTGTAGATGCTCATAGTAGGGAAACCTACTGAATTATTTGGGGTAAATTTCCATTCCTTGTGGAAGTCGATCAATACCTTGACGACCAACTTTATAATACATAAATGAAATTACAATAGTAATTGTTAGATACGGTAAATATGAGAATTCAATATAAATGAAAACTGTAAAACATTGCATATGAAACATAGTTGATTTGTTTACATCAAGGATTTCTGTTATATTCTAACTTCCATAGTTAAGGTGTCATTCTTCATCGTTTTATTACATTCTCTTATTTCCCATTGAAAATATGTTTATCGGTAATTTGATACTTATGGCTCTTATGGAGGAATTTCCTAGATTCATCAAACAACTCTCCTAAAATTCTTGAATGACGAGATTTAATCCTATGACCACAAACATGACATGTAAATTTACCCTTTGTTTGAAGACTTGAAATATATAAATTAATGTCAATATTAATTATATAATTAAGAAGCAATTATTTAAAAAACATGCATGATATTATCATAAAATTATATACTATTGAAGTGTAATAGTGTGTTACATCCCACAAAAATGTATTAGCCCTAGGCATCATGAATTTTCCATGGAATTTAAATTGTCTTTGACTTATTGGTCTAGAGATGTCATACATAGTGATGGAAGCCCATAAATTTGTTAGCTTATTGACAAGAGGCTAAATATATGCTTTCGTATCTTTCACTTGGTACTTACCATGGTTGAAAATACACATAATTACTACCTGTGTGTGTGTGTGTGTGTGTGTGTGTGTGTGCAATGAACAAGACTAATAAAATGCTATGTTGAAACGAATATTGTTATAAACAAATATGTGGAACTATCATTGCCAACATTGTGTGCTCCCTCTTTATTGACATCCAAGGAGGAAGGTTATTATTTATAACAAAAACTTTCCACAATGAGTAATAGACATGATATCACCAAATGGATTGGTGCCATCAAATGCCAATGCAACCCTAGCATTAGGAGGTTCTTCTTTAAAAATCTGCCACTTAATTCGATGTTCCTAAATACATAAGCATTTGAAGGCATTCAAATAATACCATATTCACTTATGTTATGTGCATGGTCATCCATAAAATGTGCCATGATTCGACACCTGAACAGTCATTGAAAATGTGGAATTATGGGAATATAAAGAAGAACCTTATTTGTTACTTGATCCGTTTGATATCTATTGATTTGACATTATGGGAATTTCATTTTTTATGCATATTGACCATACCATATAATATGATCATTGGGACATGCATCAATAACCTGATATTCCATTCTAATTTCTTTCATAATGGTTGATAATTCTCGGTATGTGCCAGGTAAGTTATTTGGTGATGGTAAGAAAAATTTACCTATCAATCTCCAACATAAAAAACAACTAGTTAATGTAAATAACATTAATTGATATAAATATTGCATCCTTAATTTACACATCATTTCACAATAAAAATAGATAATAAAAATAGTAGTCAATTACGTATATGTGAGGAATTATATTGAATACCTTAGGATTTGTGTTGGACTCGTGTTTGAAAAATAATTCAATACCTTCAAGTTCACCAAAAACATTACAACAAAGATAAAAATAAATAAATAAAATTGTGCCTTGATAAAGGGGTTCTAAGGCCCTCTCAGGTTTTGGTACATCATCACAATTTCCATCATTATTGTCTTCATCAAAGTTGTCGACCTCATCCATGGGAGTATTGAACATGTCTGGGATCAATCTATTTGTCCCATCATCCTCAACTATATTATTAGTGTGATTTTCTTCCATAGAATTGGGTTGATATTCAATATCCATACCATCTTACTCAACTTATACAATATTATTTCCATAAAGGCTTGATTCACTAGGAAATATATCATTCATAGGATGTCAATTTCTCTTTATAAATAATACAATGAATCAAATAAAATTAGAGTATATAACAATTATTAAAACGAAAGAAATTTTTATAAAAAAAATCTATATATATATATATATATATATATATAAAGACCTATAATGAATAACTTACCACGAGATTATACTCATACCCCCCTTCAACGTGTCCACTTTCCTTACAATGTCTTTCAACTCTTTTTAATAAAAAGTCTTATTCTATTAAAACCCTCGGATTCACAACAAGGGAAATAACATTTTCCATCACTCTAAGTCACCATTCAATCCTTTAACTTAGAAAGCGTTGCTAATTCTTCTGGAGTTGGTATTGTAATTGACCTATTTTCTTCCCAAAATTTTGACCTTAAATTTTTATTATATCCATATTTTGATACAAATTTTGGATGAAAATAGTAAAACAATGGTTGAATATTTCTTACGATTTTTTTTTAATTTTCAACATAAATTTAAGCTCTAGAAAAAATACTTCTCAACATGAATAGGGAGATAACTTGGTGCAAAAATAAATAAAAAATAAAGGAGATCAATTAAACAATTTTTTAAGGTAATTGAATATGAGCCATGTAGATCAAGAATTGGATGTGTTCAACAAGTAGTTGATAGAATAAGCCCTAGCTCATGCATCAAATAATGACTAGAAAAATTATCTCTACTACAACAAATTTGCTGAAATCTCTCTCCAATAAAAGTATTTATAGAGTCACCATTGTCATACTTCCAATGAACATAAAATATGGTCAATGTTGACCAAGTCAAAAAGTAAAAGACCATTGTGATATCGCAAATGTTATCTCATCATTTATGCGCATGTGAAGGAATATATGTAATAACTATGAACATTCGTTAATCATATGACAACATGGAAAATTTTAGGGATCCATATTTTTTTCAAATTGTAAAAAGCTTGGCAAATCTTTCTAATTCTCAAAATTGCAAATGTAAAATATTTGGCGATTTGTTTGTAAAAATATTCAAAATTCTAAGGAATTTAAGCATTTTTTGGACAATTTTGGTGATGTTTACAGTAAAAGAAGTTATCCCATTGAATTTGGGCGAATCACCTTTGGAAAAAAGGTAAATTGGCAAATATTTTTTTTGGAAAAAAGGTCAAAAAATATCTCATGTGCTAAATTTCTCCCCTAAAAGTTTTCTTCAACAATAAATGACGATAGTCATAAGTTTGGTGAACACAGGGATTTTAGAGAAAACATTTTTGTTTTCATAATTTTTAAGTAAATTTCAACGGAACAATGAATTTTACCCCGATCGTCATAATATTTGTCGAATTTTGACACCATAGCTAGTAGTGTAAAGTAGAGGTGGAAATATTCTCCATGTAAGTTTTATCTACCTAGTTCCCTTGACCGAATGGGTGTCTAATTTGGTACCCATTGATAAAAAACTGGGAAATATCAGAGTTTTCATTGACTTTAGGGACTTGAACCTAGCTTGTCCAAAATACAACTATCCTACCCCCTTTATCGACCAAATCACCGATGAATGCGTGGGAAATGAGATTTTCTCATTCATGGATGGTTTTTTAAGTTATAATCAAATTTAGATCCATCTTGAAGATCAACATAAAACTACATTTATGTCCTTGGGGCACATTTTCATATAGAAAAAATTCATTCCAGTCTAAATATCTGGAGCTACTTTTCAATGAGCCGTGTCACAACTTTACCATGGCATCAAAATAGTTGTCGAAGCTTATATTGATGATTTGGTATCTAGATATTCTAGAACACTAAATCATCCTAATCACCTTAGGGAAGTTTTCTATAGATTCCACTACTATGAGATCCACCTAAATCCTCATAAGTGCATATTTTGTGTCATATTTGGGAGATTTCTTGGTTTCATTCTATCCAAATAAGGGATTTCTTGTCCACTAGGTTTTACCCCTCACAAAAACCCACTCTATATCTTGCACAAGGAAAGGGATAGTGTGCATGATGCACCTTCCCATGTCAGTTTAGACCATTGATGCAATCCTCGGGTTAAGGGAGGGTACCCTAAATTTGGGAGGCATAGTTCCATAGTATGTCACACTAAGGTGGCTATAGATATAGATATGATTTAATTGACTGGATTTGTAGCTAAACATGTGGTGCATAAAGTCGGTTCTAACAATTGATGGGTGACTTTGAACGTAATTTGAGTGTGGAGAAGAAAATTTTCTTTAAAGAAACACAAATTAAATGGAAGAAAACAATAGGGGATCCTTAATCATGGATCATTTCTCTGAAAGAGGACGTAGTACCATAAACATACTTAACAACAAAGCATTGATGATCTTTCCATCAAATCGACTCATGAAATACACATAAAAGCATGTGGGAAAGGTAAATATAGATCCACAAATTCAAATAACAAAATAAAGAAACATTCAATCATAGAGATAATATCAACAACACAATTGAGATATAATTTCCTCAAAACTAGAGGAAAATCGCCTTGGATTCCCTAGCTTCAACTCAGTAGAAATCTCATTTTCTTCAATACAATAGAAATTGCATCAAGGGGGGACCATTGATCTCGTCCCTTGGAATCTTTTATTTCTATATGAGAGGATATTTCTGATGTTATTATTGTGAATGAGGGAAAGGAAAATAGAGGAACTAATGTTGTATATCTTTGTGCTAGTCTATCTCATCGATTTTGGCATCCTCTTGGATGTACTAATGAACCTCCTCCTTTGAGTTCCTATTCAAATTTCCCTTTTATATCCTTTTTGTATCAACCCTAAGCTCCATGCTTTATCTTGACACATGTTAAATATGCTTGATGTATTTTCCTACTTGAGATGTGATGATGGGGCATTGATGAACTGGTGTTATCGAAACACTTAAGGTGGTGTTGTCACTAGGTCTGAGTTAGCTATACGGAGAATCCTCTTTACTGACCAACGGAACTAATGGGGCACATTATTTATTCATTGGGACATTTGAGACAAAGGGAAAATCTCTTGTGCACATCAAGATCTATGGTGGAATCCTTTTGTTCCTTAGTAAATATTCCATATTTAAGTGAATTTGCAATCCTATCCTCAATAGGAGGGTGATTTCCCATAGTGTAAAAAATAGGATGTTTTGACATGGATCCATCTAACCAAATCTAGATCATTGGCATGAGGGCCTCCCACTTATATCCCAAGCTTATATCTTAGTGCAAATGAACACGATGAAAAGTTGTAAAGTTACATGATGGACCTCCTCCTTTTATATCATGTGCTAGTGTCTTAGTGCAAATGGGTGTGATTTAAGGATGGAAACATGCCCGGTCAATTTAGGCCATTTTTGCATGCCTCCCCATTTTTATCCCACGTCATAGTGTGCCAGCGAAAATGGTTGTGATATAAGGTTGGAAACATGCTCTATTAATCTGGGACATTTGCGCATGCCTCCCTCTTTTTATCACACATGCCAGTGTTCTAGCGTGAATGGTTGTGATCTAAGGTTGGAAACATGCTCGATCAATCTAAAATTATTTGTGTAGGATTCCCCCTTTTTTATCCCACATGCTAGGTGCTTGCACGAATGGTTGTGATCGAAAGACGACGACATGATTGATCAATCTAGGTCATTCATGCATCCTTATGTCTTGTCCTACATGTGTAAATAATTGGGCAGTTAACATCTAAATGTTCCATGACCATGGGCCTTTTATAATTCCTCTCCTATTGCAAAATTATTTGGATCAATAGGGAGGAACAAGAAGCTAACAACAACTTCCGATCTCTCCTTCCACAACCAAGGGGGTTCACTTTCATTCGTTTCACCATTTTCCACAGGCTCGACCAACACTTATCTTTCCACAAGATATTATTTGGTAGAACCAGATGATTTGAGACTACAAGATGAAGTTCTATAATAGGACACAATCGCTCCATAAACGTTTTGCACAATTCCATAACAACCACAATCTTTTCACAACTAACCATAGCACCAAAGGTATCCCAAAAATATTCCACAACTCAACAACTATGAATGATTGTTCCACATCATTTCCAAGGAAATTGAACCTGACACTAGGTGTTCAAAACATCATGAACATGCTGGTTGTATGGGAATTTTGAAACAAGACATCACAAAGAAAGAAGATTTTATAGGTTTTTATGCCTCCTCTCTCCAATATAAACTAATATGCCCTCTGAGCATGCCCAAACTTTACATCTGGAACAACTATACCATCAGCAACTACTCGGGAGATCTAGGCAACTACCCAATCATGTTATGTTTTCCACCAATGATCAAATTGACATGACAAAGTGACGTATCTAGTCATATTGTTGAAGATTATGTAACTTCAGAAGATATTATTTTCATATGATTGTTGTACTTCCTTCAGGAAATACTCATATTGTAATTGGTCATGTAAAAACCCTAAAAGAATAAATGTAAACCCTACTTGTAAATTCATCCCAAAAGAATCTAGAAGAAATAATAAATAAGAATTATTTAATATATCCTAAGTGAAGTTGGTTTTATAGAATGATTTTCCACATCCTATGCAACATGCCTTGATGTCCTACCTTGTACCTATGTAGACTCAGCATTCCCCTCTTTCTCAGTTAAAACCCTACAAATCATATTTTTGTTGACGTACATGAGTCAACAACGCTATAGCTTGGGTATACACATCTTGCTCCACTACAGCCCATGTACATCAGTTGTCATGCTCAAAATTAAAAATATTTAGATTTTTCCTTGTCAAGTCATGACTGTTATGATCCTTGGCCTTACATATACTGGGAAACGATCGAATTCAATCCTCCATCTCCTTTGAGGGATATATATGGAGCCATTATGAATCATTTCGAGAGGAATTTTTGGAGAGCAAGTAAACTATGGAAAAATTTTCCCCCATTGCCATGACTTGAGTCTGCATCCCTTTATCCTTATAAGATTAAACCTTTCTTATGTTCATCTCCCAATATCTTCTCTAACTTATGAAGGAGGAACCCAATTACTCTTTGAACTTGTGAGCTTTCCATTGTATGGAACATTGAAGTGGTGAATTCCTAGGTGGAGGAACTTAGTTTCTCGATTTCGACGAGTTGCAGGTAGAAATTTGTCACTATGTACTTGGATTTATGATATTAATAGAAATACTCATTTCTCATCCAATTCTTGTTGCAAATGTTATATTACTTTAAATGGGTATATTTGCTTAATATGTTTATGGATTATGCTAGATTATGTGCTAACAATTTATTTGCATTTTATATGCTCGTATTCCTTGATTGTTGAGGACAAGTTGTAGGTGAAGATCATTGGATTGAGAAGCTCAATGGTGGTCTTATTCGGACTTCTGATTGAGGTAAGGTTCTTATCCTTTTATTGTTATCATTTTACGTTTATATAGAAAATTTGGGAATTGAGTTTATTTCTGATGTCACTCTATCTGTTGTGGTTCTACCCCAAGCCATAGGAATATTTTTTTCGTAACAGTCGGCCTAGTCAAGTAGAGAAGTCAACCCCATAAGGAAAATACATCAAAAGAAAAGTATAAATAGGAGGGCACATTCCTCATTTGAGACACAATCACAAAGCAAGTTCTCTAGAGAGATAGAGAAGATCAAGTTTTCTAGAGGAAGAAGAGAAGTTGCTCAGTGAAGAGATCTTATCTTTGGGTTTTTTTTATCTTATATATTCTCATGATCTTTGTGTGAAATTTATACTCGTTGTTTTACTAAATTGGCATTGTACATGTTGATAAATATATACTGAAGAAATTTGTTGGGTTTTCTTCCCTTGTAGGGTTTCCCAGAGGAGAAATTTTTGTGTCTCTTATGTATGTTGTGCTTTTCTATCTATTAGTGATCCTATTTCTTTTGGTTATTATGAAATTATTTAAAGATCTAACATAAATACTATTCAAATGTGAATTCTTACACAGTATCCGAGCTATACTGAAAGAAATCATTGTACAACTGAAACTAATGGAATTTGAAAACTAGGGCTTCATGTCCCAGTCACTTCCATTCATAGATAAACTTAAAAAGGAGGTCAAATCAATTTGACCTAGGAGGGCGCACTTTCCTATGGAGGAAGATTATGTATATGAGAATCCTAAATTTTGATCTTATCATTGTTGCTCGGGACAACTAGGGAATTATAATTTTGGTAGTTATGTCCATAGATATAGAAGAAAATTTTATTTTCTCAACTCGCCTTAGGGAGGCAAATAATGTCCTCTTATCATACTTTCAAGATTCACAAGTTGAAAAAATAGGGTTTCTTTGACAAAACCTAGGTCAACATATTTCATAAGAACTTTGAAGTCAGCACTTGACTTAAGAATAGTATTTGGTAAGTTATATAATATTTATTTCCATTTGAGGTTCTCATATTATCAATATTGTCAACATGTCAAGAAACACCAAGCTTGAGGAGAAGCTTGAAGGATTTAATACTTCTGAGCATGGAAGTATAGAATGATTCTCATTCTAGAATAAAATGATTTGGATAATTATGTTTAATGCATTAACCAAGTTATATGAAGGGAAGAACATTGACTGAAAGATGAATTTGAGAACTAAAATCAAGAATGAGAAGATTCAATATTCAAATACCATCTAATCCTACTTCCGAGCATGGAAGTATAGAATGATTCTCATTCTAGAATAAAATGATTTGGATAATTATGTTTAATGCATTAACCAAGTTATATGAAGGGAAGAACATTGACTGAAAGATGAATTTGAGAACTAAAATCAAGAATGAGAAGATTCAATATTCAAATACCATCTAATCCTACTTCACAAAGGTCTCCCAAATCAAAGAACAACTCAAGCTATTGGATATACAATCGAAGAGGAAGAATTAGTGATGACTACATTGAATGGTCTGCCAAGGTATTGGGAATGATTCGTTCAAGGAATCATTCAAAGCCTTACAGTTATGAAGAAGAAACATAGAAGAAATTATGGAAGGAAGATATGATCGAAGAGTATCAATCGATAATGAAGAATGACGTTTGGGATGTGGTTTCGAGACTAGAAGGGAAGTTAGTAGTGTCTTCCAAATGGATCTACAAAATAAAGCATGCAATAGACGATAGTGTTGATAAATACAAGGCAATATTTGTGGCTCATGGATTCTCCTAGAAAGAAGGAATTGACTATGAAGAGGCGTTTTATCTTGTATCAAGACACACTTTGATTAGAGCTATACTTGCAATAGCTACAATGATGAAGTGGAAGGCACACCAAATGGACATAAATACAACTTTACTAAATGGTGTAGTAAAAAATAAGTGTATATGGAGAAACCACTAGGATTTGAGACACAAGATAGGTAGACACATGTGTGCAAGTTGAAGAAGGAATTATATGGATTGAAGCAGGAACCCAATATGTGGTATGGTAGGATTGATATTTTTATGACGACCTTGGGATTTACCAAGATTAAAGAAAACTCCAACCTTTACTACAAGGTTGAATATGGGAAACCAGTAATGTTGCTACTATATGTAGATGAGATGTTTCTAACAGGAGATGAGAAGCTCATTATAAAAACTAAGAAAAATATCACTATAGAGTTCGAGGTGAAATACCTGTGTATGATGCATTATTTATTAGTTCTAGAGGTGTAGCAAGGTCCAGATGAGGTTTTCCTTAGCCAAGGAAAATATGATGTATATATCCTAAAGGGAATTAAGATGTTGGATTGTAAGGCCATGGATACACTGATGCAGTCAAACTCCATGAAGTTGTTGTGTGATATTTCTTCAAAGACAATGGATGACACATTATGCAGACAATTGATTGGTTCATTGATATACTAGACCATATATATGCTTTGCGGTGAACACTTTGAGTCAATATATGGTTGATCTAAGATGTGTTCAATTGATTGCAACAAAGCATGTTATAAGGTACCTAAAGGGTAAACTTGATTATGGAATTATATATGTGTTAGATTAGAATATTGTCCTACAGCGATATGTTGATTTAGATTGGGTCAATAGTGTCATAAACAGGAAGGGTAATTCAGGATGTTGCTTCAGTTTGGGATCAGACATGATTTTGTGGTTCATAAGGAACCAAACTAGTGTGTCACTCAATACAAATGAGGAAGAGTATATTGCAATTTGTTCAACTAGTAGTGAAGCAATGTCGCTTCAGAAGTTGCTTGCAGGGTTGTTTGATCTCAAGTTATAAGTGAGTTGTATTTTTTGTGACAACCATAGTTCTGTGAAGTTGTCTAAGAACTCAGTGTTTTATGAAAATTCCAAGCATATTGAGATCAAGTACCATTTCATCAGAGATAGGGTACATAAGAATGCATTCAAGCTCTAGTATATTGCGACAAATGAATAGACAAATGATGTGCTGACCAATCCTCTGTCAAGAGTGAAGTTTGAGTACTTCAGGGACAATCTTAACATGATGTAGACGGATTTCCCTCATAAGAGGGAGGGATGATGATTCATAGACATGTAGTTGTACATTGTGATAGAAACAAGTGTTATTTCATGGGTATGTGTTTCTAGAATCTGTGAGGAGTGGAGAGAGTGAACAACTGATGATAACTGGAGAGTGTGGTCATACTTTGTATCTGTATCCAGTTAGAGCTAGTATGTATGTTTGAACTAGAGAGCATGACCAACTCATGAGAATTAGAGAGTTTGACCATGCTCACAAGGGTTGGAGAGAGTGACCATACTTGCATGGACTGGAGAGCATGACCATACTCATGACCGTTGGAGAGTGTGACCATACTCGCGAGGAATGGAGACTGTGAACATGCTTAGTATGTGTATCCAATCAAGTATATGTATCCAACCGAGTATGTGTATCCAATCGTGTATGTGTATCCATTCGAGTCATGTATTCAATTAGATGTGTGTGACTAGATTCCTTGTGAACTAGATAAAGTCCTATAATGATGTAATGTTTTCCCCTGGTTTGTTGATGTGTTTATACTGTGATTCCACTGTGTAATGCCCCTGACCCTCTGACCGGCGAGGAGGACACTACCAAACAAACAAAATCCTCCGGGAAACTAGCCCCGTGAACATGAACAGGCATGTAATGCTGAAAACAAATTCTTAAAACATAAAACATACACAGATACATAATTATTCACCACACAATGGAAGCAAACATACGTTCATTCCAGCATCAACATGTTCATCATGATCCATTAGACAATAGATAGTAAATGTAATTGTAGAAGAAAATGGACAGGATTACTTATCTTATAAAGAACTTGTCCCGCATCCATCTACGTCGCTGCAACGTTCCACCCAACCATAGGCCAGCGTGCTCATCAATCTCTTAGTAACACTGCCACCCATAAGCTAGGCATGATTCCTCAAGGAATAAGGGTCAAAGAAGGCTTACACATAGCCTAGGTACACAAATCATCCAAACCCACACAGTAGGGTTTATCAGGCCATCAAGGATCTAGGAAAAGCTAAATGCTAAGTTGGCGGCCTCAATGGAGAGCTAAGGATGCCTACACCAGATTTAACTTGAATTCTAAGACACCCACACACCAAAAACCATGAATCAGTCCTTTCTCTGCTTCACAGTCCCTCAGGCCCTGACTTCCCTTTCCAATACTCTTCAATGGTTGTGGAGAAGAAATCCAGCAGTCTAACTCTGTCTGAGTGGCTCCAAACACCATTTTTCTCAAGCATACCCAGCCTCTAATCCCACTCTCAACAGTTCGAAGACTAACCACTGCATACCGCAGTAAAACAAACAGTTCACAACTCTGTGAAGAAGATGAAGACAACAGGGTGACAAACCCAAACAAAAAGGTGAACACAACTCTCGTCAACAAGACGACTCAAAGTTGTTCTTGGACCTAGCATGGCCAAAAAAACTCAGCGGCAACCCAAAAAGGTACTTGCATACACAGCAACCCACAACCAGGGGAAGACAACAGCCCCAATCTCACAATGAAATGATGGCAACAATACATAGTCTTCAAATGGGAAATAAGCCAAACTCCTAGCATGGATAGGGGAAAACGTAGATGTATACCACAAAACCAGGAGGGTAACACACATACACACAGTTTGACACTACAAAAGGGAAATCGACCCTCTTCCCAAGTCAGGGAAAGAACATAGCCGATCTCACCCTGAAAATCCCCTGGATACCTTTCACAGTCCCATAAATAAAACTGGGTTAGACTCTCTGTGTGAACTAGGGAAGAACATAACGAATCGTTGAGGGAGGAAAGCAGAACCACCGACCAGGGACCGGCGAGAGAAGAGAGAACCGAACATAACCCCGCCTGCGTGAGATGGTCAAGACGAAAACCACAATGGAGAACCCAAAATTGTGAGTGGAAGAGTGGGAGAGTGGTGACCGTTCCCCTGCCTCCGCATGAGGAAGAGCAAGCTCGCTGGTGGAGTGTATGTGGGGAAAAGACGAGCGGTCCTACCAACCACCACTCCCCAGCCATAACTTCCCCCAACTAATCAAATAGTAGAATTTTAGTGGGTGGTCAACACATGGAAAACTCCCAATGGCCCCCACGGGTTAGACAGCTCCCCCTTAACCTTAGGAATCATGCCCTTTTCATTTAACGTTGCACTGTCCTAGCTGGCAGTAGGTTTATTTTAATTGATGTGCATATTTACATGATTCCCAAAACTATAATGTGTCGGATAGCACGATATACCATCGGCAACAATCCCTATTTCCGAAACATACACAACCAAATCGATGGTGGGGCTTTTTCCTTTAGCTCCACACCACGATTAATTACAAAATATACATCATGTATCTTTTAATGCAAACAAGGTCAAAACTAGGGTATTACAATCCCCTCCCCCTTGGAATAACACCATCCTCGGTGTTCCAGTACATAAGAATACATATACAATTTGCACATCCAAAATTTCAAAATTTTGCAGATCTGTCCCATGTTCAATTATTTTACTTTAAACTTTCAGGACCAAGCCCCTCAAATTCCACGAGCTTTTTCTACTGGTCCTTAGCTTTTGGCTCATCCCCAAGTCGAGGAACTTTGTGGGTGCTTCCCTCTTTATGTTCCCTCGTTGGGTAGTCCCGGCGTAAATGATGTCCTCCGCATTTCCAACATTTCGCTGGCTGCTTCATCTTTACTTGCTCAATTTCCTTTGAGTCTTCATGCCTGGAACATTTCTTAATGGATTTCTTGGACGGATGTCCCATCATTGATCCACTTTCCTTACCTTTACGGATTGCTCCCATAAGGCTTTTCACCCCCTTTTGCAAACCAATAGATTCTTGCAAAATCTGATGGTTCATCTCATTCTGCCTTTTCTGTATCTTGAGCATCTCTCCAAGATTCTATTGGGTCTTGGAAATCATTTGAAGGAGACTTCCAGCCAATTCCATCAGCTTTTGTTCTGCTGCCATGGTCAATGTGCACCACTGGATTTCACTTTTCTCACCTGTGAAATGCACCATTGAAATTTTTTCAAACCAAGGATAATATAGACATTAAAATCAATCAGTTATTTTCCCAATTGGCATGACAGTCCAAGTATTAATCAAGGATACTTTCATATTTTTCATGCCTTCCCAATAGGCACATGAGCTCATTCATGTCCATTCTTGGGCAGGGAATTAACCATTCCAGCATTCACAATTTATTTTTAGCAAATACACACATTCCACTTTTAGTCATACATGCATTCAACAATCTTTTGTTTTCACAATGCATATATATATAATCAAAAAGGCAAGAGAGAGCAGCAAGATTTTTTCCCCCCTTTGTTTTGTTCCATCCTGGAACCCACATGACCGCTATGGATTTTCATGCTCTCAGCCTCTTTCACTTCACCGTGAATGCTGGACCAATCCCTCTTGGTCATGACACTTAGTGTCTCTGGTCTATTTCAGAACTTTCAACCATGGAGCCTCCCCACATGGTTTGTTTCGGCTGCTAGTGCCTTCATAGTCATACTAGCACCTTTTTTTTTATAATTACTGCTCATTCTGAGCTTTTCAGGATAGTCACATGTCCACATGCACCTCTAGGATGCTTTCATAGTCCTCGCTTCCAGTGATACCTATATTCAAACATTGAATAAATTCACATGTTTAGTTTATTCCCATCGGTTTTTACCTCTTAAACAAGAGTTTAAAACATCAGAACCAAATCATATACACATGCATATTCATAAGAAAGAATTGCAAAATAATCCAATACTTATCTGTATTGTGTGTTTCCTCGTTGGTCCACAGGATCCTACTTTGCTTTGCAAGCCTTGGGATCGCCTATGGACTTGGATGTTAGGTCAGCACGCAAGCTACTTCACAACATCCTTATATATATATATATATATATATATATATATCAGACACAATCAAGCCAACCTTCAGTTGGGTTTATCAAACCGTCAACAAATCGCCTATACTTATCTCAACAATACACTTATATCAACAACCAATCATCAGCCAAGACAACATAGTTAGGTTTATCAGGCCATCAACAATAACACATGCACTTATATCAACAATAAACGACCATTTCCAGGTTTCATTTCCAGTAGTGAGCTCTAGTTCCACTACCCCATATCACACAAGAGACCACTCCCTTCTCTGAGTTGACAGCCCCTCAGTAATGTCTCCTTCTCTGTGCTCTTTAGTAGAAGGTAGGATGAGCTCAAGCCATTATCCATTTAGTGTACAATACCAAACTACATCTGTTTAACCTGACAACACAAGAAATATAAGCATATTTGTTAGCGTTATTGCTCTAAAACTATAATCATATTTCACATCATTCACTATCAAGTATTGAGACACCAGGAGTGCGTCCACTCCCTAGGGTGTAACCAATATCGAAAAACCCTTCCATGATCTGACATTGGGAAAGTGTGACTCCTTTTTCGGTGTGTGCCATGTAGGCTCTATTCATACTCAAGCAATCGGTCATAATGGAAATAAAATCAAAACATGTTCTGCATATTGAATTCAACAATTGGACATGCATATTCTTAGCTAGGGTTACAGAACACTTATCCATTTGTTGATGCAGTATTCCTTCGTTAAGGAGGAATGGGGGCTCCCTTCTCTGAGTTAACAGTCCCTCGGTTTTCCATCCCCATTCCTTTCACATTCCATATCCACACATGTCTTACCGACATAATCTATACCATCTCACTCATGTTGCTTACCAAACATGCAGTGTAGATGGGACATTTCCAAAATGCCCAATGGAGTTTCACCCGAAACCCATTTCCGAGATAGGGAAACCCTTCCCCATGAAGTTTGGCTGCTGCAAGCCATCACACATGGTCTTCCTGTAGCATGTACCCCTGGCACATTCATCAAGTAGCCAAACAGTCAATCAGTATCTACTAATACAATCCAAATTCGATGGTTCCATAACCAAGTAATGACATTAGTAATTAAATTCAATGAGAATTTGAAACTCTGTTTACTACAGAAATTGATTTGCTTGGCAATGAGGTGATCCTCAATTGTGGGTCTCTTGTAAGCAGCACCACTATGCCCATCATAATTTTATGCTTATTAGCATAACATGAATACCTACTTACAATGCATTCTCCTGACATTGTCTTATGCAAGACAATAGTGATTAGTAGTTGTCAGCAATTTCTTAAATCCTAAATTCACAAATTCAAATTTAACAACTCATTATACATACAAACTATTTTCACAGCCATGAGACTCTTCTCATAAGGTTTGGCTCTTTCACATGGTAGATTTCATTGTTTGTCATGGTCTTACTCTCATTGCAATGCTCCAAACAATCTACCTGAAACCTGAACTTCAATCAGCCAAACACTTGGTAAGTCTTGATGCATATAAATTTTTCCATTGCTGCAACAATCACTAAAGCATTTGCAGAATTATAAAATTCAAATACTTATAGCTGTTAGCATACCAATATTACCCAAAACCCATTTACTTCACCCAATCATTATCATACTTTAAATTACAGGGTACAGTCACATCATTTATGCAATTTAAATGAAATGTTTAGATACTCTTTACTTCACAAGCATATCATTTGTACCCCCTTGCCCTTCCATAGAGCATTTTTGGCAGCCAATCAATCATGACTACCCTCTTCATGCACTTACCATCCTGCATTCATAACAGCTCTTGAAATGGTTCCAGAATTGTCATCAATTCATCATTTCAGCTATTAGTTATTCATAATAACTCATGCACTATCTCTATGCATTCATGCATTGCATCGCAACATTTGCACCCATACTTATGTATGCATATCTACAACATTTACTCATACTTTTCATATGCACCCATTCAATGCATAACTACAAGATTTATAAAATATTTTAATGCATACCCACTCAATGCTACCTTGCATTGATTCCGGAATACTATGCATTCAAACATACCATGCATGGCCTAACCATGACTACTTGATATAGGATGCATGACTATAATCAAGATCATCATTGATTGCTTTCTTTGGGCTACTAAGCTCATAACAACATAATACAAGCATGACACCTTTCTTAATGAATGCAATATAAAATTCCAATACCCACATGGTATGAGACCTCTTGCTTTTACCACTCCATGAAATTGTCATAACTAAACTCTTACCTACATGGTTCCTACTTACACCCTGGACATTACCAGTTTGGTTGGTCCTTTGCAGGAAATTGCAGAATTTGCTCACCAACTTTTGATTCTGAACTTGTTGCCTTATCCCTTTCTCCATAGGGTAGCTAGTCACATTTGTCAGGATCAACAACATATTCAGCCATGTCCATGTTGTCGTTCGTTTTCCCCTAATGCCAACATTGATCCAATAATTATTATTAGTGGCTCATTATAAATTTATAATTCTCACTATTCTTACTAACATGTATCTTATGCATGCTAGGCATATCCTAATACATTTCATGTATAAAACTTGTAAATGTAATTATAATTAGCAAGACAAGGTTTATGGAATTTTCCTTTTTCAAATCCCTCATCTTTGTATGGAACTCCTCTTCCACACAACAGCTAGTTTGTCCATACTGACAGCCACTAGTACTCTGCAGCACCGCATTCAAACTCTGGGGATTCTCCCTTGTTCCCTATTGTATAAGCTTTCCAACACCTATCCACATGCCTCATTCTGACCTCAGGTGTGAAAACCACACCATTTCTATCATGATGATTTTCATCAAATTTAGGCAAAACACACAACTGTATTTTGGTCTGAATTGCCAACTTCAGCCACCTATAATTCTTCTTCCTTTTCAGCCCTGGAACTGCTGAAAAATCCACTGAAAAACAACTGTAATTTGCTAAGAAATCCACTTTGAATAACCCAATTTTCTTTCTCAGATCGGGTCTCATCCCATCTAAAACTCCGATGTTTCAGCGATTTAAACATTAACTTCCTTCTGGCGCTCATCGTTGGCCCTAACAACTAATATTTTCCGTTGTATCGGCGGCCCTGACAACTAAGGTTTTCTGCAGTATCGGCAGCTCCAACAACTACAGTATTCCGCTGTATCAAATCCTCAGTTGTCTCAGCTTCCAGTCTTTATCATTTATCAACGATGCTGAGGACTACTGCATATCGGCAATCGAAAGCACTAATCATCGGGCAGCTAGTTTTCTAGGCATCCGCAATGGCGGCAATCAAACTCACTAGGGTTTCCGTGGTCATAACCCTGTTAGCGGATCAAAACCACTAGACACTATGTGTCGACGGTGAAAAACTAAACGCTTCTGCTACGTCAACGACCCAAATAACTAAAAAATTTCGATGCCCATTGGCAGACTAAACCATTAACTTCTTTCGGCGTTCATTGGGTCCTTTCTTCACTAACCTTCTGGCGTTTCAGGTATGTAGTTGTCTAGGATTCCGATCTGCATCGGTGATGCCAAAACTAATATTTGTTGGTGATTGGAACATTACCTGCCGTGGCATCGACGGTTGGAGCGACTAACTACTCGCTCGTCGGATGGTTAGCTCCATAGTCATCCGCAACTATGGGTGGCAATCCCACTGTGGGTTCCGTGGACACTCATCGACTGTCGGATCCACTAACCTTTTCCGACGCTTTCTTCACTTAGAGAAATTTCAGAATTTTTCTTCCCTTGCTTGTCGCCGCGTCGACTCTTCAAACAATTAAATTTCGTCGACGTTTCGGTGGTATTCGGGAGATCTCAGCCATCGCATCATCGGCACCTTCTTCATCTACCTATCGGCGATCCCATCTTCTATTTTTCACTGACGTTTTAGTAATTCTGTCAACTAAATCTCGCCGACGTTCTCGTACTTCAAATTTTTCCCGCAACCATCTTATAAAGAACTTGTCCATCAACCATCTACATCGCTGCAACGTTCCACCCAACCATAGGCCAGCGTACTCATCAATCTCTCAGCAACACTACCACCCACAAGCTGGGCATGATTCCTCAAGGAATAAGGGTCAAAGCAGGCTTACACATAGCCAAGGTACACAAATCAGCCAAACCCACATAGTAGGGTTTATCAGGCCATCAAGGAGCTAGGAAAAGCTAAATGCTAAGCTGGGTGCCTCAATGGAGAGCTAAGGACACCTACACCAGAGTTAACCTAACTTCTAAGACACCCACACTCCAAAAACCAGGAATAATTCCTTTCTCTGCTTCACAGTCCCTCAGGCCTTGACTTCCCTTTCCAATACTCTTCAAGGGTTGTGGTGAAGAAAGCCAGCAGTTTAACTCTGTCTGAGTGGCTCCAAACACCAATTTTCTCAAGCATACTGAGCCTATAATCCCACTCTCAACAGTCCAAATACCAACCACAGAATACCGCAGTAAAACAAATAGTTCACAACTCTGTGAAGAAGATGAAGACAACAGGGTGACAAACCCAAACAAAAAGGTGAACACATTAGAGGAAATTTGGGGTCTAAAATGGGCCTTATAAGAAAACATGCCAAAATAAGTTTTTGTGAGTTGGAATTCAAGAACCAATAGAATTTAATAAAATAAGTCAACCATAATGGTTGAATTGACATATTTGTAATTAAAAAAAACTACTTTTTGTGTTCGTATTTTCAACATATCTCATTGTATTTTTACTCAAATTTCGATCGGGAGAGCTCGTTGGATGCGAAATTTGATTCCACATCCAATGAGCTCTCCCGATCGAAATTTGAGTAAAAAAACAGGTAGATATGTCAAAAATACAAACACAAAAAGTAGTTTTTTTCTTTCTTCCTCCAAAATTAATCAATATTATTTTATTATTTTAACTATTATTTTATTATTTTCCTTAGGAGGCCCATTTTAGACCCCAAAATTCCTCTAATGCAACTCCCGTCAACAAGACGACTCAGAGTTGTTCTTGGCCCCAGCGTGGCCAAAACAACTCAGCGGCAACCCAAAAAGGTACTTGCATACACAACAACCCACAACCAGGGTAAGACAACAGCCCCAATCTCACAATGAAACGATGGCAACAATACACAGTCCACAAATGGGAAAGAAGCCAAACTCCCAGCATGGACAGGGGAAAATGTAGACGTATACCACAAAACCAGGAGGGTAACACACATACACACAGTCTGACACTACAAAAGGGAAATCGATCCTCTTCCAAAGTCAGGGAAAGAACATAGCCGATCTCACCGTGAAAATCCCTCGGATACCTTTCACAGTCCCATAAATTGTTATCTTGTTTTGACATGTTCATTCAAAATAGGAATAGAGATCTTGAATTGTCTCAAAGTACTATGAAACCTAATTTTGATGCTTTTTGTAAAGGGTTGATTAATGAGCAATAAAATTTAATTGTCTCGAGATAACTCTCACCTAATAAATCTCTAATTGCTCATAATCCTAAGAAATTTTTTAATAATACGAAAGGTTCTTGTTTACACACTTCAAAACCTACTAATAATTCTGGTAATAATTCTAGTGCACATTGTTAGAACTGTTTTCTACTCCTTGTGAGATGGAGGAAAAGGAAAAATAGAGTAATCAAATCCTAAAAATGCATGAAAATGCCATTCACAAATTGGCCAAAAATTATGCTAAGGGGGATAGCGCTTCTACGATGGTGATCGAGATGTGAACCAGATCGACGGATAGAGTGGTTTTCACGAATATCACATGCACAGTCCAAATCGACGGATAGAGTGGTTTTCACGAATATCGCAGAAACGAGATAAAGTGACCGCGGTTTTCAAGGGCCAAGATCAACGGATAAGGTTGATTCTGCCATGTCAAAGTGCCCGTGGAAATTTCAGCTTTCAAATACGCGAAACGGGTTAAAAAGAGGTAAGTATCAACAGTGTGGATTGAGCTGAAGAAAGATCTATGGTGGGCAACATCTCCACTGATGGGACAAGCGTGGGACTCGTGAAATATGATGTCCCTTTACACGTGGATGATAAAGATTGAAGGTGTTCAGATCGAACAGCTGGAAATGTTCCCGCCTGGTAAAAGTTGCATGAAGGTCAGTCTATGATGGAAAAGACGGTCTCGCATACGATCGACTCGTTTTGAAGAGATCATGCTGACAGGATATTCTCATACAAGTGCGTAAGAGGCCGAAGTGACAGGTAATCAAACACCCCGATGCCATTGAAAAATGTATGTAAGTGAGTATCAGCTCCACAGCAGAACCAACCCTCTTGAACCCAAAATTTTGTCGCATTGCACGTGTGAAAATCAGGAAAGGATCATGATAATTGAGATACGGGAGGTGGATATGGCTTCTACACGAAGCAGGAAAAAGTGACACAATAGAATTATTCTGATCTTGTCATCAGTAAGGGAGAAAATGTAAGGAACGTCAATTCCATGTGCCATGGGCCAGATGGAAAATAATGTGAGATAACGCTAGGGGCTATTCCGCAGCCAGTATTTTAACGTCGCAGCAAAAAAGACGGCATGACTAGATTTTCAGCAAGAAGATGGGACCCCAAACCCATGTGCTCGCGCGTTCTGTCATCATGATACTCGACGGAGAAGTGTGTGAAGGTGTTGACGGGGTCATCGCCGTGTCCAGTTTTCTAGCTATTTATAAATGCCATACTTCAAATCCACCGATAGACAGAGACTAAGTGAATATGGAAGATAAGATAAGGTTATTAAATGTTAGTCTGCTGAGAATTTCGTGAGTTTTAGAAAAGGTCTGCAATGGTCATCTGGTTTGAAAAACTTGTCTATCAAGGCGTGTTATTGGTTGGCGAGCATAGCTCCACATTCCTGCATTTCCCTAGTTCTTGTGTCGAAAAGGCTTCATCCATCGGGGTAGGGACATTCATTGTATTAGAGAATCATTTCGATGTCAGCAAGGTCATGACAAGGACATTCACCGCATTATATGGACCTTCTGAGGCTGGTGAGTACATTACTGTCATAATAGAAGGCAACACCCCCGCGGAGGTCATGCCTAGAATTTCCTATCCAATGGGAATCCCTCTAAAGCCTCCAAACAGGGTCGCGGTCTCCATAATCCCAGCACGTGGTGACCATTTCTAGAGGCAACCCATTGGAGTGAATGCTCGTATGGGAGGAGAAGGGGTCCAAAGTCTTCGTCGCTACCTTTGTGATTTCCACATGCCAAATTTATCTAGGGCGATGATGAAGTCAAGAATGTGTCGCGCCATGCGACCTGCAGAAAGATCCTCCTCCTAGGAGGAAAGAAACACAAGAATGGAAAGCCTCCTCAAGGACTTGTCACTGTCAAAAGCAGTGTAGTCCTTCTTCAAATCCCCTCAAATAATAGTTTAACCAGGAGAGAGGGGGGCAAGGAGGAATGCTGAGCACAGAAGGAACACAAACCTTCTTGCCAGTTATAAGCCCATGTAGAAAGGTTCCTTTGAGCACAAAATGAATAGAAATATGCCCAAAAAGAAAAGGACACGTTGCAAACCCAACAGGAAGGTAAATGGTTCAAGCCAAATCAGTGGAAAGCCACCAAGGGATGTCCTAAGCCATTGTTTTCAAGACAAGTGAGCCTGAGGCCAGAGACGTTGTGTTGTCGTTAAGTCTAGCATGCGCGTTTGATCTATAATTTTTTGTTTTATATATGTAAACTGTGGCACATACGCCACATTATAATCTGTTAAAATTTTGTTTGTTATTGTAACTGACTTCTCGTCCTATTTCAAGGTTAGCCTCAGGGTCCTGAAGCACTTTAAAAAGACTCCCCTTCGAGGGACAAAGGGTTGTTGGTTTTGGTTGGAACCTGAGAGGTTTTTGGTTCTTATGTAATTTGACCCATTTTAATACAAGAAACAGAGTTGGATGTCGACCTTTGGATGTAATAATTCCTGTGTATTTCTTAGTTGTAGTCTGTGATTTTCTTTCCTTACGTGCATGTACTTTCCATTTCCTCTTTACATTATGTTTTCTTGCATCCTTGATGTAGTGTATAACAGTTTAGAATTCATGCTTCCATGCTTTGGTCGTTGTTTTGGATGCCCACCAGACATTTCTTCCAAAGTTGGTGTAGAATTCACCCTTGTGGTGCTCTACATCGATGGGCTTTCATCTTTCCTCATTTATCACTAGACCCTAACATATTGACCGTGACCGAAGTGTTATCTTTCTCTTGTGGACATTCTCTGTGCAGACTACTCTACGTTTCTTGGTATTTTGTGACTCCATTTCCCAACATATCCCGCCTCGTTTCCACCTCCAACCTTCGAAATTCATCTCGTGACAATAATCATCTGGCCTTTTTATGTATTTGTGAGAGATCCCTCTCTGGAATCGGAGGAGACAGCTCCCTTTCCTAAAGAGGTTCTATTGTTACCTCGGGGTCCGCCTTCCCGCAACCTTGAGCACAATTCTGAGTGTTAACACACATCATGAAAATAGTAAGAAGAAGAAAGTGTATGATCCTTGTAACCATTGTGGTAAAACTAATCATCCTGAAAAGGATTGATTTAAATTGAAACGTTTAATGTCTAAAGTTAAAAATAAAGGTTATGATGTATCCCATGTAGCTTTATGTGCATCTGTTGGTTCTTCTAGTAGTTCTTCTTCTAATGTGAAATGGATAATGGATTCTAGTGCTTCTAAACATATGACTTGTAATTCTTCTTTATTTACATTTTATGACAATAATAAACACATATCTCGGAAAGTATCTATAGGTGATGGTAAATAAATTTCCGTAATTGGTTCTGGTAATATTAATGTTGCTAATGGTCAATTGGGATATGTTTTTTATGTTGAAAATATGCCTATCAACTTGCTTTCTATTTATTGTGCATGTCATAAAGGATATAAATTTGAAGCTTGGCCTAATAAATATGTTCTTAAAAATATCAACCATAATTTTAAAGTAGTTTCTTCTGGTCCTGTTGATCATACTGTTGGTTTATATAAATTTACTGGTTTTAATTCAACTAAAAGACAACCTTTTCATTCCTATGTTTCTCATGCTGATGAACTAAGTAAATTATGGCATGAAACATTACATCATTTGAATTATGCTAAAATGAAAATGTTAGCTAAAATGGCGCATGACTTACCTCATATTTTGTCTACTAACAGTGTTTGTGAAGGTTGTGTTCTTGGTAAACATCATAGAGAAATGTTTGATAAAGGTAAAGCATGGCGTGCTAAAGAACCTTTGCAATTAATCCATAGTGACATTTTTGGTCCTCTTGAAATTCCTTCTATATCACATGCAGTCTATTTTCTTACCTTTATTGACAACTTTAGTAGAAAATCATGGCTTTATTTTTTGAAACATAAAAGTGAAACCTTTTTTTAAATTTCAACTTTTTAAATCCTTGGTTGAAAATGAATCTATTAAAAAGATTAAGACTTTAAGAATTGATAATGGGGGGGGGGATTCATTAAGAAATAATTTGAATCTTTTTTATCTAAACATGCCATTCGACATCAAAGTATTGTTACTTACACACCTCAACAAAATGGACTTGCTGAAAGGAAAAGCAAAACTTTAGTTGAAATGGCTAGATGTATGATTTATTCTAAAGGATTACATAAGAAATTTTGGGCTGAAACCATAAGTTGTGCTAACTTTATTTTAAATAGAGTTCCTACAAAATTTGTTAAGCATGTTAACCTTGAGGAAAAATGGAATGGTAGAAAACCTGATATTAGTAACTTTAAAGTGTTTGTTTTGAATGTTGGGCTCATATTCCTGATGAAAAACGGAAAAATTTAGCACCCAAATCTCACAAGTGTATATTCATTGGTTATTCGGAGGATTCCAGGGCTTATAGGTTGTTTGATCCTTCTAAACAAAGTGTTATAATTAGAATATATGTTCAATTTATTGAAATATCTACACCACCTGAGTCTGTAGAACCTCATGTTACTCTGAATATTCCCTTACCACCTATTACTCCTATCTCAGTTACTCCTTCCATTTATGTGACTGATTTTAGTTCACCTTCTTCCTTCTCTTCAAGTATTCCACCTGAATGTCTTGAAGATCTTGAAGTGACTTTTGCCCCTTCTAAATTTCCTGTTTGGGCTCAAAAAACTCTTGAATCTGCAGGAAGTGATATCGGAATCCCTTTTGATACTCATATAACTAGATCTAACTTTGTTCTCATGACCATAGTTTTAGCCACAGATGATCCTACTACTTATGCTCAAGCTAAGGGTAAAGCTCATTGGAAACAAGCTATGACTGTTGTGTATGATTCTCTTATGAAGAAAAAGACTTGGTCTCTTGTTCCTCTTCCTTCGGGAAAAAAAAAAATAGTTGGTTGTAAATGGGTTTATAAAACTAAATTTACTGCAGATGAACATATTGAAAAATATAAAGCTAGATTAGTTGCAAAGGTTTTAATCAACTTGAAGGTATTGATTATAATGAAAATTTTGCTCCTGTTGCTACAATGAATACAATAAGAACCATTTTATCTATTGCTTCATCTTATAAATGGGAAATACACCAAATGGATGTTAAAACTTCTTTTTTAAATGGCGATCTTAATGAAGACATTTATATGCAACAACCTCTTGGTTTTATTAATGCTAAATCATCAAGTTTAGTATGTAAATTACACAAGTCTTTATATGGTCTCAAACAAACACCTAGGGCTTGGTATGATAAAATTGATACTTATTTCTTGAATCATGGTTTTAAGCGTTGTATATATGATCCTAACTTGTTTGTTAAGCATGTTGATGATAATATCATTGTTATTGTTTTATATGTGGATGATATTATTATCACTGGCATCCAACTTATTCTAATTCAAAATATGAAAAGTGAACTTCAAAAGCAGTTTGAAATGACCAATCTCAGTATATTGCACTACTTCTTAGGTCTTCAAATTTGGCATATGGAAGATGGTATTCTTCTCTCTCGGGCGAAGTATGCTACAGATTTATCGGCTCGTTTCCACATGAGTGATTTTCAACCTGCTCCTACGCCTTTTCAGTCCGGTGTAAAGTTAACTGTTGAGTGTACTACTCCTCTTGTTGATGCTACTCTTTATCGTCATCTTGTCGGTAGTTTGATATATTTAACCCACATCAAACCAAATCTCTCTTTTGATGTCGATATGGTTTCATGGTTCATGCAGTAGCCTCATGAAATTCATTGGCAGAACAACCAAGAGAATTTTGAGATATTTACAGGGGACATTTTATTATGGTGTTTTTTATTCAACAAGTGCTACAGTTTTACTTTCTGGTTATACAGATTATGACTGGGAAGGTGATAATTATGATTGACGGTCAACTGTTGGTTATATATTTCAACTTGGTTTAGGTTTGATTTCTTGGTCTAGCAAAAAAGTGAAGACTCTTTCTTTATCATCATGAGAAGCATAGTATAGAGAAGCCAAAGAAGCAACTAAAGAAGAAGTTTGGTTATGGCATGTTCTCACTGAGCTTGGTATGGTTCTAAAATCATCCATTGTTTTGAAATGTGACAATCATGATGAAATTCAACTTGCTTACAATCTGGTATATCACTCCAAGAAGAATCATCTTAATCTTGATGCTCATTATATTCAAGATCTCGTCGTAGATGGCATTCTTTCTCTTGAGTATTGTCCTGTCGAGCAGAAGGCAGACGATATCTTCACTAAATCCTTAATAGAAGCAAAGTATGTGCATCTTCATTCTTTACCTAGGATGAGGGAAGTTGTCATCAAGGGGGAGCAGTAATGACTCCTTCCTTCCTTTGTTAGTGGGATTTTCTCCCGGCCATTATTAAGGGGGGGTGTTGGAATATTTTATATCCCTTGGAAGGTAATAATGTCTTTGTGTTATGTCGAAAGATATCCACAATATTATGTAAAAGAGTAAGACATTATATCACATATTTATTTTGGTAAAGTATACTCTTGATATCCATCATTATATAAAGAGATGATATTTAGGAGAATTATATTATCCCACATGTAATATGTGAGAGTAATTCCTCCTCATCTCTTGGTGTATAATAGGGTCAAGGGAGTCACATCACAACAACAGACGTGATCTTTCTGTATTATATTGGGTTTTTTGGCATTGTTCTTTTGTAAGATTTAGTAGATATTCTGGAGATAATAGAAGACTACCTTCCCATGGACGTATCCTAGTTGGGTGAACCACGTGTATCTGGTGTTCTCTTTTCTCTTGTTCTCTTTTGTACTTATTGTTGATATATTATTGTTTTGCATAGATAGGTAAGCTATTTTAGCTTGATCCCTCTTTTCAACAAAAAGTGGATTCTTTTAAACCCTTTCTTCAGGACAATAGATGAAAAATAAAGTAAAGAACTGGAAATGTTGAAAATTAAATGTTGGAATTGAATAAGAAAATAGAAACCTACCTACCTAACCAAACTGACAAGTGGTCCCACTAGGTGATGCAACCATGTATGTAGTTTGAAAAGGGTATGATATGCATGCATGAATATAAATGATAAGTAGTGAATGACCTTGGGGTTTTTTGTATAGAAGGATGGGGTAATGCATCTTCAATGACTAAAAAATATGGCCAATACGGGTAAGAATTTCTTAAAGAATAAAAGAAGTTAGAATTGAAATAGGTACTATTGAAAGCATAATGGAAATGAGTATGAATTGAGGACAAGATGCATGAGTTAACCATTTCCAAAATTCTGACATTTACTTTGTTTCTTTGTCTTGTGGAAAGTCTCCTTCAACCATGTTACAATTGGATCTTCATGACAAATTTCTTGTGCTCCAATGTAAGTGCAAAAAACAAGTCATATTCGCCATTGAGTATAGGATTTGCATATTTCGTTGGCTCCCAAGACATACCACCAATTTTTCCACCTCTTCCATATTATTTATCATGCTTATATTAAAGTTCCAAATTCCCATGTTTTCAGGAATATGACATCGTCACGTCTTTCAAGCCCCTAGCCAACTTTTCCTCTTTGTCATTGTTGTGTAGAAAGTGAAAATGTTTAGGGTCTAGATCTCCTACTCCTTGATGCTCATCGTCAACAAAAATAATGATAAGGCCTTTATCATTGGGTGCAAAAATAGTTGTCAATGCCTTATCCCTTTTAATGGATGATTGGCTATCTTCTTGGTGTATGCAAAAGGCATGCTCCAATGAAGTTTGAAATTGATTTTTTCTTACCCCATCATTGACTAAGTATGGGGTGGGTTCACGAAGTAGATGATTACTTTCAAGTCCTTTGTCTTGGTACTTATAATATTCATGGTTTCCATCCTCTAAATCAATATTAAAGTTTCGTAAGAATTCTTTTACAATAATGTCTTCTGAGAGAGAAGGGGATTCATTAACTGAACCATTTACTTCATGGCCTATAGGTTGTGAATCGTTGTTTTCCTTGCTTGTATCATTTGGTTGACAACTATTTTAAGATATGGATGAATGTGGTTTATCATCATTAGTTTTAACAAATTATTCCTCAAGCTGACATGCTAACTCAAAAATATTAACATCTTGAAGGTTGTCTTCAAGATTTATGAGTATCCCTATTTCATTAAGATCAAATGGCCTATTATTCTGAAGTTGTAGTTCTTCATAAGTAATGGGCTCAATAGGTTCCTTTAATAATTGATTTTGTAGTTTTAATGGAACTTCACATGTTTCTCTCCTCTCTTATTTAGATCCTGACAATGTTAGGAGGCACTTATGTAAACAAAAATATACTAGTTCTGGAGTGCACATTGGAGCCTTAGATTATTTATCACCTTGATTTTCTTTGGAAGAATAGGGATAAGGGGAATCCAACAATTTGAAATCCATCATGCAACCATCTAACTCTAATGCATCACCAATCATTTCATATAGATTTGATGAACTTGTTTCTTTGAGATATAGTGAAACATAAGAACTTTGAGGTGCAACGGTATAAACCAACACTACATTTGTTTCTAAAGGCCTAACATTCTTTGGGATGTGAAGATAATTCTTGAGGAACCTATCATTCATTGTTGTTGTACCTTCGAGATCAGCATTTGTCAAATAATTAAACTATATCAAGAGCCAAAGAGGATCCTTTCTCCTTCCCCACCTACATAGGAAAAGTTTATGTAGTTGTTGACAAGTTGAGATGGAGTTGGTTGTCAGGTGCCTGAACCAAGATCTAACATATCCTTCCAAGGAATGTACAAAAATGCATATGTGAACATCCTCATGCTCAATGATGAAACCATCAATGTAGTCTTGGAACATAGTGATATGTGTTCATTATAATTGGTCCATTACCATTGAACTTTGGAAGGTGTTTTAAGTACCCATCGAGTAGGGGATTGAGGATTTTAGGCAATATTAAGGGATGATATCTTATGTCTAGCCAAGGATCAACATAGATAGGCTTCTTGTTCGCCATGATGATAACTAATGCAAATGATGGCACATTATTTTCAACATTACAAGCCTTTGGGAAAGAGGATATTTAGGGATAACAAAAGGATGTGAAATTCTAATCTCTATAGATATTGTAATGTACTAACTCAAGTTAGAAATGTAGATGAAATAAGGGATTCTACTAGGATATTACAATGAAATTATGGCAAGGGATTTTCAAGATGGGATTCAAGAATATTACACGATAAAAAATAGAAACCCAACCTGAATGAACGGTTTTGTTGAGAATATAGATGTAGTAAATATGTATGTGGTTTTGGGTTTGTGGCATGCAGCAGTTCAAGAGATGAACCAATGTGGAGTCTATAGGTGACTTATTTTTCCTCAAGAGACGCTACTCACTAACCTTAAGAAGCAGGTAAATTCACAACGGTGGGAACATCGCTTTATTCCCCTTCTTGATAAATCGGCCTCGTTCTCCAATGGAGTCTATATGGGGAATGGAGTCACCAGTCAAATGGTTTTCCTCAACCTTCTTTTGAGAGTAAAGTATTTTGGTATCAAGTTTCCAAGGATTCAATGTATCATTTCCGCAACACAATTTCCACATATCTTATGTATATTTTTTGTATAGATAGAAGAATCCATGATTCCTACGATTCTATGATCTCTTCCTTCTTTGGCCAAGAAATAGGGTTCTAGTTGTTATTCTTTGACAAAAAAAAGTTATCCCATGGCAATGACGCCAGTCCATATGTTGTACCCTAGATTGTACCTCTCACAAAACCTCTCTCTAGATATTGGAAATGGAGGGAATAGGGTGGTAGGAAGAAAAAAACCAAGGTATACAAGAAAAGATGCACCTTCCTGCACCACTTTATACCTTCAAGGTGGTCCTTAGGTTAAGGGAGGGTACCCTAAGATTGGGAGGTAGATTTCCCTTATTTTCCACAGTATGGTGCTGGTGGGTTCATATGTGCTTTCATTGACTAGATTTGCGGCTAAAAGCTTTGGTGCATAGAGCCGGTTCTAATTGTTGATGGGTGAATTTGAATGTCATTTGAGTGTGGAGGAGAAAAATATCTTAAAAGTAACACAGATTAAATAGAAGAAAACAACAGGGGCACCTTAATGATAGTTCATTTCTATGAAAGAGGATGTAGTACCATAACAATTTTTTAACAATAAAGCATTGATAAGCTTTCCATCAAATGCATTCATGGAACACACATAAAATCATGTGGGAAAGGTAAATATAGATCCACAGATTCAAGCAACAAAATAAAGAAACATTCAACTTTAGAGATAATATCAACAACAAATTTGAGATATCATTTCCTCTAAAACCAGTGGAGAATCACTTTGATCCTGGATTCAATTCAATAGAATTATCATTTTCCTCATTACAATAGCAATAACATCATGGGGCCATTGATCTCGTTCATGATCCTATTCTATTTCTCTATGAGAAGAAAATGAAAAGAAAGAAACTAATGTTGTATATCCCTATGTAACTCTGTCTTATAAATTTTGGTAGCCTTTCAGATGTATTTATTAACCTCCTCCTTTGATTTCCTCTTCAAATTTCCCTTTCATATCCTTTGGGTATTAACCCTAAGATCCATGATTTATCCTAACACATGTGAAAGACAATTAATGCAGTGTCTTTCTTGATGCGATGATGTGGCATTAATGAAATGACACTATCAAAAATCTCAAGGTGGCAATGTTACCAGGTGTGAGTTGGTTGTACGAGTCCTTTTTTAATTTTCCAATGGAGCTAATGGGGAATCTTGTTTATTCATTGGGACCCTTGGCTAACATAAAAACCTAGAATATATTTAACACGACATGATATTTTATGGAATCTTCTATTCCCCGACAATATTCCCTCTTTTGGTGAATCTTTGATCCTGTCATCGACAACTAGATGACTTCCCATAGTGCGAATGACTAAGATGGAATAACATGGATCCATGTAAACAAATATCTACTGTTGGCGCAAGGGGAATCCCCCTAATATCCCAATATTATATCTTAGCTCGAAAAAATACGATGAAAAGTTGTAAAGTTACTCGATGCATCAAGACAATTCAGTGTGACGAGGGCTCCTCCTTTTATCTCACATGTCAGTTTTCCATTGCAAACGTGTGTGATTTAATGATGGCAACATGCTTGATCAATTTAGGAAATTTGCACATGCCTCCTCCATTTTATCCCACGTGTTAGTGTTCCAATGTGAATGGTTGTGATCTATGGTTGACAACATGCCCGATCAATCTAGGCCATTCGTGCAGGCCTCACCCTTTTTATCCAACATTCTAGTGCGCCAACCTGAATGGTTCTGATTTAAGAATGGAAACATACTCATTTAATATTAGCCATTTTTTAGGATTCTCCTTTTTAATCCCACAATCTAGTGTTCCAGTGAAAATGGTTGTGATTATTCTAGATTGTTCCTGCATCCTTCAGTGTTTTCCTACTGGTGTAAATAATTTGGCACTTAGCATATATAGATTCCATGACCATGGAACTTTACCACTTCCTCTCATGTTGGAGAATTCTTCATATCAGTAGGGAGGTGGGGGAATTTAACAATAGCTTCCAATATCTCTCCCCCCAACCAAGGGGGTTCACTTTCGACTGTTTCACCACTTTCCATAGTTCTTGCCAACTTTGACCATTCTAAAACCTCTTATTTGGATGATCCAGATGACTAAGACAACAAGTTGGTTTTACAATATACCAAATTCACTCCATAAAATTTCTGCAACATTCCACAATGATCACAATATTTTCACAATTATCCATTACACTAAAGGTATTCCAAAGAGCTTCCACAACTTCACAACTATGAATGGTTTCTATGCACCTTTGCCAAGGAAATTGAAACTGGAACAAAAAATCCATAACATAATGAACATGTCAGTGGGATGGGAATTCTGCAACAATACATCATAGAGAATGAAGATTGTGCAGGTTTGTAGGTCACCTCTCTCCAATACAAACAGATCCACCCTCTGAGCGTGCCCATACTTTACATATGGAACAACCATAGCATCCACTAGTACTCATGAGATCTCCACGGCTACCTAAGCATGCTATGTCCACCACCAATGATCAAAATTCTATGATTAAGAGATATCTCTGGTCATAGAAGAGAGCACTTCCCTCATACAATAAATTGACCTCTTCTTAATCAACAAAGCAACTACTGAACAACATTGTTTCCTAGTCCTTGCCTCCATATGAGGCATTCTACGTATATGTCCAGTTTGGCCTCAAGTGGGATAGATTTTGAACATGATAATTTTTAGGTAACAATAGGATTCTAGTGGACCCATTTGAAGTAGAGGAAATAGTTCAACCCCCCCCCCCCCCCCCCCCCC